>JAJEJO010000610.1:92551-154740 GCA_020662805.1 Glaucomys volans | reverse complement strand
CTTCCTAGCCTAGAGAATGAGCCAAACCATTCTGCTCATGGGATCGTGGGTGGAACTTTTGTTCCTCTTGCCTGCGTTTCCATGTGGTGGGAACACCAAGAGAGTAACACTCTTGCCTCTTGCCCGGCTCCTTCCACTTCCACACTGCAGGCCAAGTGAGTTACCTGATTTGGAACCACAGCCTGGGACCACAGTTCTTGGTGGTTGGAGCTAATTTATCAAAGGTCCTTGGGAATGGACCTCCTTTCCTCCCCAGCTCCACCCCAGGAATCCCAGGCAAGTGGGTGACTCAGGAGCTCACTCTTCCTCCTGGTGCACTGACCAAGGTCTGGATGGGGGAATTGGAATCCACAGAGGATTATTAGCCAGACCTTTGATCACAGATATGAAGCGGCAATCAATC
Organism: Glaucomys volans; assembly: GCA_020662805.1. NCBI lineage: Eukaryota > Metazoa > Chordata > Mammalia > Rodentia > Sciuridae > Glaucomys > Glaucomys volans. The sequence continues at coordinate 154,337 of JAJEJO010000610.1, read as the reverse complement.
GATTTATCAATAAAGAGCTAACATTGATCTCTACTCATGAGCCTCCTGGATTTATTTCCCAATTGCCCTTCATTTCAGGTAGGGAGAGAGGGGTGATTTTTACTGAACCCCTACAGCCCTAACAAGGACATGGCAGGAGAAAAGGACATGCAGTCACCCCAGTGTCTGCAGATGTAGGAAATCTGCGGATGCTCAACTCCCTTGGATACAACAGGGTAGGATTTGCATATAACCTACACACATCCTCCCGTATACTTTAAATCGTCTCTAGATTACTTATTATCCCTAATACAATGTAAATGTTATGTAAATAGTTGTGCTACTGTATTGTTTAGGGAATAATGATGAGGAAAAGAGCCTACGTGCTCAGTACAGACTCAATTTTCTTTTTAAAGTATTTTTAATCTTCGATGGGATGAATGCTCAGACGTACAGCCTGCAGATAGGGAGCAACCCCTGGATGTGCAGAAAGCACCTGTTTTGTAATAGGTGTCGATAAAAGATTATTGCAGCATTTTAGCCCAGAGAGAGACAAAGGCTGAATTTGTCAGTAGAGGCTTCCAGGAGGAAATCAAGTGTAGAGTGAGCCCGGGGAGAGAGGAGAGAAATGTTAGGGAGTTTCAAACAGGAAGACAGACACACAGGAGCGCAGGGGTGGGTGGGAACACTTTCCTCTTGGCTGTGTCCTGGCTCCTACTGGTTCCTGCAGTATTCCATCTTGGATGTCACCTTCTCCTTGTTGCAGTGGTTAGTCTTCATCTTCATCCATCCTTGGCTGGTCTTTCTGTTCTCCCAGTCGTCGCCCTCCTCAAATTATTCCCAGTGTCTCATACCCATGGAGGCTTCCTGGGACAAAGTCGACACTTTCCTGCCTCCCTTCAGGGTGTGGTCACATGAGTCAGTCCCAGTCCATGGGCTTTGAGTGACAATGACATGTGCCATCACCAAGTCACACCCTTGAGGAGTGAGTGCTTCCCTTTCTGCTCACAGGCCCTCTCCATGCTGGAGGCCTCATTCCCACCCATCCTCCTGGACACCTTCCTTCATGACAGAGCCACTATGGACCATGGGGGACGGAGACTATGTCCTCGGGTAATAGAACAATGGAAGCAGTCCACATGACAGTCACCTTTGTGAAGCAGAGCCACCCCAGTAAGTAGGACTTGAGGTAAAAAAAAGAAATTGGCCACGATTTCGTGTAATCTGCTGCTATTTGGTGTCTGCCCTATGCTGCTAAAATTATCCTCACACATGACTTGTCCATGTTGCCTGGGGGAAAGCGACCCGGAGAGGGAAGGCCAGGCATGCCTCTGCAGGCGAAGGTCACGGCATAGATACACGCACAGGAACTGGATGAGCTGGTGGAGCTACAAACACCTGGGTGAGTCTGGGGCCAATCTGTGGGTGCAAGAAGAGTAGTGAGAGAGGAGAGGAGAGGAGAGGAGAGAGGCTGGCAAGCTCCAGGCCATGCAGGGCCTGCGATGGAGGTTATAGAATTTGAGCTTGATCTTGAAGGCACCAGAAAGTCGTGGAAGCATTTTAGGCAGGTGAATGACTGGCTTCTACAAAGTCAATGCTGGCTGCATTTCACAGCGGGGCGGAAGAGCCAGATTAGAGGTCACCTATGAGAGCTTGTCTCCAGTCCCCAAGTCAGCGCCACCCACCTACCCTTGGAGGCACATCCCCCCTCTCTTTTCCAGATCCCACCCCTTAACACACAGTTAAAGAGAAGCTTCCATTTTATTTGTTGGCTGGAAACAGGTTTCTCTGAAACTATGTCTGTCCTCTAGATCTCAACCCTAAAATGACTGGCTTTTCAGGGCTGTGTCCCTAGCTGATTGATTCATGTCATTTCCATTTCTGGAACACTGAGTTGATCCATACAAAGCCCGTGGGAAATTCTTAAATAATGCCACTAATTGTTTCCTTATCATTGGGCACAGGCTAGCATAGCATTGGAGGACAGTATGGTGAGATTTGTGCTTAAACATTCAGGGGCTTTGGACTCAACCGGAGCCTGCGGCTGTCCTAACTGAAGGGCCCACACAGACCACACTGCATGCCCTCAAGTTATTTTAATTCCCTTCCTCCTCTTCTAGAGAGCAGGAATGGATTCATTCATTTCTGTAATCCCCTCAATCCTAGCACAACAAGTTGTACTTTGTAAAAATTCAATAAAATTTGGTTAAAGTGGAGCAGGCTAATCTCTTCTTTAGATTTCTAGTTAGTAAAGTTTTACTCAATTGGGCATTGTAGCCGTTCATGCAGGCTCGTGTGTGCGCGTATAAATATTATAATTGGGTGAAATCATGGTTTTTCTGGGAATTGTTTCTATCCTCCTCAGAGTCCTTCCTTACCCTCATAAAACATGCTTGACAAAAGAAAAGGAAAAATTCCCTTGTTATGGTGATTGGTGACTTATTTCTGTGTTTTCCTGGAAAGTCAAATCAAGATAAATGCCTGGTGTATTTATAAAATGTTGAGAGCAGAAGAAGTAGTTTTGTCAGAGAACCACACTCAGGAGCCCTGCCCCTAGCGGAGCAGCATGGCATTGAGATGTTCTGCGATTTTTAATCATTTTAGGCTAAGTTCCTCATCTATCAGGGCAGAGTCAATAGCTACTGACTCAGGCTGAGAATAGTTTAAAACTGTAAATGATGACAGACCAGTAAACAGTCAAGACGATATTGTTCGTTCATGTTTGCCAACCCTACTGCCCCTTTCTTCTTGCTCCAACTATACAACAAAAATAAATAAAATATAAAGAGGGAAAATTAAAAAGGCATAGGCTGCTTAAAAACAAGAGAAGAATCTCCATGCCCCATAAATGAAAACTGGGAAGAAAGGGCTGGAAACATAACAGTGAGCCTCCTGGCCTTAGCTTCGGGAGGCAAACAGAGAGAGTGGGGATTGGTACCCTAGGATATGACAGGGAGTAACAGCCTCCAATATGAGATGGGGCACTAGAGCCAGGTGCATTGCTCCGTGCCAGGGTTTTGAGTGGGTACCCTCTGCTCTTGAAAGGAAGTTGAAAAATCTGCTGATAACACTCAGTTATATCTCCTACGAACCTACGAACCTAGGGAACAGGGAAGGACAGGAGTTTACAACTAGGACACCAGTCAAGATGTTGGCCCAGTGAAAATACCTGCAATATTCCCAGTGTCATCACTGGGATAGAGCCCAGGCTGCTCATGTAAAACCTGCTTCCGAACCAAAGATCCCTGGGGGCTGCTGAAGATAGCCGTGTAATTGCTAGAAAGGGAAGAACACAGGGAGAAAGAACCCTTCCACTCACAATTGACCTGCAAAGCAGAATGCAAAAACATGTGAAAAGGCCACACCAGTGAAAATGGCAGAGTTAGAACTCCCCCAAAGTCACAAGAAAGTGGGCAAAAGTGTTCAGAATTAATGTTTTCGGTAGCAATCTGAGGAGCATGCGTTTAAGAAAAGGAGCTAAACCTTGGAAAGGACAAGGGTTGTGGCATTTAAATTCTCTCTATTCCCATCTCATGCACTCTAGCTCCACAGTAACCTTGAAAATCAGCATCCTGCAATCACAGTAAAAACCAGCAGCTTCTCAGCCATCAGAGGGGCAAAACAGGATTGAGGCATCTCCAAAACCTCACCCCCAGGGAATTGTCATCATTTGACCTGCCCAATGCCTGCCTGGGAAAACCTTAAAAGACTGTCTTTACTTGACCTGACTCAAAACTCACACAATGCAAAAATCCTTTTCCCTGGGAATGTTTGTTGAAAACAATTAGAGGCAATTGGTTAGATTCATGGCTTCCTGCAGTCGTAATCAATTGTGGCAAACAAGAGGCAAACCAATAGTTTAAAAGGAAAAATTGAGCCATAAGATGTTCACAGGGGCTTTTAAAGGTTCCAACATGTTCTTAGGAATGTAGAAGACCACTCACATGCAGAGAGTTTTACACCTGCCTAGGGATGTGCACACGCTCAGGAAAATAGTGAGAAGGTCTGAAGCTCCCACCTTGGGCTTAACCTTGAGATTCTGAGCAAATAATATGTGACAAAGACAAAGTTGTCAAGAGTCTGTCCAAGTTTAGAAAGCATGCCCCAACACACACACACACACACACATGCACACACGTACACACGCTAGAGTCTCCTGGGAAATGGAGACATTGATTCTGGGAATTGAAGGAAATCTCTGTCCAGTCATTTGCTCACCACTAAGGTAACTAAGCAGAGATTTCAATGTCCAAACACAGCAATGAATACATTTCTGAATTTGTTAAGAAAAGTCACTAAAAATCACAAAAGAAATGAGTAAAAACAGCCAATGGTAACAACAGCAAACCCTAGAGAGGAGAGGAATATGATTTTCAAATTGACAAATTTTGTTATCTTAAATTTCCAGTTTTCAACAAAATGTCATGAGGCAAAGAAATGGAGATGTGTGGTCCAAACATAGGAAAAAAAGCAACTAATGGAAACTGTACCTGAGGAAGATCAGGCACTAGTCTTACTTGACAAAGACTTAAAATCATCTATTTTCAATATGTTCCATATTGAAAACCATATCCAAGAAAACTAAAGGGACATATGAGAATGTTGTCTCACCAAATAGAGAAATGATATTAATTTATATGGGTATAAATTATATCAACTCATATTAAGGTCAATAAAATATAAAAATTATATAAGGGAACTTAATAGACAATCTGGAGTTTAAAAATATGTAACAGATATGAAAATCTCACTGGAGGGGGCTCAATAGCAAAATTTAATTGGTAGAAGAAAGAAAACATATATCCACTTAAAAACTTGTACTTAATTATTTTTAGCAGCTTCACAATATCCAAAAAGTGACAACTGAAATTCCCAGAATGAATGGACAAGCCATGGATGATCTGAATATTCTTTAGCCATGAAGAGGAATAAAGTAACTGATTTACACTTTAAAATCAAATATTGTTCTAAGTTAAAAACTAGAAATAAAAGGCCAATACTGTATGTGAAATGTTCAGAATAGACAAGTACACACAGACAGGAAGTATGGAGTGATTGCTAAGGGCAGAGTGGAGGGGAAGACAGTGAGGGACTGCTGGTGAATATGAGGTACATTTTGGGGGTGAAAAAATTGTTCTAAAATTAAATAGTGATCATTGTTGAACACCTTATGAGTTTATCAAAAACACTGAACTATACCTTTTAAAGGGATGAGTTTTAGATGTGACCTATATATTAAAATAATTTAAAAACACATGAAGAAAACTATAAAGAAGTCAATAAAATCAATAATCAGATATATTTCTTGAATTCATTCAAAATTGATACAATGGGCCAATCTAGGAAAAAAGCCTTCAAAATAAGTATGTTTAAGATTCTCAATGAGGAAATTAAGGGTGTAGTCATCAAAAAGGAATAATAACCTATGAAACAAAAATGAAAATATAACCATTTAAAAAATTGTAAAGTACAATATTTAAATTAGAGGCAGCATTAAATAAATAATGGAGAGAAAAAAGTCTATAGTGGAGAGTACCGGAGAAAGAATTAGTAAATTGGAACACAGAACTGAGAAATTCATCTAGAACATAGCACAGTGAGGCAGATTATACACACACATGCACAGGAATAGATAGCTAAGAGATAAAGAGGACAGATTTACAGAATCTAATGTGCTTTTTAATAGGATATTCAGAAGAGAGAAGAAATAATATTCAGTGAGAGAATGACTGAGAATTTTCCACTACTGGACATATGAGCCCTAAAATCAAAAGCACATACTATTGGGCAGGTAAAATAAGTCCACACCTAGATACAATATGAAGAAGCTGCAATAAATCAAGGATATGGAGAAAAATCTTAAAAGCTACCAGAAAACAAGCAAATTATGCTGAGAGCCATCTTTCATTAACCAAATTAAAGGTTAAAGGAAAATTGGAGCCAGGCTCCATGGCACATGCCTGTAATCCTAACAACTCGAGAGGCTGAGGCAGGAGGATTGCGAGTTCGAAGCCAGCCTCAGCAACTTAGGGAGGCCCTAAGCAACTCAGTGAGACTCTGTCTCTAAATAAAATACAAAATAGGGCTGGGGATGTGGCTCAGTGGTCGAGTATCCCTGAAGTCAATCTCCGGTTCCAAAAGAAAGAAAGAGAGAGAGAGAGAGAGAGAGAGAGAAAGAGAGAGAGAGAAAGAGAGAAGGAAGGAAGGAAGGAAGGAAGGAAGGAAGGAAGGAAGGAAGGAAGGAAGGAAGAAAGAAAGAAAATTGGAGAATTGAAACTGTTAAGGAAAATAGCTACCAACCTAGACTTCTATACCCAACTAAACTATCATGTCAAGGAGAGTGGAAAACAAAGTTTTTTTTCCCCTCAGATGTACCATTTAGTACCCATCAACTTTGCATCAAGAAAAAGTTTGAAATCAAAGAGATGAGTAGAGTGCAAATAAAATATACGGTCTAATGTTCATGCATCCCTCCCCAAAATATCTATATACGTATGTATGTATGTGTGTGTGTGTGTGTGTGTGTGTGTGTGTGTGTTCCTGTGTACCTTAATTCCCACAGTGCTGGAGATAGGAAGTGGAGTTTTGGGGAGGTGATTAGATCATAAAACAGAATCTTCAGGATTGGGATTAATGTCCTTATAAAAGAGACAGTAGAGAACTGGCCAACCCCTTCTATCTTGTGAGAACACAGGTAGAACATTCTAAGCATGAACAGAAAATGGGCTTCACTAGACACAGATTTTGCAGGTGCCTTGATCATGGACTTCCCAATCTTCAGAACTGTGAGAAATAAATTTCTGGGTTTTTTTTTATAAGCTAACCAGTCTGTGGCATTTTGTTATAGCAGCACCAAATGGGTGAAGACAATGATGAACACAGAAACTGATAACATATTGGCACATTTAATTAGCTATTGACTGCATGTAGTATTCATACCACTTACAATTTTTCACCAATGTGAAACTAAAGACTACAACTGCAATAACAGGATTGTTGCTTATTGAATGTGAAAAAGGTGTGTCAACATCCTTGACTTGCTTAAAAGATGGCTAGAAATATCAAATAACTTTTAGATTGTAGTACAGAAATTGTTAACCATATACATTAAAATGTAAAGGTAACCACCCGAGGAATACAAATAAAATCTAAGTTTCCTAACTAGCAGGGGAAAAAGGGGTACAATATGCAGAAAACTTCACTAGTTCAAGCAAAATCAATGAAGAAACAAAGAAAAAGATAATCAATTGGAAAGAAGTCCAAAAATCAGGTATCAAATTAATATAAATAAAACTGACATTAACAGTAGAAACAATCAGATTTCATTAAAATCTGCTTTTTTATGAATTTCCTTTCCCCCTCACAACTCTATTAGAGACACCTTTAGCCATGAATATCACTTTTTTGAAAATGTCTGTCTGGAAGTTCCCTTCTGATGCTTTTCTGTTAACCAAATCTAATCATTGCGATTTAAACCAGCAAGGATAGGATAAAGCTGTGGTCACGCAGTATTTTGCTTCTGTCTTTTTCTCTTCTCCCCATTTCTTCCCTCCTCACCTGCAGACGCCAAGTCAGCTGTGACAATGTCGCCTGCCCCTAAGGGAAGCCCTGAGTTCTGTACTGGCCACACCATACGGCAAACAGTCCGGCACATTCCCATTACTCCTTCCTTGGCGTCCATCAACCAGGAAGGGCCCCTACTTCAGGACCCTTCCCGCTTCCTTCTCCACCTCCTCAGCATCTGGTTCTGGCCCCCAGACTCCAGACCCTCAGCCTTGCTCCCACCCAGAGGCAGAGCCATTTAGCTTTGTTACAGTGCTTCCAAAAATTCTCATCACCTCCACCCACCAACCGCTCAGCAGCTCCTCCTTAAGTGCCCACTACTGGAGTGTCCTCTCACCCTAAGGTCACGAGGGCCATGAACAACGTTGACCTCTTTCCTTTTGCAAAGGAAATGGCTCAGATGTTGTTAAAAGTCCTTGTCTTCAGTGTTTTCCACTGAATCCCATGGCTGAAAAAGTGACTGTCTGGAATCAAGTGACTCTTCCCAACAGATCCAAGGGAGAGAGGGGAAGTAAATAAAAAAGATGGTTGAATAAAAACACCCCAAATTTTACCATCCTAAGGCATTTTTGGTTTTGTGTTTTTTTGCAATTCATCATCAATTTCCATAGTTCAATTATCCAGCAGTCAGTTTCCTAAAACGAGTTCCCCTAAAATTTGATCCTGTGTTGAATCCTTGTGGGGATCTTAGTTTTTCTTATCATCTTTTGGGCAATTTATACTGGTCAGACTGTCAGCGTTTCATAAGAGATATTTTTATCTTTTAGAGCTCCATCCATATCTTGTTTGATTTGTAACTGATTATGGATCCTAATGGAAGATCAAAACAGAAGGATGCTCTCTGATTGATTATCCTTAGTGTGTTGGGCACTATCGAAAAGTGGGTTAGAGGTACTAAATTTTGAAGAAAGAATTTTTAACGATAGCCTAACAAGTCCTTAAATTATTCAAAAGTAGATTAAAAGGAAACAATTATACACATGAGGATAAAAAACAATCCCATGATCAAGGGATGGTGTAAATGTTTACAATAAGTCAGAACTAGAAAATGTAAAAATATCCTTAGACAATTGGATAAAAAACCGAATGCTTAGCATGTCAAAAGGTGGCTGTATTAGTCAGCGTTCGCTCGAGGAACAGAATCAACAGGAAGTATGATTATCAAAGGGGATTTATTAAATTGGCTTACGTGACCAGAAGCTGGATGGTCCACACCATCGTGGCCGTCTGCAGCTGGAGAGCTGGAAGAACCAGCAGCTGCTCAGTCCAAGATGCAGAAGCCCCAGAACAAGAAGGATCAACAGTGCTTCCCTAGTCCAAGACCAAGACTTCTGGAAACTACCTGAAGAATCACTGGCAGAGTCCCCTTGGGGAGAGTGAAGAAGCGAGAGTCCGAGAAGATCGAAGCAGCAATCAAGAACCCATTCAAGAAGAGCCAAACTTGCATCTGCATCTGCTTCCTTGTTCTTCCAGCTTTTCTCCAACCTATTGGGTGGTGCTGCCCACACTTAGGGAGGGGCTCCCCTTCAGTTCACTATCCCACATGCCAATCATTCCTAGACACGCCCTCATGGACACACCCAGGAGCCTCTTAATCATGGGCATCCCTTAATCCAATCAAGTTGACAATCCAAATTGGCCATTACAGTGGCAAAGCAAAAACTAGTACAGTCATTGAATAAACACAAACACCTGAAGCTGAGCGGGGTGGCTTTTTGGAAAGGTAGTTATTAGAAGAAAATTATTAACAACTAGGCAAAGCGATTTCCAGGGATTTGGTTGGTGGTACCGTTTCAACACCATTGCCATCTGAATGTTCATTTCATGTTGTTTTCTTCTCATTTCACATTATGACTTAAGCTTTTCTTCTTTTGTCATGTATTCCTTATAAAATTCCTAATTCAGTAACATTTGTTCTTTCTGATTATGAAAGTAATGCATGTCCCATATAGAAAATTTGAGAAATACGCAAAAGCATAAAGAAGAAAACAAAAATCATCCATGATCCCCTCGTTTGGAAAGAGGCACTGTTTCATTTTAATGAGCTCCTCCCAGTCTTGTCCTTGAGAGGGAGGGATATATACACACAACAGCTACTATTTGAAATGTCAATTTGTTTTTCTGTCATAGATTGTGCCATAATTTGATCAGTTACATCTAATTTAGGGGATGCCAGGCTTTTTTTTCTTCTGTAGATAAAACCACATTGAATGGCATTACATATATAACTTCTGCTTTTGCTGGATTGTTTTTTCTTGGAGGAAAACCCCATCCTGACTATGGGATTGTGGGATCGAAAGTCCTTTTGCAAAAGCTCAACACAGATTGTTTAAAAGAGAAAACGGAGGCCTAGAGAGGAGCAGGGACTTACTAAAATCACCTAGCCACTGAGTAGCCTCAGACCCGGGTCTCCCAGTTCCTGGCCACCCCCATGGTCTTGCTCCATGCAGTGCATCAAGGTGGCTAGACACTCCAAGTATGGGGAATCTGTTGTTGTTGGAGTCCATTCAGGTTGTTATTCGTCCCCCATTAAATTAAAGAGACTGTAAACGTTTTCTAATAACCAAATCCTTCAAAATGAATTGTTAGAAGGTTCTAAAGTCTCACCCTGGGGCAAACATTTACTAGGTTAAAATAAATCTCTGCAAAGCCTTTATAGGATCCTTAAAACCCAATTCCACAACAAAATGCTTGGTTTTACTATAAATTGAGTTTTTATTATCAGCATGAATGCAAACAGTGCTGCTGACGTGGTGAACACAAAGCACACGAGCAGTCATAAGTACTCACACACCTTTGGCAGAAGTAGTTGTGACCTAGAGCTACAGTTCTAGCCAAATTTTGATGGGCACTCCCAGTGAAATGGAGGATTCAAAATGTGCCACAGTCCTCATGCCCTTCAGCAGAGGACAGAGACAGGCCGAGATCGTGGCGGTCCCACTGCTTGGGTGGCTGTACTGAGGGAAACATGAAGGGCCAAGGCAGGGGGATCTCTGTGTAGGAGTTAAAGTGCAGGGGCGAGGCAGGATGGGAAGACTGGAACAACCAGACCTCACAAGCTGATCTAGCATATCTCAATTTTGTTGTTGTTGAGATAGACTGTACATAACATGAAACTCACAGTTCTAAGTGTTCTGCTGTATTCGTCCATTTTCCATTGCTACAACAGATTACCCAGAGGCTGGGTAATTTGTAAAATAAAGAGTTTTATTTAGTTTACAGTTCTGGAAGTCCGAGCGCATGGTGCTGACTTCTGCTTTGTTCTGATGAAAGAGGGAAAGCCAGGGAAGGTCTGGAATTGAGCTGGGTATATTTGGGAGCAAACAGAGCTCAATTTGAGGAGGCTGAGGAATTGTTCAGAATGGGTCTCAGATTTGTTGTTCCAAAGAATGGAAGGTGAAGGCGAAAAACTCAGAGAGCTCCAGTAGGCCTCTGAGGTGGGAGCCCATGGTGGTGCTGGACAATGTGCATGGGGAAGGTTCTTCCCTGCTAGTGGCAGATGGTGGCCAGGGCTGGGGAGGGACAAACACTAATAGCATCTCCTGCAAGGGGCCAGGGAGCTTTCCAGGAGGAGCGGCTGGGACGCTGGGCTGCAATGGAGAGGGGGCAGCTGGATGGAGGGACAGGGGCTGGTGGGGCAGGAGCCTCCGCCCTCTTGGCCGCCCCACCACAGAACCACAGACCAAGGAGCCAGGACAACCTTCTCAAAGCTTCCTCACAGCTGTAGAGGCTCGGAGGTCTAAGATCAAGGCTTTGCACACTTTGGGTTTGGTGAGGGCTGTCCTCCTGGCTTGGAGGAGGCTGTCTTCCCGCCGAGTCCTCCGGTGGCCGAGAGAGCACACGGGGGTCTCCTCCTCCTCTTACAGGGAACCGGTCCCATCAGATCAGGGCTCCATCCGCAAGGGGTCCCCTAATGGCCCTGTCTCCAAATACAGCCACATTCAAGGCTGCGGATTCAGCATGTGAACTGGGGGGACTGTCCACAGCGCAGGACTTTGGCCATTTTGTCCTGAGGACAGGGGGAGCGGGTGAAGTACTCTGAGTCTGAAAATGCTCACGATGGACATTTGAACTGACTCCTCCAGGCGCGGCTCAAAGAGAGGCCAGGAGGGAGGTGTGGGTGAGGCCACAGACACACGGGGAGGGGGCCTGGAGGGCCTGGTCAGAGGTGGGGGGCCTTGACTGTGGGTGTGGCAGGGACATCAAGACCCTCTGAGAGATGTTCTGAAGAGTGACTCCAGAAGAGGGGAGTCAGACTGGATGGGGGTCGCCAGGGCTGGAGAGGTCAAGGACACTTCTCAGCTTGAGCAGTTGGGTTTCCAGTGGTGTCCCTCATGGGGACAGGGAGTCCAGAAAGAGAAGACAAACAGCTGTGGGAAGTTAGCTCCGGCTCTGGTTTGACATTGCTGAGTCAGGCTGCCTACCGTGGTGGATACTCGAGAAGAGTTTGCTGATTGAATGAATGAAAGATTGACTTACTGTTGGCCCACACAGATATCTTGCTCGGATGGTTAATTTTAGGATTTAACTTGACTAAATTAAGGAATTCCTAGTGCACTAATAATGCATTATTTCTGGTTGTGTCTGCCAAGGTGTTTCCAAAGGAGACTGACCTGTGGGTTTGCCTGAGCGAGGGGATGTGGATTTGCCCTCTTGGTGGGCACTGTCCTGTTGGCCCAAGGCCCACACAGAGCAAAAGGCAGAGAAAAAGGACTCCCTACCTATTGGAGCTGGACACTCTCCTCCTCTTGACCTTGGACGTCGGAGCTACCACCTCTCCAGCCTTGGAATTCCAGGACCAGCAAAGCACCTCTCAGTGTCTTGTGTCTTGGGCCTTTGCCTTTAGACTGAAAGTCACCCCATCAGCTTCTCTGATCCCGAAGCTCTTGGATTAGGACTGAGTCTCACTCCCAGTGTCCCAGGGTCTCCCGCTCACAAATGGCCTGTAGTGGAACTTCTCAGCCTTGAAATCCCATGAGCCAGTTCCCCTGAGGAGTCTCCTTTCATCTACTTACAACATACCTCTGTGTGTGTGTGTGTGTGTGTGTGTGTGTGTGTGTGTGTGAGACGTTCTGCGTTGCTGAAGAACTCTAACACACTTGTTCACTGTGTCCTTTGTCCCCTTTATTTATTTCCTCCCTTTCCAATTTACATCCGGCCCATCCCATCAAGAGCCACCTTCTCCAGAAGCCACTGCCTCCAGGGCCAGTGAGGATGCAGGGCCAGCTCATGGGCTGCCTTGGTGGGATATGGGAGGTAGGACAGCCACCAGGTGGCCTCCTCTGGAAGCAATCATGTCCTCTCCCCTGACCTTGGCCCAGGGACAAGCAGAGCAGAGTCCAGGCTCTGAAGAGACCCCGGTGGAAAAGGCCATTCAAGCCAGTGCGTCAGGGAGCAGGAAACCCACTGTCCACCTGCTTTCCTGTCCACCTGCCTGGGCACCAGCCTCGGCAGTGAGGCTGAATGAAGGAGCGTGTGGGTCAGGAGGGCGGGCCAGAGCCCAGGAAGGGCCCAGTGGGAGGATCAGCAGAGATGCCCTGTTGAGGACAGCCGCTTGACGCTGCGCTGTGACAGCCAGCTTGCTCTGCTCCAGGAGGCCCTGCCCCTGCCTACCTGTGCCAGCGTCCCCAGCGGCCTCTGTGTTCTCTGCTGGCCACGTCCTCCCCTCCTTCAAAGACCGGTTGCTGCCTCCCCAGGAGGCTGCCCTGCCCCTCCAGGTCCTGGCCTCTCCCATGAGACCCGCAGCCCTCCTCGGAGGCACGCAGGGTGGGGGGGTGGGGGGAGGCTCAGAGCCCAGACTCGGTCCTCAGGTGGCCTGGGTTCCAACTCGGGGCCACTCCTGAGCAGCACTGAGGCCCAGGCAAGCTCCTTGCCCTCTCTGCGCCTCAGTTTCCCACCTGCCCACCAGGGTCAGCCCCAGCTTCTAGCCAGGGAGCCCTGGAGGTTGTGAACAGGGCCAGGCCGCAAGCACCAGCCCACACCTGGCAAATGGAGGGCTCAGGACCCAGCAGTACTTGGGTCCTTGCTTTCTGGGTTTTCTCCAGGGTGTCTGTGCGTGTGCAAATGTGCCTGCGTGTGCAAATGTGCCTGCATGCGCGTGCACACGTGGGCAGGCAAGGTCTGGGAGGAGAGGCGGTGGGACTCGTGCCACCAGGCAGGTCATAGCTGGCCTGGGTGTGCGGGTCGCGTGGCAGTACCTGGGCGAGCACTGGGCATCTGAGAGGGGCCAGCCCCCATCCGGCTGGAGGGCGAGCGGGGCTTGCAGGCCTGCTGCCCACTGCTGCCCACCCGGCGGGCACGGCAACACCGGAGCCTGGCGAGCAGCCTGTTTGCAGTAGGTTCTCTCTGAGATGCGCCGTCGCCTTGCCTCCCTTGAATATCCAAGTGCAACCTGAGTGACAGTGTCCCGCTCCTCCACGCAGCCCGCCTGCAGGGACTGCAGGACAGGAGACGCTGATCAAGCCCTTGCCGTCTGCTGGACACAGTCCTCGCCATTTTATGTTCTGCTTTCTGAGCGGCGTGATCCCGCCCCTCAGGAGACAAGGCCCAGCCTTCTGTGGCCATGGCATCCCCTCCCAGTCCAGCTTTTCGCTCTGCTCCACCCCATACCTTCGTCCCCCACCCCTGTACTGTTTACACCAGTGCCCTCCCCTACAAACCATCTGCATACGCACCCCGGACAGTCTGTTCCCCAGGGTGGTGGTTCATTTTATGTGTCAAGTTGGGTACCAATACCCAGATAGGTAGTCAAACATCAGTCTGGATGTTGCTGTGAAGGTATCTGTAGATGAGATTGCCTGTTAAATCAGCACACTCTGAGTAAAGTAGTGTGGGTGGGCCTCATCTAATCAGTTGAAGACCTTAAGAAACAGTAGACCCAGGTTCCCTGAGGAAGTCAGGATTCTGCCTCCGCAGCGTTTTCATACCTGAGCCACAGTGTCAGCGCTTCCTGGGCCTCCAGCCTGCCAGTGCACTCTAGAGCTTTTGGGCTTGCCAGGCTCTGGAAACACACAGGCTGAGCTCAACCTCAAAATCTCTCTCTCACTCTTTCTCTCTCTCTCTCTCTCTCTCTCACACACACACACACACACACACACACACACTCTATTGGTTCTGTTTCTCTGGAGAACCCTGACTAATACCCCCAGGAACCTGACTCCTGTGGGTTGGATGTGGCTGAGTGCATTCCCCGAAAGTTTCAGACTGGAAATTGGGACTTCACTGGGGTGAAGTTGAGAGTTGGTGGAACCTTTAAAAGGTGGGGCCTAGTGGACAGTGGTCAGGTCACTGGGGAGCATTGCCCTTGAAGGGTTCACGTAGTTATCACGGGACACTGGTTAGTTTCCCAGAGAGAGCAGTTTGCTATTAAAAGAGGAAGCCTGGACCCTGAGCCCCTCTTGCCCCTGCCGTGCTGTGTGCCCTCTTCCACCCATGCTCCTGCCTCTACGATGCCGTGGCTGTGAGGCCCACTCCAGAGGCAGAACAGGTGACTACCTGACCCACTAACCTCCAAAACTGTGGGCTAAAAGAGACTTTTTCCTTTAAAAAGTATCCAGACTCTGGTATTTTGTTGCAGTAACAGAAAACAGACTAATACCCCACCTAAGACCTACAAAGTGCCTATGGAAAGCCCTCTCCGGATGGTGGTTCATATGAACTCATTGAAGGTTCATGGTTCTGACTTCCCATCTGTACAGGAGAGATGTTTTGTCACAGTCTCTGTCATCTTCACATTCCGTCTATCAGCTCCTACCCATGGAGCTCCTTGCAGTGTCCCTGGCTGCTGAAACGGGGAGACAGAGCAAGACCCAAGAAGCTGAACCCAGATGTCCTGGAGCTAAACAAGCTTTCAGGGAGGATGTTAAACCTGGGGCCCTAACTCACATTTTCCCTTGATTTCCTTTCTGGCACTATATTTTGTTTGTTTTATTTTGTTCTTTTTAGATACACATGATAGTAGAGTGTATTTTGACATGTGTACGTGGAGTAAAACTTCCCATTCTTGTGGTTGTACATGATGTGGAGTTTCACTGGTCGTGTATTCATATATGAACATAGGGATCCATTCTACTGCCTTTCCTCTTCCCATCCCCCGCTTCCTTCATTCCCCTTTGTCTAATCCAATGAAATTCTCTTCTTCCCTTCCTGCTCTGCTTATTGTGCGGTAGCAACTACATATCAGAAAGAACATTCAACCTGTAGTTCTCTGGGATTGGCTTATGTCACTTAGCATGACATTCTCCAGTTCCACCCCTATACCAGCAAATGCCAAAATTTCATTCTTCCTTATGGCTGAGTAATATTCCATTGTGTATATATACCATATTTTCTTTATCCATTCATCTGTTGAAGGGCACCTAAGCTAGTTCCATAGTTTGGCTATTGTGAATTGGGCTGATATAAATATTGATGTATCTGCATCACTGTAGTGTGCCGAGGTTAAGTCCTATGGGTATATCACAAGGAATAAACATGATTCATCACACCAATAGACTTAACGACAAGAATCACATGATTATCTCAATAGATGCAGAAAAAGCATTTAATAAAATACAGCATCCATTTATGTTCAAAATACGAGCAAAACTAGGGATAGTAGAAACATACCTCAACATTGTATAAGCTATATATATTAAACCCAAGGCCAACATCATTCTAAACAGAGAAAAACCGAAAACATTCCCTCTAAGAACTGGTACTGTTTTTGAAATCAGCCTTTGTTAAATAACAATGCCATATGACAACTTATTACTTCCCTCCCAACAAGGGCGGTATGAGGCAGTAGTCTGCACCTAGGTAACATCTGGTCACCATCCCTGGGTGCTGGCATCTACAGGGGTTTCCTGCAAATACATGTTTGAAAAGACAGAATTGGAGACTCACTCTGAAATTATGATTATGAACATCTGTTCATGTTCACAGAAGGCTCAGATTAAGTTAGAAAATGTCAGGGCAAAGAATGTACAAGGAAATGTCCACACCCTTTGTTTTTACTTTTATCCATAAATGTGTTGAGACACTCAGGACCCAAGTTCATGAAGTTGAGGAGCCCATGATTTCAGAGTCCTCAGAGCGAGATCTGCAGGAGGCAGGCTCAGTGTTCAAGGCTGGAACAGCACCAGGGTCTGGGTGTGCCTGGCTGGTGAAGATCGCCAAAAAACAGGCTCCCAAGTCTTAGCCAAAGAGGCCACGGAGAGCTCAGAGATGGGCCAGAGGGGTTGAGCTGGTTTGTGGCTTGGGAGAAACTTGCAGCCTCTGTCAAATGATGTCATCTCACTCAACAGCCCTGGTGTGTCTTGATATTTTGAGGCTGATCTTGACATGCTCAATAGAGCAACTGGCAGAAGTTTTTCTTTCTATTTATTTATTGAATTGTATTTTGTCAGGAGCAATGGAAAGCCCATTCTTAGAACAACTGGATGGGAAGGAGTCCATGCCACCTCGGCTCCTTGGAGGCTGAGTTGTGTCCCGTGAATGAGGTGCTATTTTGAGCCTCATGGTAGCTGATGAATTTGTTGAAAATCAGCCACTTTCATTAATTTGTTTCTAATGTATTTCTGTGCGTGCAACATCCTTATCAGTGTTAATCTCTTTTATATTAGTCGTACCCCCACTTTCTCATCTTGTTTGTGCTCTTTATTTCCTTGATTGGATTTGCCAGAATTTGTGTATTTTATTAGTCCTGTTAAAGAGCCGCCTCTTGGTCTTTATTTATCATTTCCTCTGGGGGCTTTTCTGTTCTCTAATTTATTGACTTCAGCCCTCATCTTTATTATTGCTAGTCATCTTACCATTTCCTCTGGGCTGTTTTCTTCCTTTTCTAGAGCACAAAATTGGCAGATTTCTCTCTTAGTGATAACATTGTTTAAAGTTGTGAATTTCCCTGTAAGTACGGCTATGTCTGCATCCTGCAAAGTCATTCTATTTATTATTTTGATTAGTCTATGTAGGGTGTTCATTGACAAATGAGACATTTTAGAGGAAAAAGAACAATAAATGCTTTTAAAAGCCAAAGAGCAAAAACAAAGACAACTAAATCACCAGAAATCTCATTTCCCAGTTATATTCACATTTTGGTATGTATTTTCTAGATTTTTTTTTCTTGCAAATTGGTATGTACGGATTTTTATTTTTCTCCAAAATGAGATCACATTTTATACCATTTTGTAGTATGCTTTGTTTATCTAAATAATAAAATTAGAACTTCTCTTCTTCATGTTAAGACTAGATCTATACTGTCAATTTTAATAATGCAAGGATTTATTCTGCTGGGTGGATTGCCCATCATTTACCAAGTATCTGTTATTAAACATTTATGCTGTCTTTGCTTATTTTGTTGTCATTTTAAAGGCTGCGACGTTTATTCTTGTTGCTGAATACTTGCGAACATCCACTACGGCTTCCAGGGCTTGCGGTTGCAGGATGCAGAAGCGGCCTCTGGCAAAGGTGGGCGTGGCCTTGGGGATGTCCTTGCACTACGCCTCATTTACCCACAATGCAGTTGGAGGGTGATCTCTCAGCCTGGAAGGTCCCATTTCCCTCCATGCTCATCAATGACTGTTGTCAGTCTTGGAGAATTGGTGAGAGAAGAAATGGTCATTTTAATCTGAGTTTATTTCATTATGAGCAAATGTGACTCTTTCCTACTTCCCTCCGCCTCCTGTTTTCTGGCCTGCCTTCTCCCACCCTCCCCTTTCCTCGCTGTTCTCATTCATTTTCAGGAGCTCCCTGATCTTTGCCATAAGCATCACAAATCTTTTGACCATTTTATTATTAGACTTTCAGTTTGTGGAGGTACTATTGCCTTACTGAATTTTCAAAATCATATTCAGTAAAATACATCAATCTTTTCTTTCATGTTTTTTGTCTTTGCACATATGTTTAGAAAGATCTGACACAGTAAAGATCAAATTATTAGGCATTTATTATTGTTCATTTACATTTAATTCTTATAAACATCTGGGATCTGTGCTGGTTCACGCCTGAGTGCCCAGTGTCTAGGACTCGGCAGTTCATCAAGCACCCTAAGTCCAACCCCCCCCCCCACAACACTCCCACCCCCTTCTTCTCTCCCTCCCCTGCGACACTGACCAAGAGTCATCACGGCAGAGATGACTGTTGAACTTCAAAAATGAGAAAAGGGGTTTCCTCCGGCCTGATGGAAAGAGCTCTGTCCTCTGGACTTGACTTTGCCATGCAGATTTCAGAGTCCAAATACATATTCACAGGTTTCTCAGGTGTTGCAGGGAGCCTGCAGGTCCCCAGCTCCTGCATAGAGAGACCTCATGAAAGCCAATGAAGTGCCCCTGCCTGGGGCGCCAGCATCCCTCCCAGGGTGAGATCCTGCTGAATATATTCACACCTGCCCCTGCTCCTAGGGAGGGGTACCTGGACCCCACATGACCATTGACGAAGCTGAGGAAGAAGGAGTGAAAGATTGCCTCATGGTAGAGCCTTTCTTCCTAATTGGAGAGATCTGGAACTGGGGTACTGAGCAGATTGCTCCTGTGCCCCCTCCCAGCATCCTTCACTTTGTGCATCAGTCAGGACCTTCAGTAATGTAGGAACAAACAGTTCCCAAATCTCTGTACCTTAATACTGTGAAAGTTGATATCCTGCTCATGGAAATCCACTGTGGTCCCAGGGAAGCTTCTGTGATACATGGAACTGATCCTGTGGCTCCCAACTCAGTCTGAGTCCCCCTGCATGGCCACTGAGGCAGGGGAAGAGGGAGATGGAGTTACACTGCTGCTGCCTGAATGCCACAGGGCACTTGCACTCACGTTTCATAAGCCAGAAATGCTACCTTGCCCTGACGAATGTCAAGAGGAAAGAAAGTTTCCCATGTGCCAAGGGAAAGGGAGGGCCTGGGCACTGGTAACACCCATTGCATTCTTACAGGGACCCCAGCATTGTGATTCTCTTCATCTTCTGCTTAAACCATCAAAGGATACTCATTTAGGCAAGAGTATCAGTCAGCAATTGTTGCACAAATGCTGCGTAACAAATCACTCCAAAGTCAGTGTTTTACAATAATAAGCATTCACTTTTCTTCCTCCTGTGTCTGTGGATTAACTGGCTGGTTGCTGGTTGACCACAGGCTTTGGTTGGGATTGAACCCACTTCTTGACTGGGCATATTCTGGGGACATTCTCAGAGTGGATTGGAGGACCCAAGAGGCCAAGTCAAATGGTGTGTGAGCACGCCTAAGACTTCCACCCACATCACACCTGCTGACAACCCATGGACCAAACCACTCACATGGCCACACTCCAAGTCAAGGTCTGGGGAGTCTGTCCCCAGCCAGAGGATAGACTGGGGGACAGGAGACAAAAGATTCCCCAGTGCAGAGGAGGGATGAGGAAGGGAAAGATAGGGAAAAGAAGAAAAAATAGCCCCCAAAGTGAATTTCACCAACTTCTCAAGATCCTTCAAATGCTGCTTAAGGCCTTTTGAAAGGGCCTAGAGTTCAGGAGTGCTCCCTGGCACAGGGAGCCCCCTTTCCCTCAACACATATGGACCGAATGCCAGTGTTTCTCTAAGTCGTGAGGATGGGGAAGCTGAGGCACAGAGATTCCTGCCGTCACGGAGTTGACAGCCGTATTAGGATGCACCCTCCTCTCCCCCCCATAGATGACAGATTCACTCTAGAGAACTGGTGTTCGTAGTTATAGAGGCTGACAAGTCCTAAGGTTTGTAGTCAGCAAGCTGGGCACCTGGGAGAGCTGATGGCACAGTTCTAGTCCAAGTCCAAAGGCCTGAGAACCAGGAGAGCCAATGGTTGCAAGTTCCCGTCCAACAGCCAGCAGACTCAAGACTCAGATGAGTTGATGCTAACGTAGCAGAAGATCATTGTCCCAGCTCTAGGCAGGTAGGCAGGAGGAGTTCTCTCTTACCCGCGGGAGGGCCAGCCTTTGTGTTCTACTGGGGCCTTCAGATGTTGGACGAGGTCCACCCAGGCCAGGAGGGCAATCCACTTTACTCAGTCTACCCATTCCAATGTTAGGCTCACCCAGAAACACCCTGCAGACATACCCAGAAGGTGTTTGACCAAATATCTGGGCACCTCATGGCCCAGTCAAGTTGACACATAAAATCAACCATTCCACAGCCTGACAGGGAAGAAACTGAGATACCTGTGAGTGGCACGAGGACTGGAGAGAAAAAGCATGAGTCTGTGAGGACATCCAGCAAGCTGTCCTCCCCAGGTGCCAGTGCTCACCTATGCACTCATGGTGGAAGGTGGGCTGAGGCACACTAGGGGTTTCTGGCTCTGTGAATAGATGCAGTTCACATTTTTGAAGTAGGACATTCTGCCTTTGAATTACTTGGTTACCATCAACTTCTCATGGTGCTTTAGAGCAGAGTAGCAATCTTAAGATTTTCCACTTAAATCAAAACTCTTATATATCAGGGGAATTTTGGGGGGAGGGGGTGTTACCAGGGATTGAATCCAGGGGCACTTGACCACTAAGCCACACCCCTAGCCCTTTTTAATATTTTATTAAGAGACAGGATCTCGCTGAGTTCCTTTAGGACCTGACTAAGTTGCTGAGGTTGGCTTTGAACTTGCAATCCTCCTGTCTCATCCTCTGGAGCCACTGGGATCATAGCTGTGCACCACCATGCCTGTCATGTCAGGGGAATTTGACTTAATATGACCTATCTGTTAAAAGTCACTGAGAGTCCATAGGAGTAAGTCACCTCAGGGAAGGGTCCCTAATATGAGATCTTGCTTGTCCCTGTGTTTATTTTTAAAAATATTTCCAGAAACCCCTCTCTTTTTTAAAAAATGTTACTTTATTCGATCCTAATAGCATATCATTAGTTCTATTCCCTTTTTGCAGCTAAGACATAGAGGAGTTAAAAAAAAAAAAATAACCTGCCCAAGTTCACACAGCTGGTCATTGGTAAAGGTCTGCTCAGAAGCCAGGCAGCCTGGTCTCAGGGTCTGTGGTCTATGACCAAGCTGGCATGTCACCTGGCGTAGTCCAAGCAGATTTCAATACTGATTTCTCAACAGTCAGCTAGCTCACCTGTGTCCACCAGAGGATCCACTTTGGGGGGACCTTCTGAAACGGATTGTGTTCATCACATGATTCAAAATCATGTGGCCATCCATTTTCTCATGTGGTCAGCCCAGAGCTAAAAATACAAAGGTAAGTGAGAGAAAAATCCCTGCCTTTGAGGACTTCTAAGATTCCTGAAATTCCTCACTTCAGGTGCCTTCCTTGGCAAATGGATTCTCTCCTGCAAAGAGACCACTTTAATGAGGAGCGTCCATTCGCCTAACCAGCTACAGCAAGAGGCCCCCAACCACAGGCTCCGGTGGCCCCCTGTGGCATTTGAGCACCTGCGGTCATTTTACTGCAACAAGCATGGGCCTGAGGTCATCTTGGTTAAGAATAAACCAATATTTGCTCTTGATTTTGAAAAAGGGAGGGGATTAAACCCACCCGTCCCCACCGAGCTAAGAGAGCAGAGCTTGCAAGAGGTGACTTCCATTAAAAGCCTCACTCATGTTTTATGTATTTCTAAAGAGCCACAATTTGAACTTAATTCTTCCTCCCTTTAAGACAAGAACCCCAAAGTTAGTATTTAAAATGTCACATGCAGCCAGAGGCCTCAGTAGGTCACAGAGGGCTGGACAACTCATACTGGGAAGTAATAAAATTGACATCGAATGACTTCAAGACCCAGCGAGTTGCCCTAAGAGTTCAAGAATAGAAAATTTGAAACTAAACCATGAATAAATCTTGGGAAAGTTGATAGCAGAGCTTAAAAAAAAAAGGAAAACCGGAAAACAGGCTGTTTAATCTTTGAATCCACTTTTTGAGGGTCAGTGAAAGGAAGTGACCTTTAGGTTGGCAGTGAATCAGGGACACGGAGTGGGCACCTCACCAAGGTCACTTTGTTTAAAGCAATATTCTTATTTGGCAACTTATTTGCCAACAGAGTGTGAGAGCAGGGCGTGATCTTCCTTGGGACACAGAGCTAGAAAGTGACCCCTCTAGGATTTGAATCCAATTCTGCCCAGCTGGTAGGTGTAAAGAGTGAGATCAACTCTGGGCACGCAGAAGACACTCCATCCATGCCGGCTTTTAAAAACCATTATTATTATTAATAATTATTGTTATATTTCAAAGCATAAAGACAAGTCCAGCTTGCTTTTCTGTGGTCTCAGCATGATCTCTTCACAGATTCTGCACGATACTTCAGTTATTCTGGAAACTCAAATAGATGTGTCACCAAAAGTGGATCATGGTGACACCATGTTTTGTCATTGCAACCAATGCTGCAGCGTCCTGGGGCAGCGTCCCAGTGCCGTGTGCTGGTGTTCTGTAAGACTGATTCTAGAAGCAGGATTCCCAGGCTGAGGGGAGGCCACCTTTAAAATTTCGATAATGCCAATGAGCCCTCCCTGAAAGTCCTGTTCACACTTCCCCCAGCAGCATCTGAGATCCTTCATTCTCCCCGCATCTTCCCTAACATGCATATATCAATCTTTTAATTTTTTACTAGATAGGTGAAAATATCTATTACTTAAGTTTTGCTTCATCAATTATTGCTTCTTCAATTATTAAAGAACTTGAACATCATTTTGTCTATTTCGAATCATATAAATCTATATTTTTCTGTATTTCTTCTTCTGAGAATTCCCCTTTGATATCATCAGCACATTTTTTTTTTTTTTTGAAACCAGGGATTGAACTCAGGGGTGCTTAACCACTGAGCCACATCCCCAGCCCTATTTTGTATTTTATTTAGAGACAGGGTCTCACTGAGTTGCTTAGGGCCTCGCTAAGTGCTGAGGCTGGCTTTGAACTCGAGATCCTCCTGCCTCAGCCTCCCAAGTCGCTGGGATTATAGACGTGCACCACCACGCCCGGCTGATCAGCACATTTTTATTGAGTTATTGTCCTTTTCCTGTTAATGGGTAAGCACAGCTATTACCTCTTATATACACCAACCCTTGGTTTATTATATGGGTTACAGATAATTTCTCCTTGTGTGTCTTGGGTCTTTTATCTCCATTAGTTGTTTATTTAACCTAGTGGAGTTTTAAACTTGGGGCATGGCCAATCTGTCCATCCTTTCTTTTCTGACTTCTGGGATTTGTGACATGTTTTGAAAGGCTTTCCTGACCCTCTAATTATGAGAATATTTTTCTAGTGGCAGTTTTGAAATTTGTCCCTTACATTTATGTCTTTAAAAATCTAGAACTTATTTTCATTTGTAACCTAAAGAAAGATCTCGTTGTATTTCTTTCCAAATGCATAGCCAGTGGTCCCAGCCTCCCTTTTTGAAAATTTGCCCTTTCTTTACCAATCTGAAGAGTTCTCTTTTTGTCACATCCTGGAATCCCACACAGGACTGACTCTTTCTAGATTCCCTGATCCAGTGGATTCTCGAACTTTGCTGCAGATGAGAATCACCTTGGAGACTGTGATTCTGCATGTCGGGTCACACTCCAGACTGATGACATCAGAATCTCTGGAGTGTGATCCAGAGGACAGTGACTTTCACTCCTCGAGTTGCAGGTCTGGCACTTTGAGGTAGTGGTTCTCCACCTTGCTGTCCCCAATTACTGGGGAACATGACCCAGACAAAGCCCAGACCCTCTTATCTGTCTTCTCTAGTTACCTCCAAGTGATTTTGACACTCAATGTCTGATAGCCACTGCTCTGATCTTCTGGAAGCTTCCAGACAGCCACACAGGCAACCCAGCCATAGCCAGATCTGGGCTGGGATCCACTGTCAAAGTTGCAATCCCACCAGGAGGCCTGGATCCTGCTGGGCTGGTGGGCTGAGCCCGGCCTGCATTGGATCTTCTTTTCCTAGGAGCTCAAGGAAAGTCCCTGAACCCCGAATCTGCTGAACCTGCTTCCTAAGGGAGGCCCAGGCACGTCCAGCAGCCTGAGACTGCCCAGGCCATGGCTGGTTGTAGGCTGAGGATCCCGATGAAACTTGGGACCGGGAAGCTCTATTCCTACATGGTGCGGGATTCTGCACTGCCGTTCATTTCTCTCTGTAACCAAACCTGCTTATTACCAGCCCTCAAATTAATTCCTTCTGAGATTGATCAATTTAGTGGTGGAGGCTGAGCATGTCTGTGAATTGACTCCACAATCATACCCAACGGGGCACAGAAAGCAGGGCCACCCCGGGTCGTTTTGTTCTGCTTTGTTCTGTGTAGTTTAAGCGTCTACACCCCCAAAGCAATTCTTTTTCGTGTTTTCTACACAAATCATCTACTTTAGCCCTGTCTTTGATCATGCTGCTCCCCCAGAACAGCTCACTCTGTCCCCTCCCCAGCCCTTCACTGCCTGGCAGAATCCTGGCCCCCAGCAGGCAGGAGGCTCTCAACCTCAGCCCACATTGGAAACCACCCAGGGAGCTTTTTAAAGCTCCTGAAGCCAAAGCCCAATTAACATGGTCCCTCTGGGTGGGGCCGCACATTGTGAGTCCTGAAAACTCTGCAGGTGACACCCAAGTGCGGCAGAGGGTGGGACGCGTGGAATTCTAAGCCAGGCCCAAATACTACTGTTCTGGAAAGCAGTCCCTAATTTTTTTCTGCTCCAACTGGAACATATACACGCATCATAATTATTCTCTTGTAAATAAAAATGTTACCTTTATTTGTTCATTTGGGTCAGGGAGAATGTTGAACACTTAACAGGTACAAAAGGGGAGAGGGAAAGCCTCCCTCCCTCCCTTTCTCCTCCAACTCCCCTTCCAGGAAGGAGTCTCCACAGTATGGTAGGCCCCCTCCTTTGCTCCCTGAGAGCACTGTGACCAAGGGCCTGGCAGAACGTTGAGGTCAGAGGCCCAGTTTGAATCCTGCTTCTGCCATGGGTTTCCCATGTGAGGTTGGACTAGTCATTTCACCTCTTCAGACCTGTTTCCTCATAGAGATTGTAAGGTTCCCTCTCTAAGGAGATCTTCTTCCTTATAACACCCCCTGACTCTTGGAGTTGTGCAAGAGTATTAAAAGGGTGTTTGGGGTCTCCCGTTGCAATCTAACAAACTACCCCAATTCTTAGTAGTTTATAAAAGAAGCCATTTTGTTTGCTCACAATTTTGTGACTTAGGAATTCAGGCCTGAGAGGATGTGGGCCATGAGATGCCCCTTGAGTTAGGCTTCTGGCTGGTGGATGGGCTGGACTGGAAAGTCCGGTCAATTCTGCACATGTGATTGACACTTTGGAGTTCCTCTCTGTGGCCTCTCTCCTGGGGAGGAGCTTGGGCTTCCTCACAGCATGGTCTCTGAAGGTCTGGGGTGGGTAGACGGCCCTCTCAGCTGGAAAGTGAGCATGCTACCTGTCTGTTAAAGCCCAGTCAGTACAGAATCAGGAATAAGAGAAACATAAACTTCTTCTTAATGAGAAAGTGATGCGGTCACACTGCCCAAGAGCATGTGGGATGGGATATTGTCATAGGCATCTTTGGAAGCACATTCCACCACAAGAGGAGTGAAGACAAAGGGTCCAGCACATGGCAGCTACCCGACCAGTGTTAGTTCCCATCTTCTTCTCAGCACATGAAGTCTTGGATTTCTTATTGCAGTTCGATGTTTATGGATGTCGTCAGTTTGTCCCTCAGTGCCTATCTATTTGTGCTGCTATAACAGAATGTCACAGACTGAGTTTCTTATACTGAATAGAAATTTTTGTGGCTCACAGTTCTGGAGGCCTGGAAGTCCAAGATGGAAGGACCACATCTGGCCAGGACCTTCCTGCTGCATGGAGACATGGTGGAAGGCATCACATGGGCGAGAGAGAACAAGAGAGGGCAAGAGGGGACAGAACTTGCCATTACAACAAAACTACCTGCATATTAATCCATTCATGAGGGTGGAGCCCGCTGGACCTAAACACTTCCCTTTAGGCCCCACCTCCCAATGCAGGTGTGTTGGAGACTGAGTTTCCCATAGATGGACTTGGGAGGATACATTCAAACCATAGCAGTGGCCAAGAGCCTGGCCACTGAACCCTTATACAAAATCTCAGAGGTGGCATGAAGCCACCATTCACCCAGTGCCATGAGCGCACAGGAGTCCTACAAGGCCGAGCTTGGGATTCTTCCTCTCTGACTTCTACTCTTACCCTCTCGTCTTCCTTACTGGTCACTCTGGTCTGCTATATCCACAACCTGAAATAGCCTCCTTCTCTTTTGTTATCAGTGTCCCAATTCTCCATGTTTGCTACCAAGAAGCCACTTAAATACCACAGTGTCTCCTAAGCCTTCCTCAGTGTCCCAGGCAGGAGGACAGAACACTGGCCTTTGAGCACAGACTGGGTCACCAGGGAAGTTTCCGGGCACTCAGTATGAACAAGGTGGGGAGAGGAAGAGGGACCTCAGGGACAGTAGGAGCACAGGCAAGACAGGTGAGAAAAGGACAACAGGACTCCCCCTGGATGGATCACAGAGGGAGCAAGAAGGATTCCCAGACCAGACCAAAGTGTCAGATGCCCTGGGATGGGTGGATGCTACGTCCTCCAGACAAAAGATGGCCATTCCAGTCACTTTTTGGAGAGGACGGACATGTTTAGGTATGTCAGCAGTTGTGCACCAAGAGCAGTGTACCATCTTGGTACTTAGAGTTCTAAAACCTGGACAAGCATAGCAAGTCTATCACCCACCCCACCTCCTGTTGAAGGAAGGGAGACTGAGGCCTGGGAGGGGAAGGAGATTGCCCATGGTGGGGACCTCTGGCCACACAGCTGGACTCCAGAGAGTATGTCTGGAATAGACATGTGTCTGACATTGAGAGACATCTTAGCAGCCGAGAGGGTGATGATTGATAGGTCTGATGAATGCATCTCCATTATTATTGAAATTTATACATGTACCACCCGATCAAAGAATCTCAGTGCCTGAGTCTCATTCGGTATTCACAGCTGTTGTTCTTCAACTGGAATCTGAGAGTCTGGCCCCTAGATTGATAGAGCTAAAATCTGGGGACACCTTCCCTAAAGCCCCATTTGGAAATGACCCTCTGCCATTAATTTGCATGAGACCTGGGTTAGGTGTCTGCCTCTGAGCCTTATTCTAGGGGACGAGCCAAGTCACGAACAAGGTGATCCAGCTCAGAGCCTCTCACAGCTGAGAAGGCCCAGGCCCCTTGGACTGTCCACTTACTCATTCACTGTGAACAGATACTTTTGAACATCACCATTTGCTGCAGTTGGTGCCAGAGACGTAGCAAAATCACGATCAGCAGGACCCTGCTCTCCTGTGGCTTGTCATATGCAGCAGACGGACCATAAGAGAGACAAACAAACAAAATAAAATAAATACAGCTTGTAAGAAGTGACAGGGTGCTATGAGAGGCACCAGGAGGGCAGTGAATTGATTTAGGGGGGTCATTTATTGAGAGCTCTTGAGCCCTAGGTCATGCTGGGCACCAGCCTTCCAAAACCACAAGGGGCAAAGTGGCATAAGAAACCTGACCCAGCAGCAGGCGGGCACACGTGCTAACTGCCCTGTTGTCCCATTGGGACATGTGAACTCTACAATGTCCTCACTCCATTGCTTTCCAGGGATAGAGCCTCAGACAAGGTGCTTAGACCCTCTGTGCCTCGGTTTCCTCATCTGTATCATGGTGGTAACGGCAGGACCCTTCCCACATGGTCCATCTGGCCTGCAAGGATCTGCTGCCTTAGGAGGTGCCATTGTGTCTGGTGTGAATCTTGGCTATTGATATTCCCCATGTGCCCAGGTGGGTCCCACTGACACTGAGCTTTGAGGGACTGTTGTGCCAAGTTGGCTGAGGGACAAGGGTTTCCGGTGGGGCCTGTCTTGGTTTGGGGTCCCCCAGAAGTTCATAGGCAAAGATTTACATGCAAGTGGTTTCCTGGAGGTGGAGGAGACTCACTAGGAAGTGGGGCATGAGCAGGAGGGTTGCCCACCAAGGTGCACTGCAAGCCCCTTGGACTGTGGGTGACTGGAGGACTGGCATCTATTTCCCCATGGACGGGCAGGAGCACTGGGCACTTACTCACTGGCTCTCCTTGGTCACCCACTGTAGGTCCTGGTGCTGGTATGTGGAGGGCTTTCCTTTTCAGCGAGACCACTGGCAGCCTCAGGAAGTCCTCACACAAGCAACACAGGTTCCAGAAGCCGGGGCATAGACACTGCAGTGGCCAAGGTGAGGAGACACAGAACAGCTCAGGGCGTCCCCAAACAGAGCTGAAGAGTGACTAGACACTGTCAGGCAAGCCTGGGGCTGGAGGGCTCTGGCCTCCAGGGACTGAGGAACCACGGAAGATAAGACACCAGGCCTCCTGTTCCTGGGGGTCTGTGGATGCCGAGGGATTGGGACTCTGCTCTGCAGATCTGTGGACAGTAGGCATGTAAATATTTGCCTGTGAACTTCTGGGGGACCCCAAACCCTTCTCAGGTGTCTGAGAAGGGACAGATATTAAACAGTCTCATTATTAAGGTGCAGGACTACCCCATGCCCAGGTGAGCCTGGCCCTGGGGTCCTCGCTCCATGGTCCAGAGCCTGACGAAAGGATGGCTCAGTCAGGAGGTTTCCTAAACACACAAACTCTAAGGACAGCTTAGAAAGAATATGCTGAGAAATCATGTGGACGGGAGTGACACCCTCAGGGACATTCTCCAGAGGCAGCAGGATCACACCCTCCTGACACCAAGAATGGTGATGGCGACTGATGAGTCAGACAGACCCGGGTCAGAGCTGGATTCCTCTCCATGGGTCAGGGCTTCCACTTGCCCGTCCCTCCTCTGAGCATTTGTCAAGAAACCACTGAAGACCGTCCATTTAAAGGTGGACTTATCCTGCCCACGTTCCCAAGGCATTCACGCATCTCAGCCATCCCCTGGCACTGCCAAGAGGGGACAAAGTGTCTGGAGGACAGCGAGAACTGCAGTCCTTGAGCAGCTAGAGGCACCAAGGTGGCGTGGGTGCTGTGCCGGTTCCCACTGAATTCTCCCTATCGTCTGCAGGAGGAAGGGGATGTCTCCTTCATCCAGAGGAGAACACCCGGAGCACCTGGGAGCTTCCAATATTCTGGCTTAGGGAATTCAGATTTTTCAAAGTCCCCTGCTCAAGTGTCAGGGTCATTCCATCTGCGCTGGGAGAAGCAGACATTTTCATCAGATCAGTCTTGAGGGGAAGGAGGGAAGGAAATGGCCAGAAGTAGACAACCTGGGAGTGTTTGCAGCACCACAATTTATAGATGAGACACCAAATTGGGAGGAAGGGAAGCAGATGCAGACCACGTTAGACAGGAATAAAACACTGGGGATGTCGGCACATAAATCACCTGGCAGTCTGCAAAGACACCAGAAGAAGTCATAGAATGCCGGAGCTGCTCCTGACAGAGGTAACTCGGAGCTGGGAACATGTGACAGAACTAGGGCCAGGTGGCTGAGGAGTGGGCTTGTTGTGCTGGAAGCTACGGGTTCCTGGGCACCCCACAGAGCATCCAGCCCAGCCAGTGGGGGCTGGGCTCCATTCTAGAGGTTTGCACATGTGCGTGTGTGTGCACGAGTGTGTGTGTACATGTTCGTGCACCTGTGCGCATGTGTATGTCCATGGGTGCATGTTATAAAGGCGTGTGTGTGTTTGTGTTGCTACACACTCAGTGGATGAACACACTGTGTGTGCATGAGGGTGAATGCCCGTGTGTTCCTGTGTGTATTTATGCAATTGTGTGCATCTCTGTGTGTGCTCGTGTGGGTGTGCGTGTGTGTTTGGGAGGTTTACTCTCACATTGGTCTTACCTGCTCCTGCCAATGTGAGTGGCCAGTTGGCACAGGGCAGCCACATGTCATGTCTTGAAACGTGGTTACGGCAGCATGCAGTAGATGCTGATATCTAAGAGTCGAGCCAACAAGCCTGGGCTCTTGCCCACGTGGCTCACTGTTTGACTTTTTTTTATTTATTTATTTATTTATTTATTTATTTATTTATTTTTGGAACCAGGGATTGAACTCAGGGACACTCAGTCACTGAGCCACATCCCCAGCCCTATTTTGTATTTTATTGAGACAGGGTCTCACTGAGTTGCTTAGGGCCTCGCTAAGTTGCTGAGGCTGGCTTTGAACTCGCGATCCTCCTGACTCAGCCTCCCAAGTCGCTTGGATTACAGGCGTGCGCCACCGCGCCCGGCTTACTGTTTGACTTTTAAAAGAAATAAATTGTTGAGAATCTGCCATTGAAAATGACTCCAGCCAGGCGCAGTGGTGCACGCCTGTAATCCCAGCAGCTCCGGAGGTTGAGGTAGGAGGTTTGCGAGTTCAAAGCCAGCCTCAGCCTTAGTGAGACCCTAAGTAACTTAGCAAGACCCTGTCTCTAATAAAATACAAAAAGGGGCTGGGGATGTGAATCAGTGGTTAAGCATCCCTGGGTTCAATTACCAAAAAAAAAAAAAAAAAAACCAAAAAAAAAACAGGGCTCCAGGTTCTGTCAAGAGGATGTCGGCTGCCTTCTCTTTCCTGACCCAGTGACCTGCTCCCGCCTCACTCCCACTCCCTGCTTCATCCAGCCACGTGCCGTGGCTGCAGCTCCTGATCCATCCTCCCCCGAGACCTTCACCCAGGTGTTCTCCAGGCACGAAGCACCTCTTCTTCTGTGCCCCACACGTCACCATGCCTCACCGCCCTCCTTTCTTGGTTTCCATGTCCCCTCCTGGAAGCCTTACCTGCTCACTCGTAGTTTATTAGTTTTCACTTATTTTTAGCAACTTTATTGAAATATAATTTACATACTGAACAGGTCCACATGAAGTGCGCCCAGCAACGGGTTTGACAGGTTGGGCTTCCATCACCCCAACGAATTTGAGAACATTTTTCATTCCCCAAAAAGAAAACCCATAACCATTAACAGTCACCACCATCTGCCAACCGCTCACCTGCTCTGTGTCTCTGCGGAAGGAGAGTTGGTGTAAGTGGGCCACACATTACGCGGTCTCACGTGACTGGCTTCCTTCGTTTAGAATAAAGAGAAGAGCCGTCTGTCTCCCAGCGGGTATGGCACTTGATCTTTTTCATTGCCAAATAACATTTCAGCCTATTGATGTCTTTATCTATCCCTTCACCACTTGATTGACATTGAGGTTGTTTCCCCCCACTTTTTGGCTATTGTAAATAATGCCACTATAAACAGTTGTTGACAAGTTTTTGTGTAGGCATGTGTTTCTTTTCTTCCTCTTGGGTGTGCAGCCAGGCGGGGAGTTTCGGGGCCAGACAGTAATGGTGTGATCAACTCTTTGAGGACCTATCAAACTCTTCCCAGCCGGCGTCGTGGGAGAGCTTCAGCTCCTCCAGCCTCACCAACACGTGCCACCATCTGCCTGTCTTCTTGAAGGCAGCCATCATCGTGAGCGTGAACAGGTATCTCCTTGTGGCTCTGATTGGCAGTTCTCTCGGGGCTGATGGTGTTAAGGATATTTTCATGTGCCTTTTGGCCATTTGTATATCTTCTTCAGAGAAATATCTATTCATAGTCCTTTGCCCAATTTTTTTTACAATTATTTGTCTTTTTGTTGTTGAGCTGTAAACATTCTCAATGCATTTCTGGATACTAGACAGTGTCAGATATATGATTTGCGCAAATATTCTCTCTCAGCGTATGGGTTGTCTTTTCACTTCCTTGCTGGCACAAAATGTTTCATTTTGATGACATCCAATCTATTTATTCTTTTTCCTTTGTCATTTTGCTTTTGCTATCATATCTAAGAAGCCATTATCAAACTCAAGGTCACAAAAAGAAATTCCTATGCTTTATTCTCAAACCTTTTTAGATTTTGCTGTTACATTTAGGTCTACGATCCCTTTTGAGCATGAAGCAAATATTTATTGAGCAGCTACTGCGTGCTGGGCACTGCTCCAGGTCTGGGTATGTGCACCTCATACACCAGTGGACAAAGCAGGCGACCTGTCTGTCCTTGAAGAGTCAACACCCCAGGGGAGGAAACAGAGGAAACCAGGAAAACAGCCAAGTAGGGTCATCTGAGCTGGTGCTGGAGCTGAGGAGTGGAACCACAGGGTATATTCAGAAAGCTGGTAGTCATGTACTGAGCTCTGGAACAAATGCTATGGGTGGTGACAGGACACAAGGTAACAGGGGCTGGCTAATGGGACCTTCCCAATCTACCTGGATTACTTATTGTAATTAATTGATTTAGTGCATAATTATTGTGTTTTCTGGGTGATCACTATTAGTATCATTAATATCATCATTCCTACTTATCTCAGTTTGCTGCAGGACAATCCCAGTCCCCACTCCTGGGCCCTGGCCAGACATGAGCAATCGATCCGGATGTTCTCACCCGCTAAGCCTCTTGGTGTCCTCAGAATCCTTCTCCAGCATGCCTCCAGGTAGCCATCACCACCCCAAGGCTGGCCACCAGGCTGTCCCCAGAGGAACACAGTGCCTTTCTCACAGTCAGGTTTGTGTTCCTGTGCTCAGAGGAAGCAGAAAGGAGCAGAGTGCTCTGATAGCACCTGAGGGGGTCTGGTGTTAAGCACTAAGCCCTCTTAGATTAGATAATCCACATGAGGGTTCTCAGGGGAAGTCGCCTCTGCCCTTAGATGGCTATTCCCGCCTTTGGTTTTGATAAGATAGAATCTCAGTAAATCCATTTCTCCATTGGGCTCCCCTGAAACTTCTCCTTAATCTTCATTATCTCCTACCTCATGCTGTTGTTAGGACTATACTGAGCTAGAGTCACCCGAGGCCTCTGCAGGGCTCCAAGCAGAGGGAATAAAGCCCCAAGCAACTCAAAGTGTCTGTTTGGGGGCTGAGTCGGCTGTCACTCACCTAGCTGAACTCGCAGGCTGCTGGGCTGCAGGAAAATCCCAGCCCCCGGAAGAGTCCTATGGCTACTCTGTGGGACCCACCAGCAACAGGAAAGAACCAGACTCCAACTACTGGTCCGCCACATGGGCTTCTGCACCAGGAATCAGCATTTCAGAATTTTAACAAGAATTTTGAGTGGTCTCTGTCTGAAACTGCAGATGGGGTTCATCTTGCAGGTCCCCAGGGAAAAGAGAATCAACTGGCCCACGGTGTTTGAGGCCTCCCTGCTGGTGGAAACAGCACTCCACCAGGCACCTGGAGGCCTGGGTCATGTGTCCTCAGGCAAGCCATGCCACCCTCTCTGCATTTCGGACTTTTTCCAAGATTAAAAAAAAAAAAAAAAAAATTACGCCAGGTACATTGGTGCACGCTTTTAATCCCAGTGACTCCGGGAGGCTGAGGCAGGAGGTTCGAGAATTCAAAGCCAGCCTCAGCGACAGTGAGGCGCTAAGCAACTCAGTGAGACCCTGTCTCTAAATAAAATACAAAATAGGGCTGGGGGTGTGGCTCAGTGGTGGAGTGCCCGAGTTCAATCCCTGGTACCATATAAATAAATAAATAAATAAATAAATAAAGGAGTTGACAGTGGGACAGTCCATTAGGTCCCTAGAAATCTGAGCTGGCTTCTGAACTCACATCCACTTGGGCAATAGGTCCTGCTTGGTGGCAGTGTTCACTTTGGTGGGATAGAGAAGAAATTTACTTCTAATGAGATTATCATGGTGGGGCCCCCACTAGCCACATGGGCCCGTTGAACTTTAAACTGATTTAAAGGAAATAAAAATTAGAAGACAGTACTTAGGGACATTGCGCACATTCAAGGGCTCAATAGTCATGCGTGGCTAGCAGCATTTGGATTGGAGCATGAAGATAAGACACATTTCATCATCCTAGAACATTCTAACTGACAGCCCTGGTGTAGACAGTGATTCTCGTCTGCTTTAGGGTTACAATCCACTGAGATAAGAAGAAGGCGACTAACAAGATTGAGAGCTTCTGAACTAGGCATCCCTGGGACTCCTTTCTGCCCACCATCGTGTCAAAGAAAAGGCTACTCTTTCCTAAAGAGTAGGAAATAGGAAAACTGCTGCCGGAGGAGCAAAGTCATTTGCCAAAGTTCCTCAGCTGGTAACAGGCCCCACTGCATTGCATAGTGACAGCTGGGCAGGGACAAAGTAGCATCTGCACTCTCCAGATGAGGAGACAGAGGGTCAGAGAAGTCACAGTGGATTGCAAGATCTCTCTCCAGGGCTTCCTGACTCTGGCCTGGGCTCCTGTCTGGGAAGTGACAAATCAAGAGAAAATGCCTGTGTTTTGCCATGGTGGAAATGAAAAGTTCTAATTGTTAGTCAACAGCATTTCCCTGGTTGGAGATAAAGGTGGATTTGCATCTGTTATCAGTGATGAACGCATTACAATGCAGAGTCTCCTTGAGGTCTCCAGCCCATTCCACAGTCTAGGAACTGCTTACCTGGTTGTAGCAACTGGCCCATCCCCAAATTCAGTCTCTCCTGATCTCATAGCCAACACTGCTCAGTGACTTTTTAAAGCGTAATTGTTAAGAGAAGGCTGCCCTGGAGGAGGGAGTCAAGTGTGTACAGCTCCCCGTTGTCTGCTGTGTCCTGTGAACCACAAGGAGAAGCAGGCTGAGTCCAGCACAGTAATATATTTTGAGAGAGAGAGACAGAGAGAGGGACCACATTCACAGCAGACTGTTATAACTGTTCTATTTTATTAGTTCTTCTTGTTAATCTCTTAAATGCCTAATTTACAAATTAGACTTCATCATAGGTATATGTGTACAGGAAATAATATAGCATGCTTCGGGTTCAGTACTTCTGAAGGGGAAGGTTTCAGGCTTCTATGGGGTATCCATGTTCCCGAGGGTTGCGGGTGGGAGGCTATTCTGTGTGCATGCGTGTGCGTGTGCGTGTGCCATGTGCATACACATTTCAGTATCTGGGGCTGTCTCACTAGATCAGAGAAAGGTGAGAACTTCTGAATGAAGCAAGCTTCTATCTTCTTCCTGACACCGTCCTAAGCCTAGCTTGCCTGGTCCTCCTTGAGCTTTTCAAGTTCATTTCACCAGAACTTGTAGTCATTAGGAACTTACGAAGCAAAATGGATCTTGGCTTTCGTGACAACTTCAATTGATTGGTAGTGACTACCTGGAATGCTTGAGGGAGAAGGATTCTGAGGACATCCAGAACTCCTGTTTGATTATGCATGTCTGTCAGGGCCCAGGAAAGAGGAGCAACAACATCCCACAGCAAAATGAGATATGCAGTAATGGGGATCTCATAACAACATGAGTAATTCCAACAAAATTTTCCTGGTCAGCTTGTCACGGATGCCAAGGTGCTTTGTGCCCTGGATGGATGAACTTGATCCAATGCTCCCATGGATTCTTGATCTTCAGGGAAGGAAGAAGATGGAGTTTTTCAGTTTTCTGAGGAACCTGTGGCCTTTCCAGATGTCCCGTGTTGGACATTGGCCATCCTGTGAGGATCACTTGGAGAAGACACTGAGTCCGTGCTGAGAGAGTACTTGGTATATCTAGTAGGTGACCCCAGGAAGTACTGCTCAGGGGCAGGGTGTGGCTCCAGGACAGGAGGAGTGCCATTTCAGGGGACTTCATAAGCAGGTTACATTGTAGAGCCCCTCCTGCCGGCACCTCTGGGAGGCGAAGGGTAGGAAGGCCTTGGCTGTCCCACCCCACTGAGGGAGCTGAGGTCTTCTTCCATCCACCCAGTGGCTGAGGGCTGCTCCTGGGGGACTAGCTTAGACTTTTCTGGCCATTCCCACAGGTAGGACATGCCTGCTCTTGCAGTCAGAGAAAGCCCTAGGGCAGACAGGCCCAGGTGCTTGAGTCTGGGCAGCTGGGGGAATATAGACCCAGGGAGTACTGAGAGAGTCTCAGAAGGAATCACAGACGCTTCCATCAGTTGCAGCATTTCAGGTTCATCCTATCAACTACCCCGTTACCAGGAAGGGGGAAATCAGACTTAGAGAAGGTAGGAGAGCCTCACCAGTTCCAGGATAGTGCAATAACATTCATTCCAGTGACCTTGGAGGGGTTTTGCATAATTATCTCTAAGTTTTGCCATTACCCTCAAGGTAGAAGTTACTATTCCTTTTTATAGTTAAGAAAATTGGGTTCAGAGAGGTGAGGTATTTGCCTAAGGACACCGAGCATGAGTGACAGAGAGAGAACGAACACCCAGGTCTGACTTCATATCCTGGAATCTTTTTAAGGCTCCATAGAACCAGCTGGAGCCTCCAGAGTCCAGCCGGTGGCCCCACAGTCAAGACAGGAGGTGCTCTGGGTCAAGGGCCTCAGCCTGGCAGGCCATTTAACCTCTCCCAAGAGCTCAGGGCTGGTCCCCAGATGGGCACCTCTGCTGGTCCAGAGGGCCACACCTCGTGCTCAGGGAACAGCCTGGTAAGCAGCTGGGAGGGACTGAGACCAATGGGAGAGCTCAATGGGGACACCAGCTGACACCAGGAAGGCAAGGTGCTGCTGATCAGCTGTGTGCCCTGAGGAAAGGCACCCAGGGCCAGAGCGTCACCATCCCCACTTGCAAAAGTCACATCAGCCCATACTCAGTGGGCACGTCTGTACTCCTAATGACTTCCCAGGCATGCACACGTTCCATTCTCAAACTAAGGGCCGTGGGTGCTACACACACACTAACCCCACTTCACACCGGCGGGCGGGAGCTGCGGTTCTGAACTCTGAATGACTCCCCAAGGTCATCCAGCACTGGGATTAGAACAAACCTTAACTCCAAAGCGCCATGTAAGCACAGGATCCTTGCTCAGAGCGGTTTCCACGGACTTTCACGCATTCTCCGGTTAAGTGATGGGTCTCCAATTTTCCAAAGAGGGGACAGATCAGAGTCGCCAAAGTCAAGCCAGGTGTAGGAAAGAAGAGTCCTAAGACTCAGGAGAGGGCATCCAGGTAACGCTGGCAGACTGGAGCCGTCCCTCCCTTCCCCGCCCCCTCCCTCCCTCCCGGGCCCATCCCCCACTCCCTCTCTCCATCCCTCCCTCCCCCGCCGCCCCACCCGCCCAGGGCCACCGGCCGCGGGCCGCAGCCCAAGCGCTGGCACCGCAGATCCCGCCCTCGGTGCCCGCGAACCGCGCCGCCTGGAAGCGTCCCCGTGACACCTGCCCGGAGCAGCAAGGCCCCGCCCCTCCGGGAGCGTTTAAAAGGGAACGGGGCGGGTGGGGGGGGTGCAGGAGATGGGTGGGGGGATCCTTGGGGACCTGAGAAAAGCGAGGGCTGGAGAAGGGGAAGGAGACGGGGGAGGGGAGGACGGGGCCAAAGCTGCTGGAAGCCAGGAAGGTGACAGTGATCCGCCAGTGTGGGTGGCCCCTGAAGGGACCAGGTGCTGGAGCCCCACCTGTACCTGCACGTGGGTTTCTCCCTCCGCCGCCCCACCCCCAACACAGAGGGCAAGAAGTCCCCCATCGGGGACTCGAGAAAAGCAGAGCAAGAAGACCCCGACGGCAAGGGCAGGCAGCGTCCTCGGACCCAGGCACCCTGCGCAGGAGGAAGCCAGGCGCGCCGGGAGAGATCAGATGGGGACCTCATCCCTGGGGAGGGAGTGCTTTCCTGAATGGCTGAGGCAAAGCCAGTGCCCGCTGGCCCTCCTCCTCCTCCCTCCTCTCCTCTTGCCAGGCCTCTGAGGAATTAGCTGGCTGCCCCCCGAGGACGTCCCAATTCCCCCTACCCGCAAAAGTGCTGCCCCTCTCAGATCCCAGCATAGTCCTTGGCAGAGAGGGGTGGCCCCAGAAAGTCTGTGAAGGGCACCACCAGTTGGAAGGAGCCAGAGAGAATGGAAAGAGCCTGACCCGCCAGGGACCTGGGCTTCCCTTCGCTGGGAGACCTGCTAGGCTGGTGGCCCCCGGGCCTGTGTTATTAACAGCCCCAACCCCTGCCCTCCGGAAGCCCAGCTTCCCAAAAGAACGTGGGTTCCAGTTCCTCTCCCTCAACGCCCCCCTCACACCCTGGACTCCTGCCACGCCCACTCTGCAGCTGCTCCCACTTCGGGCTCTCTCCTCCTGCTTCTAGGCATTTGCCCCTGAGTCTGCCACCTGGAATGCCCCCCAAAGTGATCGCATATGCAAGAGCAGATATTCAAGGACCCCTCACAGACAGCAGCCCAGTGGGCGTGTTGGGGGCTGCCCCTCTTGCTGTGCGGCCCTACAGGCCAGGCCCTGGGTTCTGTGACCCAGGAGAGCCCCTGTTTTCTCCTAAAGAACCTAATTCCCAGGCCCATAGGGCAGGATCATGGGGTTCCCTTGCAAGGGTGGGGAGAGAGAAAAGAGAGTCAGTGAGGCAAATAAAGAAGGCAGAGCCCAGGCCCTCCTCTGGGCGCAGCCTCCTACCCTGCTCCGACTTTCCTTTTGGCCTCTCTGGTACAGAATAAATTTTAAAAGAGCAGCCCAAACCTTTGGAATTGCACAAAATCAGATTCTGCTGTGACAGTCCCCCCAGTGGGCTTCCCACTAGGCTTCTGGCTGCTTTCCTGTGGCCTCCAGAGCCCTAGGTGTCTCCACCCATGCCTGCTCAGAGGCAGCACCCACCCCACTCAGCCACAGCGCTCTGACTCAGCCACGCTGACCTGTGGATCTTCTCAAAGTGGGATCTACGCATTCCTACCCCAGGACCTTGGCATTGACTCTTCTCCCCTGATCTTTCCAGGCCTCAGCTCAAATGTCACCTCCAGTGAAAGGTCATCCCTGGCAACGTGTCAGCCTGTTTTATTGTCTTCACAGCACTTGTCATTTACTGACATCCTTGATGTGGTGGTGTCCCCCCACCCTCCAGCCCCTCCCTGGAATACTCTACCCTCATGGCCAGCAGGGCCC
The DNA here is from genome assembly GCA_020662805.1 of Glaucomys volans. Taxonomy (NCBI): domain Eukaryota; kingdom Metazoa; phylum Chordata; class Mammalia; order Rodentia; family Sciuridae; genus Glaucomys; species Glaucomys volans. Next base: position 115,087 of record JAJEJO010000610.1, on the reverse strand, counting down.
TGCTCCTTGGCTCACTGCGGGTGCACAGTAGGTGCCCAGTATCTATTTGTGAAATAAGCTCAAGGGCCTCCGCACGCCTCTGCATCGTGTACATCTGTTTGGAGCCAGTGCAGACCCAGATGTGTTATTTTCCCTTGTTAATTACTGCAGAGTAATTATAGTACGAAGTGTAACTAAAGCATCCATTAATGGGGAAAAAGAAACAGATTTTGTGTGCAGACTCACGGAACACTTGAACAAGAGCTGGGCCTCCCTGCAGCCTCCTAGAATTCCCAGATCTGGGCTGATTTCCACTGCCTCTCTGGAACATACCCCCAAGCCTGTCTCTTCCTCATAGAGGAGGTGCTGGGACTGAGGGAGCCTGGGCCCTCTTAGGGTTGAAATTTTGATTCTGTCTAACCCGGAAGAGCTGGGAGGCACTGGGCCAGTGACTTAACTTCTCTGAGCCTCAGTTCCTCCATCTTATAATGGGAATAGCAATACTTCCATGCCAGGGTGTTTGGGGCCCCATGGGGTGAGATCCACTGGGTGCCCCCCAGTAAGTTGCAGCCCAGTTGACTCACTCCCTGCTCTTCCCTTCTCAGGGATGTACAGGAAAGACACACTCCCCACTCTCCCACCTGCGGCCCTCCTGGGACACTCCTTCCCAGGAGAAATGCACAAGTTCCTTGGTTTGCTTCCTCTGCTCTGCAAAACCAGGTTGACTTTGACAGGGCTGGTGAAAAATGTCTTTAATATGGTTGCTCTGAGCCCAGGGTTTTGGAAGGGGGTGCATTCGGCAGGGCGGGAGTGCCACATCTCGATGAGGAGGCCGTACAGCTTGTACAGGCTGCTTACATCTCTGCTGCCTGTCCACACCCATGTGCCAAGTGCCACTTGTGTCTGCTCAGCAAAGAGATGCAGATGTGTCCCCAGGAGTGGAAGCCCCAGCAGAAACTGACCTTGTGAAGCTCCAGTGACACAGGGGAGGAGGAGGAGGCTGATGTAAACGGTAAAGTGCAGGGAGGTGTGGTCATGGCTCAGGGTCCAGAACCTACCCATTGGTCATTTGCCTCTGGACTGGGGCGGATCTCGGGCTTGAGTTTTGCCTTGCTGATGACCCTGAAACGCCCTCTTGTGGACATCGGTGGTAGTGCCGGGGCCCATAACTTCGTCGTCTTTCTTAACCTTTCCTTTCTTTTCCTTCTTTCTTTCCATGCTTTTTAAAATTAATTCAGTACCACAATGATGATCAATGTAATATCCCCAAATAACCAATTCTCTGTTTCCCGAAGCATCGAAATGAAGAGGCGATCTTGTTTTGGTCCTATCTTTAAGAATTAAACATTTATTTTGCTTTTTTAAAATCAGTACCCAAAATTCTGAAAATGCAAAAGAAAGCACAAAGGAGAAAGCAAACTCGACAGCAAGCTCTCAAGCTCTAGCACAGCCAGTAGGAGAGAGGAGTGAGGTTGCAGCCTTTGCTAGGTGTTGATCTAGAAAGAATACGATCATTTCCAGAAAACTTGTTGCCAATTTGAGCTCAATTCCCAGCTTGCGAAGGCAGGTGGACGTCTAGGCTTGGGTGTGGAATCAGATGCAGCCGTTTGTCCTTAACTCTTTCTCTGTCCTTCTTCCTCCACCCCTGGTCCCCCTCCCAGCTGAGAACTCTCTACAGCACAGTGGGTAGAATGTGCTCTGGAGGGTCTGGCTCACCATCCATCATTCATCCACCCGTCCATGCACTCCACAATGCCATTGACCACCTATTTGGGGCCAGATTCTGGTACCTAGAGATTCAGGGAAAAAAAACAAAACCAACCTAAGACACAATCACTGTCCTCCACAATCATGGCTAGAGAGGACACAATTAGAGGAACAGTCAATTACAAGAACCTTGCTGGGGGGAGAACCTGGAGGCTATTCCTGGATCCACCACACCTTGATTATAAGACCTTGAACAAACCATACCCCTCTCTAAGCCTCAGTTTTCCCATCTGTAAAATAGGAATGATAACAGTACCCACTTCATCAAATAATGGTGAGAGCCGAGTGGAGATGAAGTACCTGTGTGAGACGGGGGCACATGGCATGGCATCTACTCAGCACTGCCTCTCTCCATCCATGCTGAAATCTTTCTTTAGACCCTGGAGACTGAACTTGACCGTGGCCCCTACCGAAGTCTGCATGCCTGTTGGACTTTGAGGAAGACCACAATATTTTCTGTGTAGGCAGTGCTAGAAAAGGTCCTAGAAATCATCGAGCAGAGCCCCCTTATTTTAGAGGAGAGGAAAGTAGGAGTCAGAAAAGGAAGGGATTGCTCTCAGGTCACGCAGCAGACCCAAAAGGCTCTAAGTTTGATCATCAAGTTCTCAGTCTCCGCAGAGATCTCCTGCCCTTGGATACAAGACTCCACTATGGACCAGCTGGAGCTAAATGGTTCAACTCTCCATGTCTCAGTACCTTCGTCTGTAAAATGGGCATAGTCACCGCCCTTGACCTAGGACGTATGGGAGGATCCCATGAACTGACTCCCACTCCAGTGCTCGGCGTACTATACCTAGCATTTGCATAGCTCGGAATTTTAGGAAAGCAATTCTTCATTCTGAATCTGCACATTTTGCACCCAGATCCATGGGTCAGGACTTGGCTCAAGTTTTTCCCCAGAAGTAAAGGCCTCTTAGCAGAAACCTCAGGCAAAGAGGAAGCAAGTTCTGTTCTAGGCGGCAGAGAAGTAATTTATGATCAAAGAGAGCTGAGATCAAAACAGTGCCAGCCTCCCTTGCCCTGGATTAACCTTGCCCTGCATCAACTCATTGAACTTGGCTGTGTCACATTTTAAGAAAAAAGGTTGTGTCTTGGTCACTAATAGTCCATTGCCTCTCTTGGCACTCCCAAGATGAATTATACTTGTTTAAGGTCAAGCACAAAATACCAGCAATTGCATCAAAACATCAGATTAAATAAAAATAAAAATAAGCAACCATCAGGAGAAGTTAGCATCTGGGCCAACTCTTACCAGCAATGGACACCCCTCAGCATTTCCTCCTTTCCTTCAAAAATAGCTCTGTGCTCAGAAGCCTATCAGGGGTCACCCAAATGGAAAAGAAATCCCTCGAGATTGGTTGCAAACTCCAGTTTATCCACTTCTCTTTTGATATGACAATGGAAAATCACCAAGGCCACATGGAGAATAATGGTTTTCTGTACACTCGTGTAAACAAAAGAACATACCATTTTCCTTTTCTCCCCAGGAGAAGGTTTTATTTTTTCTTTTTTCCAGTTTAGGGGAAATGTTAAGATCCTGTATGGGGGTTGTTGAAATGTCATGAAATCAGAGATGCAATATGAAGAAAATGTAAAGAAATATTTAGAAAAGAAAAAAGCCAGACCTGGGTTTGTGGTGAGGCCAGTTGTTTTATTTCATTCGAAGGTTTCTGTGTTTTCAGGAAGTAAGCACAACTGGGAAGGAGAAGTGGAAAATTCCAGAAAGGGAAGGAGGCCTGGCTCCTGTAGAGGTCGGAAGCACCCATTTCAGGCCGATAAGGCCATCTATGTTCTTAAGTGATTGATTTGTAGACTGTTTTCTAGAACAGTAGTTGCTCAGGATGTGATAACACTGTACTCAGTGGTGGACCACGGGAAGCAGCGGGAAGGACTCTATTCTCTGCTCAGGCAAACTCGGGTCCACTCTGACCCCGGGTGAGCACTTTTACCTCCCCAGACCTGGCTGTCCTTGCCAGCAAAATGTGATGTTTCTTATTGGAGTGATGTTTGGAAGCTACTAGAACAGAGCCCAAGACACAGCAAACGCTTCCCCCTGCTCACCTGACCGCTGCCAATGACATATGGAACTTTCTTTGATCCCCCAGCCAAACCTTCTGAGGTCCTCAGGGTTCCAACTACACAGATAAAGAGCTCTTCATCCCCTGAAGACAATCCTCTTCTTGATTAAGAGCATGGGCATTCTGAGGGGACAGTGAGTCCCAGGCTCAAGTCCCAGCTCCAAGCAATGTCACCAGCCAATGACATCGTGCAGAAGACTCCACATCTGTGTCCTTGGTCTCCCACACTGTGCTTCAGAGTCTTGCCCCTGGACATTGCAAGCTCTTCGCAGACATCAAATATAGTCCTGGTACTCTGACATCCAAGAGGGGAGGAAATCCCCACAGCTAGTCTAACCAAGAAGGCAACAGCTTCCCTGAACACCAAGGGTTGGCCAGAGTTCCACAAAGTGACTTTTCCCCCAGCAGTCTCATATTTCTTCCCATGTCCTGGTTTGCCTCTTTCCCCAAGGGACAAGCACAACTGCTCTTATCAGCTCAGCTGGGGGAGAGGTCAAGGAACATGAGCCATGTGGTCAAAGATGTGAGGTCTCAGTAGGACCCCATGGGGAGCCAGCCGGGACCATGGGAGCCTGCAGCTCTTTGTCTCAAGCACCCAGGTTCCTGACTTAGGCCTTGTAAGGAGAGCAAGATCAGGGGAGAAGGATATGGAAGAGCCCTGTGCAGTTAGTCAGGAGACTTTGGCTCCAGATCCAGCTTCACCTGGTGACCTTGAACATAGCCTCAATTTCCCCATCTGTGCACTGGGAAGTCGCATGGGGCTAGTGCTTCTCAGAGTCTATTTCACAGAATTTGTTCTTTAAATGCCCTTTGCAACTAGTGTTCCTGGGTTCCAATAACTCTGGGAAGCACAGCATTACTTCACCCTCTCTTGGTGATGCCCAGGAATATATGAAAGCCTCGGAGAGCCCTGTAGAAAACACTTCAAGCTTCTTATTAAACTCTAAGCCCCCAGCAGGGACTTACTGCTGCTCTGTTCACCTGGTCTGTGCACGCAGACCCCAGGACACAGGTGTATAACCAATGTTCAATGATTATTGGTTGGATGAATAAATCAGGGATCTTTCCCTAAGGCTGTGTTTCCCACATCTTGCATCCCAGAATCTCTTTTCTAGTTCTCTGAGCAGCCCTGGACATCCCAAAGTGTGGCCTTCTAAGGTGCTCACTGTGGATTCTCAGGTCTGCCTGAATCCTCTCTGTCTAGAGAGTTCTTCTCCAGGGCCCTCTGGCCCACAGTGAGGTGGGGCTCTGGAGACCTCTCAGATGTACAGTCGAGGGCAGTTTCCACGGGGCTCACCTCCTCTCAGGATGCACAAGGTTTCTGGCTCTCACCCTCAAGTGGTTCTGAGGACAGAGTGCCGCAAGCCTTGAAAGAGACCAGAATCCGAGAGACTGAACGGCACCTTTTGGTCCCTATGCCTACCCAGCAGGGAAGAAGCAGAAGGTTCCACACTTGGTCTTGGAATCACCTGCGCTCAAGCCATACCGCAGATCAATTAAATGGGAAGTCACTGGGGAAGCCGGGGCAGAGGCAGGGAGGCAGACCACAGGGAAAGGAGTCCTCTGCCGATGTCAGGGTCAGGGAGGCTCACTGGCAGAAAACAACAGCAAGGACAAGGGATCCACTCACAAGGGACCAGCTGGAAAGCTTCTGTGCTGGGCGAGTTGAGATAACTGTGCCAAAGAGGCAGAAGAGACCAACGGGACTGACCATCATGGTGGAGAAGGGAGCCCACCCAGGTTTCCATCCCTCGCTCCAGACTGAGAGCCTGCCAGGGGGTCTCTGCAGGGCTCAGAACCTAAATCATTCAGGAGGGTCCTGGCCATCTCCTCCTGCCCTGGGGTGCAGCCTGGAGCCCTGTGGCCCCACACCTGGCCTGCCCTCCCCGACTGCAGTCCCCTGAGACGGAGCATCAAGAGCCTCTGACTTGCTGGCCCAGCCCCATGGGGTTGGCTGGGTTCCCAGTCCCTTCCATTCCCTCTCCCACTGACCCAGCTCAATCTCAGATTGACGGGAAGGCAAAATTTGGAAAGACAAGAGAGCAAAATAAGCAAGCCACTGTTTGGGGGTGGGGTTCAAAACTCTGTGTAAGTGGAAGGCAGTGTTCCTGTGGATCTTCAACATGGCGTCACTGATGGGTCAGGAGACACAGGTTTCCTCAAGAGGGTGGAAAAGGATGCAATCAGCAAACTGTTGATCCTTAAAGGCCACCATGGGTCTGACTGTGCGCTGGCAAGTCTGAGGCTCTGCAGCTGCTCCCCTAAAGCCCCAGTCCTTACTGCTAGGGTGCTGGCGTTGGGGGGAGCCCTGGAGTCCTTGAACCTGGACTAAGAGAACTGGCCTTCTTGCTAATAGAGACCAGCAGCAGGGAGCCGTGCATGTTATTTGTTATTTAAGTTAACTGTCATTTGAATCTACCTGAAAGGACCTCCGGCGTGTTATAATTAGCCAAAGAGAGACGAGACGGAGGGAGGGAGGGAGGGAGGGACCAGCGCCGGACGCAGCGTGGTGGCAGACCTCATCTTGATTCTATGTAACAGGACCTAACAAGGTCGTCCGCGTGTGCAAATCAAGAGACAATGGCCGCTCAGAGGGAGCTGCAGAGAAAGCAATTGCCATGGAGATGGGCTTGGCCGGAAAGGTGCGCCCAGGACCTCCGTTCGCCGCGCCGCCTCAGATCCCTCCCCAGCCTTCCTGCCTGGCACCGCACGCATGGCTTTTGCGTTTAATAAATCTCTGGGTCGGATCGAAATTCAAAATTCAGCGACCCGCACCAGCGTCGATTGTGGAATCTCTCCATGGGCAGGGCACCTAACACCGGGGCCCAGGGGGTCCCGATGCACCAAAGAATGACCTTTTCGTTCCTTGGAGAGGAGAGGAATCTGTTTGTCCCCTCAGAGTGACAAAGGATGTGACCCCCTCCCCAAGATGCAAATTCCTTCATCCACTTTAATCGTGCCTTTATTGAGCGCATATTCCACAACTACCTATGGGCGCTGTCATCCTGCGGGGACCCGCGCCGGGCGTGCGGAATCCAGCAAGGAGCGGACAGGCTGGGTCCTTCCCGCAGGGCGCCGCGGCTCTGTAGTTAGAACTGCGAGGAGGGTTGGGGAGGAGGGCATCTCCACCCGCCAGGATCGCCAGGATCCGGACCCAGGTGTCCAGACTCGGGGCGGGAACCTGACTTGCAAGCCACGCCCCCAGGGCGAGCGGGAGGGCCCGGCGGCGTTCTGGGCTGAGCCCCAGGCGCGCGAGGCTCTGGGGCTGGTGTTGGGGAACTGCCTTTTTCTGCTGACCTGGCGACTCAGGGTGGGACACGAGGAAGAACAAACACACTTCTTGTAGGGCCTGGTAGGCATGGCTCTTTGGCTTTATCCTAAGGACCGCAGGGGAAAGAATTTTTAGGACGACACCATCAGACCTGCTCTTCCCCTTGGTTCCAGGACAGTAACTGGATTATTAGGGAGTGGGTGCCGGGGGACCCCTGCACTGAGACCGGCTCTTCTTGGATACTCAGTCGCTACCTCAGGCTACAGTGAAGTAGAATGAAGGGAGCTGGGTCACCAAACGTCCCTTGTGGAAAGTGGAGAAGCTTTGCACATATTAAGGCATGCTCCAGCGACGTCTTGCTTGGACCGAAAGGAAATGGTTTCTTGGGGCTGTAAGAAAAGACTCCAAAATTTCAAAGGCAAAACACCATAAAAGTTTAGTTTCACTCATGCAACCATGTCAGAGGCGCCTCTGGTCATGGAGGTTCCTAAAGGCGCTCTCCCCGGGGCTCAGGATCCAGGCACGCGCCACAGCCCCATGGGGCCTCTGCATGACAGCGGATGAAAGGGGAGGCTCCCTGAGAGGTTTCTCCAGGCCAGCCTGAGATCAAAGCCTGTCACCACCCTGGTCTGTGGGCAGGAACCCAGTGGCCTGTCAGCACCACTGCGACCAGCAAGGAGGCTGGAGAAGGGACGGGGAGCCCAGGAGAAAACTTAGACTAGCCTCCCTTTGCCACTGAGCAACTGCCTCTGGGTGACCCAGGTCGCCCCTCACGCTGATGAGACCAGACTCCTGCATCTGGAGTCCCAAGTCACATCACTTGTCCCTTTCCTGAGGTCATTGTCCTCACCCCGCTCTGATGCAAGGGAAATAGCAGCTCTTACTAGGGCCTGCTCTTTGCAGCTGTCTATTGCATTGGTGGCTCGCCATTTCCCCAGCAAAGGGGAGTATGTGCCAGGGACACTCAGAGGAGAGAACAAATGGCACCTGGCTCCTTGGGGAGAGGCTGTGAGGGGGCCTCAAGGAACAGGCAGGAGCTTTTGTTTCCGTTTTGTGGTTTTGCTGTTTTGGGCAGTCTCCGGTGCAGAGAGTGGGACACCAGCTCCTCAGTCTCTCTCTTTTTCGCCCCAATTTTGTTTCTCCTTCCTTCCTGACTCCCACTGCCTCCCCCTCCCCCATAGCATCCTTGCTAACGTACTTGATATATGCCCTTAAATATGCATGAATCCCGATAAGGCATGTTGGCTGTTCTGTTTATATACGTTTTTAATTAACATGACTAATTCTATGCTGCAGCTCTCAGGCTGGTTCTTTTATTTTTCCACTCAGCACCTAGGTGTATGCTGGGGTGTGTCACAGCAGCTTCTGCGACACAATACTCCACTGTGAGGCTCCCCCACATTTTCCAGGTGTGGACACCCAAATTACACCCCTGCAGCAGCCTTGTGAGGGTCCCTTCTGTCCTATATGAGACATTTCTGAGATGGACATCCAAGGGTGGCCTGGCTGGGGTGTGGATAAATATTTAATTCCCTTCGTTTCCAAAGGCCTCAGCAGCACCTTTGTGAAAACTAGCAAAAGCGCCCTCTCCAGACCCATGCCAGGCTGGTGTGAGGTGACTTGTGTGGGTGAGGTCAGAAGACCCTTCTCCAGGCACCTGTGGCCCCAGGCCGGGAGCATGGTGATGTTGGGGGACAGGCTGGCTAGAAGTTCCCCAGCCCCTCAGCCAGCTGCTGCCATGGACGCCCTCAGCATTCCCGAGGATGCTCCCTCTGCAAACATGAGCCAGAGTCCAGCTCCCGGCACCCTTGATACTGCTCACCCTCCTGGCCGCCATTCTGATCAGGACGGAGGTGTCTCAGGTCATTGAACGGGCAGACCTTGGACTTCCAGTGCATTTGTGCACGTCTTCATGGGCTCAGGGCCACCTGGTCTTCTCCCTCCGTGACCTCTCTGATCCTATCCCGTATTGAGCTTCCTGTGCCTTTTCCTGTTGATTTGAAGGAGCCCCCTGAATGGTCTAGATAACAGTCGCTTTCTGGCTCAGATGTGCCCGGTCTTCACCCTGCCTGGCGTCTGCTTACCTGCTCATCTCTGCCTTTCCTCTGCTGAACGGGAATCCTTACTTTTGATGTAGTCGAATCTAATATATTTTTTTTTCTGCTTCATGATTTGTGTCTTTTCAGTCTTAATTAGGAAGTTTTTTCCCTACCCCTCAAGTCAGAAACCTATTATCCCCAATTTTCTTCTATTCCCTACAGGGTTGTCACGGTAAGTCTTCATCTGTCTGGCTTGTATGGTGGGAGGCAGGAAGGAGCTTTATTTTTCTCTCCACAGCAAGGCATCTTCCCAGCCCTGGGGGAGCTGTCCCTCACTCTTGCCTGGTGGTGCGCCCTTGACTTCCAGCTACCGTGGATTCCCAGGTATCTCTGAGCCCCATTCTGACTCTCTCTTCTGATCGCTTTCCTATCTCCCTTATCACATTGCTTTCATCACTGTGACACCTATAGTGTGTCTTAATAACTAATGTGACAAGTCCATTCTTCAAAGAATCGAGACAAGAAAAAGGCAACTCAGGTAGAAGGGAGAGCACCAAGCCAAGTCCTGGAAACTTCTGCCACCAACTCTTCACCTGGCCAGCTTATGTTGACTCTTCAGATCTGACCTAAAGGTCGCACCCTCGGGTAAGCTGGCCCTGCCCCATTATGTACTATTTCAGTCAACTATTGCTGCTGTGACTAAGAGATCTGCCCAGAACAATTTTAGAGGAGGAAAAGTTTATTTGAGGGCTCACAGTTTCAGAGGGCTTGGTCTATAGAAAGCCAGCTCCATACCTCAGGGCTCGAGGTGAGGCAGAACATCATGGCGTAAGAGTGTGGTGGAGGAAAGCAGCTCACATAATGATCAGGAAGCAGAGAGAGACTCTACTGGTCAGATACAAATATATACCCCAAAGCCAGGCCCCAGTGCCCACCTCCTCCAGCCACACCCTACTACGTCAGTTACGACTGCTAATCCCTATCAGGGGATTAATTCACTGATTGGGTTAAGACTCTCAACCCAATCATTTCTCCTCTGAACCTTCTTCCATTGTCTCACACATGAGATTTTGAGGGTCACCTCATCTAAACCATAACATATACGATGCCCCAATTTTTTCCTATGATGGTAATGTACTCACTTCCCTATGTAACTGTTAGTTTCCATCACTGTGACAAAATGCCTGAGAAAATCATCCTAAAGGAGGAAAATTTTATTTTGGCTCATAGTTTTCGAGGTGCCAGTTCACGGTCACTTGACTCCATTGTTTCTGGTTTGTGGAGAGGCAGAACATCACAGCAGGGAGCATGTAGTTGAGGAAAGTTGTTTACTTGTTGGTGGTCAGGAAGGAGAGAGAACTACAGAAAGAGACAGAGAGACAGAGAAAGAGCCTGGGGACAAAACATCTTCCTCAAGGGCGTGCCCCCAGTGAACTACTTCCTTTCACCAGGCCTCGCCTCTTAAAGGTTTCACCAACCCTCAACAATGCCATCAACCAGAGACCAAGCCTTTAGCACATGAATTTGGGGTGGACACATAAGATTTTAAATATTCCTTAGCTCCAAAGGCTCAGGCTCCTTTCACAATGCAAAATGCACTCATGCTCTGAGAGTCCCCAAAGTCTCAACAGTTTCAACATTGCTCAGAAGTCAAGTCCAAGTTTCCTCCAACACCCAAGGCAAACTCTTAACTGTGACCCCTGTAAAACTCAAAAGCAAGTTGCATATGCCCAAGACACAATGTCATAGGGTAAACATTTCCATTCCAAAAGGGAGGAAGAGAAAAACACAGAGGAAGGATCCACCAAAGCAAGACTAAAACTCAGCAGGGCAAGCATCAAATCCTGGAACTCCATGTCCAGCATCCAGGACATACTGTGGCATGATGTGGGCTTCAAAAGGCTTGGACAGCCCTGCCTTTATGGCCTTGCCAGCTACAGCCCACACAGCTGTTCTCTTGGACTGGCTCTGCTTGCTGCCTGCAGCTGCCCTTTGTAGGCTATCTTTGTTCCTGGCATCTTCAGCTTCCTGGAGTCTCCACTGCAGCTTCAGCTCCACTCACACAGATTCATGCATTGCCCTCTCTGGAGTTGCCCACAGGGACTTCAGCCCTGCCACATACTGCCTGGCCTCCAGGCTTTCCTTGGAAATCCCCGTGGAAACCTCTGTGACCCCCCACAACTCATGTACTCTGCTTGCCTGCAGACTGAGCACCATCTGGATAATGCCAGGACCTGCCACTGGCTCGAGGTCTGCTTGGACCATGGCAGCAGTGACCTCTGAGTGCCTGAATGTCTGAAGAACACAGTGAAACAAATTCTGAGGATCAGGGTACCCCCAACTTCCTTCTAGAAGCAAACTCTTTTAAATGAGTTTACATTTTTACACCCTTGACCCTCAGATGGGTGGGGTCTGGCCAATTCCTGAGATTCCCTACAGGCTCTTTCATGTTGTTCTGGTGCAAAGTACTTGACTTCTTCCTAATGGTACTAATCCCTTCAGCAACAACACCTTTCCTTGGTCAAACTGTAAATTTTTCAGGTCTCTGCCAGGTAAAGTAGTCCACAGAAAAGTAACTCAGCCTGACACAAAGTCTCAGGGCATGGACAAAATGTAGACAAGTTATTTTCCAAAATGTAACATGAATGACCTCTAGTTTAACCCCCATAGAGCCCTCATCCCCATCTAAAACCTCATGAGATTGGTCTTTATTGTCTGCATTCCTAACAGCATTCTTATCTTCTGTGCTCTGACCAGAATTTTCAATTAAACTCCACTTATAGCATCCTAAGCTTTTTCTAGCCCACACCCCCAAACCTCTCAAAATTCCTTCTGCAAACCAGTTTGAAAGGCTCCAAAACTACAGGTATAGTGACAGCAACAACCCCACTTCTGATGTCAATTTATTGTGTTGGTCAGCTTTTTGAAACTGTGACAAAACACCTGAGAAAATCAACTTAATGGAGGAAGGATGTGTTTTGGCTCATGGTTTCAGAGCTTCAGTTCATGGTCACATAGCACCAGTATTTCTGGGCTTGTGGTAAAGCGGAACATCATGGCAAGGAATGCATGGTGGAGCAAAGCTGCTCATTTCACAGTTGCCAGGAAGCAGAGAAAAGAGTTGAAGGGATCAGGAACAAAATATCCTCTTCAAGGGCATGCCCTCCAAGAACTCACTTCTTTCATCCAACCCCACTTCTCAAGGTCCAAGCAGCTCCTAGTAGTGCCATCAGCCAGGAGCCAAAGCCTTTTGCGCATGAGCCTTTGGGGGACATGCAAGACCCAAGCTATACCAGCAACATACAATCTGCAAACTCTTCAGGGGCAGAAACTTTGTCCATTTTAAATAATTCCTAGCACACCAGGCCCACAACTTGAGGCAGCATTTATTAAATGCTCAAACTCTATGCTAAGAACTTCTCATGTATTGGCTTATTTACCCCTACTCCCCATATGAACCCTTTGAGATAGGAACTATTGCTATTTTATAGACAGGGAAACAGACATAGAGAGGTTAAGCACCTTGCCTAACACCACACAGCTGGAAAGTAGATGAGTTTGGATTTGAACCCAAACCAGTCTAGAGAGTTCATGCTCCTGTCCAGGTGCCGTACCCCCTCTCCACACACCTCAGGGTATGCAGAGAATGAATGAGTGCAGACGAGACAGGGAAGGTGGCCAGCTGATTACAACAGTATTAACAACACACTCGGGTGCAGTTCCTTTTTCCAAGTTATTATGGTCCTAATAAGAGTTATTTTTCCTCTAAGATGATGATTTTCATAAATTATGGAAAATTCTTTGGCTATTGCTTTTTCTGTTATGGCCTGAGGTGGAGCACAGGGGGGTGATGAATGACTTTTTAAATTCCTTCACATCGGGTTAGAGAATTCTCTAAGACAAGACTGCATGCAGAATCTATAATTAATTATTATTCACACTTAATACAGTTAGATAATGTGAACACATACTTTCCATTAATTTATGTGGCTGATTCCTCATCATTTTCCCACAGGTATATTCACTGATTTCTCAAGTTATTAAAAATTAAAATTTATATTAGGGAGTAAGAGGAGCCTGGTGTCCTTATACCTATTTTTAGTCTGAAGTCACAAGCCAAGTGGGGAGCTCATTGCAACCCCTTCTTCTGGACCATTCTGAACTAAATCCCGGAGGTGGGGGGTCCCAGCCTCTCTTTGTTACTTCTTCACATTTTGGTAGCGACATCCTGGGCCACAAGCCTGGGGGGGCACGTGGAGAAGCCAGCAGGCCTCTGCTCAGCGGGTCCCCCACCTCCTGTAAAAGGAAGGCCAGTAGCCAGCTGAAGCCTGGTCAAGAAGGCTGGGGACAGGGAGTCAGGACCAGCCGGGTTGGGTGGCGGGAGTGACTGCTGAGCTAGCCCTAGAAGGAAGAGAAGGCATTAGACAGATGGAGAAGGGAGGGAAAGGCGTTCCAGGGAGAGGGACGGCATGCCCAGAGCAAGGGGGTGAGAGAGGACACGGCAGGTTCTGGAGGGCCAGATACTCCATGGGCCACACACACACGGAGCCCTGGGAGTGAGTGCCTGAGAGGGGCAGCAGGCAGCGGGCAGCAAAGAAACACACACTGGAGGAAAAGAGAGGGGTAATGCTTTCTGGAAACCTCCATGCAGGAACCTAGAGACTCCCACTATCTCAGGATCCTAAAGTTCTTTGAGATCAACTCACCCATTTTGGAGGCAAGGAAACTCTGATCCACTTTCTTTAAAATAAAAGCACAAACTTTTCAGATTAAATAAATTCGTCCCTGGCCAGGTATTTGGGGGAAATACTGCCTGTAAGGACAGGAACTGGAACAACTCTGAGAGGGGACTTTCCAGCAGGTGCGACACTGTGGATGGGGACCCAGCACCCTTCCCACTGCCCGCACCATCAGGAAACTCTGCAGGTAGAACTTTTAGATCAGAGACTCCCAGGTGCCCTTCTGGTTACAGGCAACCGGAGACGCTCCTGATTTGCATATTTTGCATAACTTTGCATAAAGCATTGACAAGTCTCACAGCCTGTGAAATAAAACTAATTAGAGCAGCTCCTTGCCCTGGTATCCAGAGTTTGCATCTAGGAAGAGGGGAGGGGCCATGTTTGTCCTCTTTACCGCTCACTGGAGCACAGTTATGGGGGCTGGTTTGGTTTCTCCAAGGAAAGAAAGAGCTGAGGATAGTAGTGTCTGGAGTCAGGCTGGGTTCTAATACCAAATCTGCTATTCACTATCTGAGTAACCTTGGGCAAACCAGTTCACCCTCTGAACTCAGTAACAAAAGATCACCAATCCTAAATATACATAGGAATGAGCAGAGTCCTACGCACTAGTGTGTCCAACACACCCACCACAATGTCCAGCACACATTCAACACTCAGCAAATATTTAGGCACATGGGGCTGATCCAAGTGAAGCAAAACTTCCCACCTAATATTTAATGCCAGGAAATTTTGATCTCATTTCTGAACTGATTCCTTACCTTTACCTCCCAGAACAGGAAATGACCCACATCCCCAAAACAGAAGGGAAATAAATCCCTGGTCCCAGGAAATCACCTTCCACTGGGAAGTGCATGGACTCAGAACCTGTGTGCTGAACATCAATGAGAAAACTGAGACCCAGAAGAGGGATGTAGATGTCCAGGGCTGCCCCCTCTGGACCTGGACTGAGGACTTTGCCCATTTGGGCGTTTCTCAGCCTCCTGTCCCCGCATGGATAAATTGGGCTAGAGATTCCGAAGATCAATGCTGCTTCCAATACTCTCTCCCTGCGGCAAGCTCACGACATATTTTTTCCACAAGTAATAATTAGCGACAGAAATATCTGACCTACTTACAACTCCACAAATACACACATTCGGTGGCTTCCGCATCAGCTCCGAGGCCGTCAGAAGGAGCCTGTTTGGGAATAGCTTTTTTTAACCTGGCGAAATGACAGTTCCGCGGTGGGCAGTTGGGGCTGCTAACTCCTGCCCACCTTACTTTGCAAGACTGGTACTGCCCCCACCCTGCCTCCTGCCTCCTCCCTGTCGAGGGGGATCTCAGGCCCTAAAGCGGGTGATTATTTTTATATTCAGTCCCATGGGCAGGGAGGGCTGAGTTTCTGTCTTCGAGAAGATAGTTTCTGCATAAATCTTTTCAGGTTTCTAAACCCAAGTGAGGGGATGTGGAGTGGGGGAGGGTTAACGCTAAACAGGAAAAGGATGGTTTGGTAAAAGAAAGTTACCTCTGCCCTTGCGCTTTCTAAACCCAGTCTTCAAGGTCAGGCCCAAGTTTTCTCTGTGTGGCCCGAGCACCCTCACCTTGTCCCAGGAGAAGTCCCCTCCCTTTGCTCTTTTCAAATCCTTTCCTGGATTCTCAAATGCTCTTTCCAAACTGGATCACACAGGATGTGTGGTCCTGGGCAGGGTGGGGAAGGGCAGAGCTGAAAGACCTCAAGTTCAGACAGCCAGAAGGTTGTGCAGACGCCCTGTTGGGAGCTGTGGTCCTTTCCAGATGTCTCTCCCGGAACCCCAGCACCACCAGCAGTTGGGATTCAGCCTCACAGTGACACTTGTGACACTGCTGCCTGCTAGTGGGAGCACAGGGCAGGTCAGTGACAGTGGCGTTCAATTCCAGGAGCCTTTGCTGGAGACACCTTGTGAAAGTCCTGCCCCTCATGGTGGTGCAGTATCACAAGGGCCACCAGGGCCCACACCAAACAGGATTCAGGAAATGAGTGGACAAAAGAACACGGCATGGGGTGGAGGGACCCCCTAAACAGCCAGGGGACCCAAAGAAGGCATTATGGAGGATGGGCACCTGAGCCCCGTCATTAGCGTCTCCCAGTTGGGGTGGCTGGGGAGGGAGCTTGGGGCGACCAAGGAGCTCCTGCAAGTGCAGGGGTCTGTGGTGAATGGCGGTAGGGGTGGGGTGGGGTGGGTATTCAAGTAGTCACATGAAGTTCAAGGTCAGCACAGGGAACTCAAGCTGAAGAGAAAGGCACGGTGAGACTCAAACCAGCTTTGGGGCAGGCTTGAAGGATTCAGCCTCTAACAGGAGGCAGATGGAGTCAGTAAGTCACTCTAAGACGGGAGTCCAGTGATTCAGTTTTGCCTCCCCTGGCTCCCAGTGCCAAACTCCCTCCGAATGGGGAAGACTAGGATAATACCCCCAAACCCCCCACGCTCTGCCCCCAACCCAGGCCTATGCCCACCAGGACACCAGATGCTATCCTTCCTCAACCTTCCAACGTTGCACAAAAGTTGAAGAAAGAGAACATCGGCAACGAGGCAGCACTCTGAGAACACCGGGCCAGGAAGGCAGGAGGGAGGCGTGAAGGTGAGCCCTTGGCAGCCACTCTGGGTGTGACTCACTGGGAATGCAGTGGAGACCATAGAGATGGGAGGAGGCCAGGGGGCAGGAGTCAGTGTGTGCCAACACCTGGGGATTTGACTGGCTTCTGCAAACATCCACACACCCTCAGCAACAGGGCTGGAGGAGAAGCTCCCAGCCCAGCACAGCAGCAGGTCTCTGGCCTCCTGGAGGATGGGCAGGAAGGAGAAAGCATGGTCAGCACTGGGAATCAGACAGTCCCGATTCAAAGGGAACCGGTGTGTCCAGGAGAGGAGCAAACCTCCAATGAGACCCTCCCAGTCATCTTAGGCATCCTCCACAGTCAGCAAGAAGGCCTGGGACCTGCAGGGGTTCAAACTGGAAGCCCAAGGTCAGGATCCAAGTTCACACTGGTTGCAGAAATCAGCAGAACGGATGCTGCGGGTTACTGAGTTGGTGATCTGGAGAAAGAATGCAGAGGAGGACGATCCTGGGTAACAGGACGAGTCTGGAGAGATGCAGGAGGAAGCGGCAGCCCGAGCATGAGAGGCCAGAACAGGTGGAACAAACCCTGTCACTAAAGGGGCACACAAGAAGTTCAGGACCTGCAAAAGGGTCAGTGGTTCAGAGCGCAGGGACTCCCTGCATCCCGAAGCATTGAAGAAAAGCTTTCAGATTAGAGAGTCCTAGAAACTATTCAGGCAGAAATGACAGCTACATCCAGAGGCCAGGGGAGGAGGGGTGGAGAGACGGCTAGCGGAATTAACCCACGCTCCCTGTCCCGGGCCTGAACCAAGTTCCCTGCATACTTCAGCATATTGAGTCCCCCACACCACCCTAGGAGGTAGGTGCTGCTGCTGTCCTCTGTGTTAACAGATCAAGTTGAGACTCAGAGAAGTTAAGTAAGCTGTCCGATATCACACAGCCATGACAGAGCTGGTATTTGGCTGTAGACAATCTGGGAATAGACTCTGCTCTTCCATTACAGCCATGACCAGAGGACAATGGAAAAGCACCTTAAAAATTTGAGTGTGTTGAAAATCAAGAGTTCCAGACCCAGCCAACTTGTCATTGAATGAAGATTGCCAAAGAAATTTATTCTCAGATATGCAAGGGCTTAGTAAATACACTACCCATTTTTAAAAAATTCTTTCTAGAAGTACCCCAGCTACTGAGGAATAAAAAAAAAAGCAAATGAAGAGCACAGGCATGGAGAATCATGGTAGGGAAAGAACTGGCCATGTTCCACAAAATGAGCTAAAATAGACTAAAATCTGATTTGTTGTTGTAAGTGTGGCCACGTTGCAGAAAGCACCAAGACAAAATATATCATCATAAGAGAGGTTATGTAACCAAAGACCAATAATCTAATAATTATGACTTGGATACAAAACCTCAGATAATATCAAGGAGGTTCAAGAACACAGGGAGAGGTGTATGTGTGCTAACTCCCCACCTCCAATAGGAGCATCTCAACTATCTAAGGGCTGGAGAATGACGTTGGGGAACACTGGGGTCTCCCGGAGTCAAATAAAAGCAGGGCCTATGCTTTCTAAAGCATGGAGGAGAGAAAATTGGAATAAACATGATGCATTTAGCTGTTTTTGTTTTTTGTTTTTTTCGTAATGCAAACAGGCGACCCCACCAGAGCAGCCCAGGTTGCAGGCGCACACGGCTGAGGTTGGGCAGAACTGGCTTTGGCCAGCAGCTCGATGCTGCTGCCCCCAGGGTCCCAGCATCTCGGCTGTGACATCCAAGCAGGTTGCTGCTCCTGCTCATCTGTCCTTCTCCGTGTAGGACCCCCAGAGCCACTTGTGTCTTGGTTGAAATCGGTAGAAACAAGCAAGCCAGTCACGTCAAACAGACGTGCACCACCGACCGTGATCCCCGGGCTAGGGGTCTGATCCTTGCACTGCTCCCAGGCGAGGGGTCACGGTGCCCACCTGCGGTGCCCCTCCGCCCAGGTGCTGTGCACATTCCGATTCCTGCTGACGGGTCTCGAAGCTCCATCTCGGGGTGAACCCTCACGGCTCGCCCTGTAACGGGGTCAGCGTTGGTGCCCTAGCCACCCGCTCCTTCCAGGTGACACGGAGCACGGCAATGCCGCCTCTCTAAGCCTGCCGGGATGGAGGTGTGCAGTCCGTCATGCGCAGTCCTGGAGGCACCTGGGTCAGTCTTCTTACGTGCCCTTGCTGCGTTGGGGTTGGCCCCATCTGGACCGGCCGCAGTGGTCCCTTACCTACCTCTGTGGCCCCGAATAAAGCCTTCCTTTCTGAGTGTTGACAAGCGTCATGGAACAATTCCTCCATCTGTGCGGGAATCCCGGGATTCCGGAGCCCCGTCCTGAAATGCACGGAGTCCAAGGATCTTGGGGTGGGAGGGATCTAGACACGCCCCGCCCCGGGACGCGTAGGCCAAGTCAAGTTTGAGAACCACCCCAACAGGGTCTTGAGGACCCGGTTTTGGCCAGGTTGTGTCCCTTGATGGGAAGAGCATCCCCCGACCCTGGGGGGACTGCCCTGAGGGACTTCCTTCTTCCTGCACTTGGCCTTGGAGCTGCAGGCATTGGACTCGGTCTACCTCCAGTCCTTATTTTTGTTTTGGGGGGGAACCAGGGGTTGAACTCATGGACACTCGGCCACTGAGCCACATCCCCAGCCCTATTTTGTATTTTATTTAGAGACAGGGTCTCACTGAGTTGCTTAGGGCCTGGCTAAGTTGCTGAGGCTGGCTTTGAACTCACGATCCTCCTGCCTCAGCCTCCCAAGTGCTGGGATTACAGGCGTGCGCCACCGTGCCCGGCTTCTGTCTACCTCCTTGAGTGAAGCATAGTGATGGCCCAGCACCTCCAGGCTTCCCCTGCGGGACCTGACAGGACTGTTCAGCCGAGGTGGCCCCGGGTGCTGCCGCCCTTGCCCTGGGCCTGAGAGCCAGTCTTGTCCTCATCTCCAGGCGCCATCAAGCCGGCAGCCCCCTCGCCTTTGGTTTTACTTAATTCTTTAAGTGTCCTTGGTCCCCTTTCCACCACCCCAGGGGTATTTTCTCTACTAGGATGGCCAGCGGGCCTGGTGCTCCACCTGAGCCGTTTCCAGGGACGGGAGAATCCAGGGGCCAAAACTGGGATGGTCCTTCCCCCTCTGCCACCTCCTTCCCTCCTGCCTTCCTCCCATATTCAGTGAGTACCAGTGGCCAGGTGAGGTCCCCAGGTGAGGTCCCCAGACCCTGAGGTGTGTGGCAGGGGAGTGGGAATAGAGAGGGTTAGTGGGCCCTGGGGAGGAGTGGGCCCATCACCCAGTCCCGGCCCCACTACCACCCACCCACAGCACCCCACTAACCACCTCTGGCCTGAGCCAGGGCTGGCAAAGCTCGGATGGCTGCAGTTTTCCCAGGAGCCTGTGGACTGGGCCTGGGGCTCCCTCTGAATCTAGAAACTGGGAAGGCCTCTGGCGCCAACTGGTGCCATCTGGGAAGGAGCCACAAGGTGGCAGCAGAAGATCAGAGGCGTCCCTTGCTTAGCACTGAGCCCGTAGGGGCTCCCAGAGCCTGGTGAGCTGGTGGCAGCTGTCCCAGGCCTGCCCACACACAGTCACACCGAGGGAGGGGATCAGAGTGAGGGTGTCAGGAGTACGTGCATACGTGTGTGGACACTGCATGTGCATGTGCGTGTGGGCGTGTGTGTGTACATGTGTGCTGTGTGCAAGCGTGCACGTGTGTGTGTGTGTGTGTGTGGGCATGGGTGTGTGTCTATGTAACTTGCTCACACAGGTGCACCGTGTGCATGGCTGCACCACACATTTGAGCATGTGTGGTGTGGACACACGTGCTGTGTGTGTTTGCTGGGTGCGTATGGTTCAGGTGCGTGTGTACACGTGTGTCTGCACGTGGGGCGTGCACGTTGCCCATGGTGGGTGCTATTGACTGGGTCTCCCGCTCTGCCTCCTGAGGCCCTGCCTCTGGGAATTAAGGAAGCCAAGCGTGACAGGCGCTGGAGCTGCCATTGAGGACTGTGCGGGACGAGGACAAGCCGCTGCCCACGGCCAATGAGCACCGTGCGTGGAAAACCTTCTGGGCCCCGAGACCCAGCATGCTCCGGCCAAGCACTATGGGGAAGGGGTTGAGAGCGGGGAGAAACAGGTCTCGGGGAGCACAGGGAGTCGCTCTTTTAGTGCGGGTGCTCGAGTGACCTGGGGGTTCAAGTGGCCTGGGAGCAGAGCCTGTAGGGATGTGCGGGCAAGAGTCCACGGTGTGCAGGGGAGCCAGGCTCCCTGAGGAGGGGGGCTGTGTATGTGGAGGTCATGGGCAGAGGCGCCGAGGGAATGAGGGGCCCCTGGAGAAGTCACAGGGAGCTGCTGAGTCACAGGCGGGAATCTACCACCCTGTGGCCTCACCTCCGCCACAGGCCTTCCCTGCCCCTCAGCCTCAGCGAGCAGTCTGGACTCCCATCAGGCTCCCTGAGGGCAGGGCCACTCCCAGCAGCCTCTCCTCCCCGCTCTCTCCAACTGCTGGGTCAGGAGGCTACAGCCAGCCTGGATGGGCTCTCCAGATCCTTCTAGGCTGGGATGGGAGGAGACAGGCATGGGGTTTGTGGCCACCATCCCCAAAGCCCAGAATGTTCAAATTTCTAAGATTTGTCTTACGGTGTTAAGAAGACAGGTTCTGGAATCAAGCTGCCTCCACCATTGAGCTGCTGAGCAAACTTGGACAAATTACCTAGCCTCTCTGTGCTTTGTTTCCCCATCTGCACAATGGGGATGACAGTAAGGTTGTCATGAGGATATGAAATGGCCCCTGGCTCAGAGTTAGGGCTTATATGTTATTGGCTGTGATGGTGCCAAGTCCAAGTCCAGGGTCCAAGTCCAGCTGCATTTAACTTTGACAGGTCAGTTAGTGTCTGGGTCTCCAAAGCACAAGTCACTGTCACCAGGCATCTTGTCCTGTGCACACACACATGCACACAGCTGGATCATTTGCATGCTCTCTTCTCTCCCCATGAGGAGCTGAACGGAAGCTCCGTGAGTGTGGTGTGGCATGGCATGGCGTGTTGGTTACCCATCAGGGGCCGCCAGCTCCCCAGACAGGGTCTGGCAAATAACTAATTACCAATAACTAATTATCAAATAAGTGAGAAATGTGGATATTCATTTGTCAATGAATATCCTTCCTGCCTCACTAGGAAGGACTAGGAAGGTGGCCTGGGAAAACACCCAATCATGTCCTGGAGAAGGAGGCGCGTCGGGGCTGTCATCTTAGATGTGAACACCAGGGGGCAGCACAGGGCCAGGTCAGGGCCGCTTTCCCCCTTGAGGAGGGTTTCCACTGAGCAGCAGGAAGAGGGGCCCTGCCACAGCTCCTGGGAGGGGTGGGTGTGCTGGGTGCCAGGGAGCTGCAGGATCTCACAGGGCAGATGCACACACATGGCTCATTCCTTCTCTGAAAGCTGTTCCTAGGTCACAGACAGATTCACAGGGCTCAGCCTAGCAGGGAGACTGACAAAGTTATTAAAGGAAGGTGTTTTATCTGACGATGGCATACAGGACTCACTGAACACAAATGACCCTGTGTTCTAGGCTGAGATGTTTTAGGCTGTGATGGTTGTACAAGAGCTAAACAGGTGAAGAGGGAGGGGATGGGGAAAATGCTAAGAGAGATAGGCAACAAACAGCCTGTGCAAAGGCCCTGAGGCAGGAAGATGCAGAGCTATAATACACTCTTTACCACATGGACTTGCAATGAGAAACAGCTGGGGCTGGACCCAGGCTTTTTGGCTATCTGTCCAGACTCTGTCCTTCATCCTAGTTTCCCTTCCAATAAGCTGTTTCTCTGACATAGCAGCAGCTGGGCTGGAGGCAGAGGAATTTTGGCCCTGATGCTGCCTGACCTGACTCCCCCAGTGTATGAACTGATAAGAGATTTTCATTTTAATGTCTAGACTAAAACAATGACCAAGTGTCCTGCAGCAGATGGGGCTGATTCGAGTCTATATTTGGGGGAATGAGGTGGCCCTCTCTGGACCACATTTCAGTGGCCTGCAGCCAGGGCAAGGGGGCAGCCGGGGGCAGGCAGAGTTGAGC
>JAJEJO010000610.1:832-92151 GCA_020662805.1 Glaucomys volans | reverse complement strand
TGGGTGTGTGTCTATGTAACTTGCTCACACAGGTGCACCGTGTGCATGGCTGCACCACACATTTGAGCATGTGTGGTGTGGACACACGTGCTGTGTGTGTTTGCTGGGTGCGTATGGTTCAGGTGCGTGTGTACACGTGTGTCTGCACGTGGGGCGTGCACGTTGCCCATGGTGGGTGCTATTGACTGGGTCTCCCGCTCTGCCTCCTGAGGCCCTGCCTCTGGGAATTAAGGAAGCCAAGCGTGACAGGCGCTGGAGCTGCCATTGAGGACTGTGCGGGACGAGGACAAGCCGCTGCCCACGGCCAATGAGCACCGTGCGTGGAAAACCTTCTGGGCCCCGAGACCCAGCATGCTCCGGCCAAGCACTATGGGGAAGGGGTTGAGAGCGGGGAGAAACAGGTCACGGGGAGCACAGGGGGTCGCTCTTTTAGTGCGGGTGCTCGAGTGACCTGGGGGTTCAAGTGGCCTGGGAGCAGAGCCTGTAGGGATGTGCGGGCAAGAGTCCACGGTGTGCAGGGGAGCCAGGCTCCCTGAGGAGGGGGGCTGTGTATGTGGAGGTCATGGGCAGAGGCGCCGAGGGAATGAGGGGCCCCTGGAGAAGTCACAGGGAGCTGCTGAGTCACAGGCGGGAATCTACCACCCTGCGGCCTCACCTCCGCCACAGGCCTTCCCTGCCCCTCAGCCTCAGCGAGCAGGCTGGACTCCGTCCTCACAGCCAGCCCATCGGGCTCCCTGAGGGCAGGGCCACTCCCAGCAGCCTCTCCTCCCCGCTCTCTCCAACTGCTGGGTCAGGAGGCTACAGCCAGCCTGGATGGGCTCTCCAGATCCTTCTAGGCTGGGATGGGAGGAGACAGGCATGGGGTTTGTGGCCACCATCCCCAAAGCCCAGAATGTTCAAATTTCTAAGATTTGTCTTACGGTGTTAAGAAGACAGGTTCTGGAATCAAGCTGCCTCCACCATTGAGCTGCTGAGCAAACTTGGACAAATTACCTAGCCTCTCTGTGCTTTGTTTCCCCATATGCACAATGGGGATGACAGTAAGGTTGTCATGAGGATATAAAATGGCCCCTGGCTCAGAGTTAGGGCTTATATGTTATTGGCTGTGATGGTGCCAAGTCCAAGTCCAGGGTCCAAGTCCAGCTGCATTTAACTTTGACAGGTCAGTTAGTGTCTGGGTCTCCAAAGCACAAGTCACTGTCACCAGGCATCTTGTCCTGTGCACACACACATGCACACAGCTGGATCATTTGCATGCTCTCTTCTCTCCCCATGAGGAGCTGAACGGAAGCTCCGTGAGTGTGGTGTGGCATGGCATGGCGTGTTGGTTACCCATCAGGGGCCGCCAGCTCCCCAGACAGGGTCTGGCAAATAACTAATTACCAATAACTAATTATCAAATAAGTGAGAAATGTGGATATTCATTTGTCAATGAATATCCTTCCTGCCTCACTAGGAAGGACTAGGAAGGTGGCCTGGGAAAACACCCAATCATGTCCTGGAGAAGGAGGCGCGTCGGGGCTGTCATCTTAGATGTGAACACCAGGGGGCAGCACAGGGCCAGGTCAGGGCCGCTTTCCCCCTTGAGGAGGGTTTCCACTGAGCAGCAGGAAGAGGGGCCCTGCCACAGCTCCTGGGAGGGGTGGGTGTGCTGGGTGCCAGGGAGCTGCAGGATCTCACAGGGCAGATGCACACACATGGCTCATTCCTTCTCTGAAAGCTGTTCCTAGGTCACAGACAGATTCACAGGGCTCAGCCTAGCAGGGAGACTGACAAAGTTATTAAAGGAAGGTGTTTTATCTGACGATGGCATACAGGACTCACTGAACACAAATGACCCTGTGTTCTAGGCTGAGATGTTTTAGGCTGTGATGGTTGTACAAGAGCTAAACAGGTGAAGAGGGAGGGGATGGGGAAAATGCTAAGAGAGATAGGCAACAAACAGCCTGTGCAAAGGCCCTGAGGCAGGAAGATGCAGAGCTATAATACACTCTTTACCACATGGACTTGCAATGAGAAACAGCTGGGGCTGGACCCAGGCTTTTTGGCTATCTGTCCAGACTCTGTCCTTCATCCTAGTTTCCCTTCCAATAAGCTGTTTCTCTGACATAGCAGCAGCTGGGCTGGAGGCAGAGGAATTTTGGCCCTGATGCTGCCTGACCTGACTCCCCCAGTGTATGAACTGATAAGAGATTTTCATTTTAATGTCTAGACTAAAACAATGACCAAGTGTCCTGCAGCAGATGGGGCTGATTCGAGTCTATATTTGGGGGAATGAGGTGGCCCTCTCTGGACCACATTTCAGTGGCCTGCAGCCAGGGCAAGGGGGCAGCCGGGGGGCAGGCAGAGTTGAGCACGGAGGTTCCTAACAGGGAGAAGGCATTGGCTGGGAGTCCGCGGCTCTTGGAAAGTTCCAGTTAAGACTGACCCCTCATCTCAATGAGCATTCCAGAGACTGTGCCTGGGACAGGGCCACCCTGCGTATCAGTCAGAATAGATAAGGTTGGACGGAGACAAAGCAGCTCCTAAATCCAGAGGCTCCAGACCCTGAGACAGGCTTCCCGCCCGCTCAGGCAGGGTCCAGGTGGGGGCCGCTGGGCCTCCACCTGCTCAGAGTGGTCGCTGCAGAGCAGCCGCCCGAGAGAGCAAGCGGGGAGTGGGGCGTCAGGATGCTTCCACCCGGTGGTGGCCTCGCCCAGCGCAGGGCGGTGGCTTGTGCAGCCCTCCTGGGAGCCGCACTGCCTGCCCAGCATGGCCCGCCGGTGGCGACTCCGACTCCGGGGCTGGCCCTGTTTGCCTGAGGGTTCTGGGGCAAGGCAGCCTGCAGGGGACAGTCGTGTCATTTACTGAGCACTACTGTCTGCCCTGTGCTCAGGGACGCTATGACATTCCATCCTGGCAGCCACATGCTGGGCAGGTACCCATCCCTCTCCTTTTCTCGGGAGGAGGAAGCCAGTGGCGAAGGGTTAGGCAGGTGGGGCAGCGACCCAGGAGTCCAGCCTGCGATCCTGCACTGGCCGCCAGAAGGGCGGGGGACAAGCTGGGGCTGCTCAAGGGAGGCCAGGGAGGATGCCGGGAGTCGGGAGGGACGTCCCCAGGAGGCCCGGAGGGAGCCAGGGAGGAGCGATCCCGACTCACCAGGAACCTGACTGCACCCACTCCACCTCCCGCTCAGCTTTCTCTCGTTCTCTACAGATACTCACACTCACATGCTCACACACACTCTTACACACACATGCACTAACACACTCACCCACACACATGCACGTACTCACACATCCACACACACATGCACACACTTCACACACTCATGCACACTCACGCACGCTCACTCGCTCTCACTTGCACACTCGCACACTCACACACACTAATGCACTCACATACTCTCTCACACTCACACTCTTACGTCCACACACTCTCACACACCTACACTAACACACAGTCACGCACATTCACACACGCACATACTTGCACACTCACACACTCACATACACACTCACACACTTTATACACTCTCACATTCACATGCACTCACACACATGCACACTCACTCTCACTTGCATATTCACACACACACACTCATGCTCACTCACACACACACACACTCACCTAAGCACTCAGCTCACACCGTTTGAACAGCTGGCACCAACAACAGCAGAGAACCAGTGTGACCATGTGACCGCACCCAGCACAGACCCGCGTCCCCGCTGTCCCCACAGGCTGAGTCAGGGCCCTTGAGCATCCAGGTGGCACTTGTCTGCGTGTCCCTCCACCTCGGTTCCTCGTGACACTGAGTGACTTGAGGAATCCAGGCCCCACGTCCTGCCAGAGGTTCCACAGGACAGACCCCTGGTCAGCTTCAGGCCCACGTTTCCAGCCAGGGCAGCAAGAGCCCTCGGCCTGTCTCAAGGGACAAGGCTCAGCCTGAAGGCTGTGGAAGGTGGCCGGCCGCCCGGCCTCCAGTCCTCAGAGGACATCGTCCACGGTAGCAGGAAATCTCTAGTGTCTTTTTTTCCCCTTCCTTCCTGGTGCTGAGGATGGAACCCAGGACCTCGTGCCTGCTGGCAAGTGCTCTGGCACTGTGACATTCTCCAGTAACTGTCACCGTGGTTCAGATGCACTGATGACTGGCCTGACCACTGCACACCAGGGGTTACAGCACCGGGCTTTCCAATTCTCCAGAGATAGCAGGGGGGCCCTGATCCCGTGGGATGCCCACCTGGCGGCTGTCCTGGGCGGCCACCCTGTGACAGATGCAAGGAGGTGGGTGGGCTCCTTAGAGGAGGCCGGTGTCAGCCCCGCTCCATCCTGGCTGTCCGTGGGTCCCAGTGCAGCCTCAGGACCCACCCGAGAGAGAGAGCTGGCAACCCGGGTCTCGGCGTGGGAAGCCACGTGTGCATGAGACCCCAGGGGACATGTGCCCCGGGCCCGCCTGTGGGCCCCCCACACCTCCTCTGGGCGAGACCACGTGTTTCAGAACAGAGACTCTGACACCTGCGGGAGTGAGAAGGTGACAGTGGGGACCATGATGAGGACGATGGCGTTTCTACAGCGGGACAACGAGCCGGGGCGCTGAACCAAGACTTCCGAACAGTGTGGCCATGATAAACCAGAGCCAGACCTGGCCGAGGGGGCCTGGGAGGCCAGGAGCCAGACAGGCCGGGCCAGCCGGGGCCCCACAGGGCCACACGGTTGTCCCCCTCCTGTCCCTGAACCACAGAGGGGGATGCGGCCACGCTGGGCGTGCAGCTAGAGAGGCCAGGGGAGAGGTCCAGGGCCTGGGCACTGAGGGCTGCAAGTTCCTGGAAGTCTCCTCGGCCTTGTGTTTTGTCTTCCAAATTCATGCCAAATTATTCTTCCGTTTCATAATTGTCCATGTTTGTTTCTGTGTTTTAAAACAACGTTTGAAGTTGCCGTCAGAAGAAAATAAGTCTCCTTCCTGACGGATCCGAAGGCTGGTCCCAGGACCCAGCAGTGGGTGACATTTGTGAAGCAGGCATCTTAAGGCCGAGGTGGCACCTGCCAGAGCGCCCGGCCACTGCTCCAGGGGGCTCTGAAGGGTGGATAGGAGCTCCCCGCTGAGGGGGCTGGTGGGGAGGCCGCAGGGGTCGAGAACCACACCCGTGAGACGCTGTCACTCCACAGTCCTCGCCGTGTCCGGTGCTCTTCCCTGCAGCCTCCCCAACCCCCTGCACACCGAGTTTACACAAGCCCGTGGGTGCTGCTGGTCAGGGTGGATGGCCATGTCCATCCTGCAGAGGAGAAAACTGAGGCCCGGAGAAGCAAAGGAGCTGGTCCCAGGTCGCATGTCCAGTTCCTGCCACAGGTCCATGCACTCTGGTGTCCTGGCTTCCGGCCCAGCACATCTTCCGCTGAGAGCTCCTTCCCATAAGCCGAAGAGTCCTCAGGCCTGGGAGCCCCTGGGTGGCACCAGAGGCAGAGAGGACATCCCACCTGCAGCCGGGCAGTCAGCACTTCGGGGAGGGAGGTTCCTCTGCATCAGGGTGGGTGAGGGGGGAGGGAGGCTGGGAGACCTCCCAGGGCTGGGGAGCAGCCTGGGCCCCACCTGAGGGGACAGGCCTTGGCAAGACACTTGCTCAGTCAGAGCTCGGTCACCCAGGGAGCAGCGAGCTTCCGGTCAGAGAGGCATCCCAAGCAGAGGCCAGCTGACCTCGCCTTTGAACAGGGGTGCTGAAGAGGACCCCAGGCCAGGTATCCTGCTGAGCCTCCGAAGCCCCGTCCTGTAGGAAGGTGAAGTGAGTTTCCATGGGTGACCTTCCCTCAGTTTCAGCTGCTCTGTGAGGGGTGGAGGAAGACCCAGGACTGAAGGCCAGGTCTGCTGTCCCCATGTGATCTGGCAGAGGACATGGGCCTCCCAGGGAGGAGATGACCACAGAGCTAAGAATCAGGAAACCTCCCTCCAGTCCCGCAGCATGGCTTCATGGATGCTGTGTGTCTTTGAGCAAGTCGCTTCTCCTCTCTGAGTTGTACATTTCTTTCCAGACAATGAGAATGTTGTCCTTCTTACCTCAAAGGGCTGGCTTTGGATGCTCTCAAGAAATGAACAAGGGACCAGATTTTCAAAGGACACTCTAGCATCCTAGAGGACATTAGAATACTATCATCCCCATTTTTCAGATGGAAACACTAAGGCCCAGAGAGGGGAAGCACTTGCCCAAGGTCACAAAACATGTCAGATAAACTCGGGACCTGAACCCAGGGCTCCCAACTAAGTTCAGGCATGTCTCTCTCAAAAGACCCCTGGAGCAGGACCACTGGAGAAAGGTAGCTTTGCTCTCCCTGGAAATGCAGCGGTTTTGCCAGTAGGGGGCAGAGGAGCCCAGGGTTCGGGACTAGAGTTTACCTGACTGGACAGGTGAGTCTGGCTCACCCTCAGGGTGGACAAGATGCCCACAGGCAGTGTGGCCAGAGCCAGGCTGGGGACCCCACCCAGCTCTGCCCCAGTTGTCCCTGTTTTGGAAAATCCTGGTCCCAGGGTATGAGAACCAGCTCCAAAGGCAGGAGGGACTGAGAGACTGAAGTCAAAGGGGACAGATCCAGGGTCCTACTAGGTACGATTGGGGACAAACAGACGGGAGGGCGTCCTGGGCAGCAGGAAGGCAGGAGGAGCCCTACACACCAGAGTGGGAGGCAAGGGTTTGTAGCTGAGCAAGACAGAGGTGGGCCTCGGCAGCTGGAGCACCTGGGAAAGCTGTTACCCTGTTAAATCCTGGTTAAGAATACTTCCCGGTGGGTAGGAATCTGTAACAATGAATCCCACTGTTGCGTATGATTATGATGCACCAATACAAAATATGGGAAAATGTCTAAAAGGAAAAACTGAAAAAATAAAGAAAAAGAAAATAAAAGAAAAAGGAATCGTCCAGGTATCTATGGCCAACACAAGAGCCTCGGCTGGAAGTCTAACCACTTTGCTTATCCTAAAGGTGTGAACACCAGGGTCGCCTATCAGGCAAAATGGCGATCAGACCAAGATGGCTGAAGTCACGTCAAGCTGGACCCTGCCATCGCCCTAGTCCACAAAGTGCTGGATGGCCTTGGGCGTGTCCCTGCCCCTCCTAGGCCTCAGTTTCCCCATCTGTACAATGGATGAGAAGTTCCGTGTTGACCTCGAACCACTGTTGGTTGCAGCTCTGGTGGACACAAGGAAAAAAACGAAGACTGAATTTCTTTCTTAAACCAAACAGACTTAAATCTTCTGGTCCGAGGCAGCTTTGTCCAAGTCCGGCCCCACCCTGGCTCTAACCATCCTGGCATCCTCCCCAAGCCCAAAGGCTCCAGATGCAAGGCCCTTCTGGGCCCCGGGCCAGACACGGCCCAGCACATCTGCTTCCACTCAGCGTCCTCGGCCAGCCGCTCTGCCAAGGGCCTGGCCCACAGCCTTGGAGGCTCTCAGGGGCCTGGAGAGACCACAGGGTCCCAATTACTGGAGAGACAAAGGCCCCTGGCAGGAAGCGCTGGCTGCCCCACACCAGCCGCTAGCCTACTCAGGGCTCAGATCCCAGGAGGCCAGCTGGAGCAGTGGCTCAGTGACCCAGGGGGCAGCGGGGTTGAGGAGGGCTCAGGGAGGCCTTGAGTGCCTGACACACACGCAGATCCAGCAGGGGACAAGGACCAGGGCGGGAAGGGCAGAAACGCAGAGTTGTGGCCCAGGCCCTGGGCGGCTGGAGGGAGACTGGAGGCAGCAGGGCCTGAGAGGCTGGCAGAGCTGAATTCGAGTACTCTGCCACCAGCAGGTGGGGCGGTTGTGGGTGCACCCCAGCCCTCCCTGCACCCTAACC
The DNA here is from genome assembly GCA_020662805.1 of Glaucomys volans. NCBI lineage: Eukaryota > Metazoa > Chordata > Mammalia > Rodentia > Sciuridae > Glaucomys > Glaucomys volans. The sequence goes on along the minus strand of JAJEJO010000610.1, from coordinate 84,349 downwards.
TACAGAGTGGGGTGCTGTTGACAGTCACGTGTCACTGTGGGAATTAAATGAGCCCAGGAATGCAGAATCTCACAGGGGGCACATGCCAAGCCAACTGTAGCTGCCGGTATTGCTAGTATCGTTGGCATCGTGTTGGGGAGAACGGAGGAGGTTCTGGGTCCTTAACTTGCTCCGTACGGGATGTCCCCATAGCCACGACGCAGGGACCCAGCTGGATGTGCCGTGGGACCTGGGTGGGGGAGTCAGACCTGGGAGACAGAAGCTGGGATTCAAGGCGTGTCCCGTCAGCCCACTGAGTAGCCTCAGCCGACTGACTCCAGGGAGTTCAGGGCTGCACAGGCTCTTACCTGATTTCCGGAGCTCCAGAAGCCCCCCCTCAGCGAGGGGGTTTGGAGCCTGTAGGAGCACTGGCCTGCGGAGCGAGGCTGCACACCCCCGGGGTGCAATGGCCCCCCCTCTGTGACAGTGTGACTTCCCAGCAGCGGTGCGGCCACCAGATCCGCAAACTTGCAGCCAGTCTCATGAACCTCATTCCTAATGGTGACAACGGGCTCAGGGGACCAGGGACAGGCCGAGCGTGGGAACTGCTTTCTGTATGCCCTCCCCTTGTGGCACGTGGCAACTCAGAGGGCACTGGCCCCTCAGAGGCACAGGGTCACTCTTCTTCCTACAAGAAGGGAGCCATGATGGGCCCTGAGTTGATGCACAAATGTTTGCTGAGCACTTACTGTATATCAGGAGGTGAGCTGGGCCTAGGGACACTAAGGGCAAAAGATGTGGTCCAAGGAAGCAAATGAGGTCTATAACAGAAAAACCAGGTTGACCGCCATCCCCGAATGTCCAGGAGACTGCTGTTCCTGGATGGTCAGGATGTTCAAGGAGGTGACGGCATAAGAAGGTACTGGAAATAAGGTGGGAGAGACGAAGACCCTAGTTCCTCTCCCTCCCTGTGTTCAGACCTTTTGCCCTGGGCCTCGCAGGCCTTCCCACTAACCTGGTGGCCTACTCCCCACCCTTGAACCTGCCTTGGTCGCGTGCCTTGTTTGGGCCGTGAGTTGTCAGGAGGGTCGACACAGGCAGAGGCTGAGGACGTGCCTCAGGGTTCCACCTGCTCCTTTGGACCCCAGCTGGGGAGGGGCAAAGGGCACAGAGGACGACCAGGTTGTCTTGGCCATCCCAGCTAAGGCCAGCCAGGACCAGCCACCAGCCATCAACACAGCATGCAAGGGGCCCAGCCAAGATCAGCACAGCCCATGTGGCCCAGCCAAGATCAACCAAGGTCTGCCTAGGCAGCGAGGACCATTGTACCTACCCACTGCTCCTAGGAGACCAGAGAGGTGCTGTTGGAAGTCGCTAGGCTAGAGGATGGCTTATTACCCAGCAACCGGTCACTGTCACAGAGGAGGAACACGCCAGGCATAGGAACAGGGTTCATAGGCAGGAAAGAGCTGAGTGAGTTGAGAGAAAGAGAGAAGGCCAACGTGGCTGGAATGACCAGACGCCCAGGAGGAAGACAGACAGGGACATCCTTACGGCGGGTGTGTGGATATTTCTCTGAGTCCAGTGGCAGCCAGTGGTGAGTTTCACAAACATGGCGGAGCAGGGGCAGAGCTGGGCACTGTCCGATGCAGTCCTCTGACTGACCTGGGGGGAGGATCATAGGACCAGGGTGTAAATGGAGAGATTAGCCCCCTTTCCAAGCAGGTCTCCAGCACCAGTCACACCAACCCTGCCAAGTGGACATATGGGGAAACTGAGGCTGAGGAGAGCATAGTGCTCACAGTTACCCAGGGAGCCCCAGAGTGAGGGTGGGACTGAGTCCTGGTCCAAATGTCCTCTCCTGTTCCCATGGGCTTTGCCAAGACACAAGAGGAAAGAAGGCCCTCACCCTGACCCCCAACACCCACACACCATGCCTGTCGTCCCTCCATCTCTCTCCTCTCTGCCTGTTTCCAGCAGGTGGGAGAAGTTCTTCTTGTCCACCCTGTGCCCAGTTTCCTCAGGGCCACTTTGGTTCAACTGTGGTTCCTTCTGGGGCAGCTTCCTCACTCCTGTGGCCTCTCTCCCTCTGCAATGCTGGGGGGATCTCCCAGTCAGGCCACTCCCTCTCTCTGCTCAGAAATTTTCCATGGCTCCCTATTGCCTTCAGAATAAAATGCAAACTCCACACTCTACTCTGGCAGGGGACCTCCATGATCGGGTCCAGGCCACCTCTCCAGCGTGAAGCATGAACTTGGCAGTGGGACATTTTGGGATTCAAATTCCAGCTCCGCTCTAACTGTGCCATGGAGGTCTATTTCCCTAATCCTATTAACCTCCTTATTCCTAAAACAAGTCCACTGAAAGGACCCACCTCAGATGCTGTGGTAAGAAATGGCCTACTTTTCGGTCCAGTACCTGGCTTGAAACTGGTTTCAGCAAATGGCCACCCATGGCTGCTGTGCCCCTATCAGGACGAGTTCCTATGAATTTGGGGGTGTCCCTCCCATTCCCAACACTGACAATGAGTTCCATTTCCATGCCTAGGGTCATCATTGCTCTTCTGTCTTAAGGAAGTCACTGACCTCTGGAGCACTTGGGCTTTTCTCTCCACGTCCATGTGAGCACCGTCCAGAAGGTGTCAGGAACTTGGGACCCACACAGGACAGGAAGTTCAGATTTTCCTGGTTCATGAGTCATGGAGTCTGTGAACATTTTTTTCCGTGCACAAATATGGTAGCCTACTTGTGACCCACATCTAATAAGGAAGTTGACTTGCTGGATCTCAAAGCCAGAACTGCCCCCAAGCCCCCCAGTTCATCTGCTGATGTCCCCTTCCTCTGCAAGGTAATATTATTCCACAGGGCCCTTTCCTGCCCTAAGACCTCCTTCACCACTCTATCCACTGCCATGGAAGCAGATCTCAAGATCCCAGAGCAAGTGCAGTACCCCTGAGCTACACCCCAACCCATCATGGCTTTCGATGCACGTAGTGACTTCTGCTCAGTACTTAGTCTGCAAGAGGTCTGAGGGAGGGGCTGTCTGCACCCAAGCCTGAGCACTGAAGCCCTCTCTCCCTGTCTTCTGATGAACAGCCTGATTAAGCAGCCCACCAAAATGTTCTCAGTAAACTAAAGGCCTGTTCCATGATGATTTTGTGACCCTACTCTTAACAGCATCTGTCATTTCTCTTGGTTAAAAGAAAGAAAACAAAACCTCCTCAAATACCTCATTACATCTGAATCCTCCAGTTTTTCTTATAACATGCATGTTGCTTCTTGTGTAATAAGAACAAATCATTCAAAATGATTTTAAAAAATCAGTAAGGATACATAAGACTTGGGCAATGCTATCTACTGCCTGGATTTAATTGACATTTCGAGGACACTCCTCCCAACAATGGCAGAACACACATTTTCCAAGCACACATGGAGTGTTCACTAAGATGGACCATATGCTGAGCCATAAGAAAGTCTCAACAAATTTAAAAAGATTGCAATCATGCAGGGTATGATCTCTGACCACAACAAAATTCAATTTGAAATCAGTCACACAAAGATGTTTTGAGAAATCTCTAAATATGAGGAAATTATACAAAACAATTCACAATGCATAAAAAGAAAGGTAGGAAGGAAGGAAAGAAGGGAGGGAGGAACTCCAGAACAATATGCCCTCATCCTGAAAGGGAAAGATGCTTCATATTTCAGAAAAGTGAATCTAGCTATGTGTACAATGACCACATACACTTATCCCAGGAATTCCAATTGGTTTAACATCAGAAAATCAGTCAACACTATTCACAATATTGACTGAATAAAGGAGAAAACCCACATGAGTTATTTCAGTTAATTCCAGAAAAAATGACAAGATTTGACACTTGTGCATGATCAAAAACTCTCAGCAACCAAAAAAATCAGTGGAAATTCTTCAATTCAGTAAAGGAGATCTAGGGCTAAATCATCCTTACTGGTGAAGACTGAATCATTTCTCACTAAAACTGGGAACAAATGAAGGGCCCACTGTTCATCATTCACATTCATCATTGCACAGGAGACACTAACCAGTGTGATAAGGCAAGAAAAGGAAATAAATACAGATATGCAAAGATAAGAAGTAAAGTGATCTTTATTGAAGAAAAACCTACCAAACTAATGAAATATACATGGAAAATCCTAAGGATTTTAATAAAAAGCTACTAGAATTAATATGTAAGTTTAGCAGGATATGAGGTCAATATTCCAAAATGCGTTGTATTTCTACCTGCTGGCAATGAACATTTGGAAAATGAATTGGTAAAAATACCACTTACAACAGCATCAAAAATGTAAAACACTTATTGCTGAGAAATATTAAGAACGTCTCTGAGAAATGGAGACATATTCCAAATTCTTTGATTAAAAGTCTCAGTATTATTAGAATTGATCTACTGATCTCCCCCAAATCAGTGCAATCCTGGTCAAAATCTTAGTAACCTTTTGTGGAGGGAAGTGACCAGAAGATTATAAAATAATATGGGAAGGAAAAAGACCTGGAACAACTAAAATTATGATGGAAAAGAATAAATTTAAAGAACTTAAACCACCTGATTTCAGGCCTCCTATAAATCTATAATAATTAGGACAGCGTACTACCGGCATAAGGATTGATGTAAAAACCAATGAAACAGAACAGAGTCCTGAAATAGACCCAAGATTATATGGCGAATTGATTTTGTACCACATCTACCTGCCTCTAAAAGTGCCAAGGCAATTCAGCTGGGAACTTCCCAACAAATGGTGGTAGAGCAATTAGATATCAGTATGAAAAATAGATGAGCCAATGAACCTGACCCTGACCTCTTATCACACACAAAACTTAATGTGAAATAGATCACAGACCTAGACAGAAAAGCTAAAATTTGAAAACTCCTGGAAGAAAACATAGAATAAAATCTATTTAGCTTTGGATTAGACAAATTTTTCTTAAGTAGGACACAAGACATACTAACCATAAAAGAAAAAACTTAAAAATTGAAGTTTATCAAAATTGAAATTTCTGCTCTTTAAAGACATGTGAAGAGAATGAAAAGGGAAGCCACACACCGAAAGAGTATTCTGACAGAATAAAAAACTCTTTCAACTCAATAAAACTATCCAATTTTTAAAATATCTAGATCACCAAAGATACGCAAATAGCAAATGGCATGAGAGAAACTCAAATAAAACCACAGTGAGATACCAGCGTGCACACCAGAAGGGCTAAAATTAAATTGGCTGAGAGTTCCAAGTGTGGACAAGGAGGTGGAGCAACCAGAACTCTCACAGCAACTGGGGAGATACAGAACGACACTTTGAAGATAGCTTGGCTTAGCGTGGCTTATGAAGTTAAGCATATAATCATCATGTAACCGCTCCTACATGGAGCAATGAAAACCGAACTCCCCAGAAAGACTTGTAGGTGAATGTCAATAGTAGTTTTAATCATGCTAACCCCAATCTGGAAACAATCCAATGTCAATCAACCAGCGCCTATATAAACAAACTGTGGTACATCCATACAGTGCCTGATTACTCCCCAGTCAAAGCCAGCAGACTAATGATACACACATGGAGAAATCTCAAAACGATCAATTGAGTAAAAGACGCCAGACACAAAGCACTGCCCACTGCATGATGCCATTTAGATGAAACTTCAGAAGAGGCACAGCAAGTCTATCGTGACAGACAGCAGATCAGGCATTGATAGGCATCAATCAGGCATTGATAGGGTGCAGTGTCAACTCTCTGTCACAGAAACAAACACCTGGAACAATCATAAAGAGCAAACTGGCTCGCAGTTTTGGAGGTTCCCGTTCATGATAGGTTGACCCTGGTGCTTTTGGGCCTGTGGCGGGGCAGCCCAGCAAGGCAGGAGCACGCCGTGATGCAAAACCACTCATTTCAGGACCAGAAAGCAAAAGAAAAAGAGGGGGAGACACAGGTCCTATGATTCCCTCCAAAGGCACTTCTTTTAGAAAATATTTTGGCATTATTTATTAAAAACAATGGAATTTATATTCTCTGATCCAAAAATTCTACCCTAAAATCTGAATGTAGACATGCTCCCAGAGACGAAAAGCAAAGCTCACAGCAGCATAGCTAGCTGCCCATCAGCAGGAGAATGGATAAATAAATGCTGTCCTTCGAGAGAATAATACACAGCATAGGAAATGAGTGAAGGACAATCTACACACAGGTGGGCATCATAAACGACATCGGGCCAAACATTCAAAAATACATGCCGTATGATCCTGTGCACCAAAAGTTCAAAAAATGGGCAAAAGTAGCTAGATGTGGTGTACATGCCTGTAATCCCAGCAGCTCAGGAGGCTGAGGCAGGAGGATGGCGAGTTCAAAACCAGCCTCAGCAACTTAAGGCACTAAGCAACTCAGAGAGATCCTGCCTCAAAATAAAATACAAAATAGGGCTGGGGATGTGGGTTATGGTTAAGCGCTCTGCGTTCAATCCCTGGTACCAAAAAAAGTAACAAAAAAGTAAACTGTGGTTTAGGAATGTCCATGTCTATAGCAAAACTATAAAATAAATCAGGAAAATGATCAAAAATCAAGGTCATGGGTAGCTTTTGTAGGGAGAGAAGGGCATGCTGGGGGCTCTGGTTGCTGGTAATAGTCTACATGGGACCCGGCTAAGCGAATGTTTGCTTTAAATTTTTTTGTTAAACGAACACATATTTTATGCCCTTTTCTCTCTATATAAAACATTCCAAAATAAAAACACTGTAAACAGAATAAAACGAGAAGGCATGCGTGGAGAGAGGGGCAGCTGAGGGGGAAGGGAAGTGTGGCTGGGAAACGGGCAGGGCTTGGCAGAGGGGCTCCTCCGGCAGGTGCACACTGGGGTCCCCCACAAGCCCCGAGGACAATAGAAACCACACTCCAGTCCCGCGGGAGTGACATTCCAGGAAGAGAAACAGGAATCAAATCCGCATGCTGTGCATGTCTCAATCACAGACCGCAATAATGCCTGAGGGTAACTCACCGCCCTCTGCGCTCCCGGGAGGTGCCCTGAGCCGAGATCTGAAGGAGGAGCATTTGCTGATGGGGGGGGGGGCGGGGGTGTAGCACCCAGTGAAGGAAGTCCTCAAGGGGGCAGGAGCATGACTGTTCCCCCCATCCCACCTCCATCTGCTGAAAGGTCACAAGCCAATGTGCAGAGAGACCCAGTGCCTAGTGTTCTGAGACAAGTAGCATGGAGAGCTGGGAAAGGGTATTCGAAGTGGGTTTTGGAGGGTGGATAGGAGTTCACCAGACAGAAATGATAGAATCTATGCCTTGCTCACGCATGCCTAGTACATAGTTGTCCCTGGCAAATACATGCTGATATCGCCTGTAAAGTGAAAAGCCAGAGAATTGAATATAGAGGTGATTAAATGGAGGCCACTGGCCTTGACCTCAGAGAATTGAGATGCAGAAAATGCGGGGGCTGTGGGAGGGTTTACTGGGTAACCTGAACCCGGTCTCATAAGACAGCAGCTTTTTTAGCCCAATGACGTCATCCACAGAGGGAGGGGGCAGCTGGAGAAGCTGCTCTAAGAGATAAGTCATCTGCTGTGGGCGGGGCTGCCGGGGCTGCCCCGCCCCCCGCCAGGAACCTGGCTGGCACCGCCTCTGCCGCGCCCCCGCCCAAACCCTAATGTCCCCTGAGGGTGACAGCAGCGGGCCCTGGGACGCTGGAGCCAGATGCAATCAGAGTGGGCAGCCGCGACTGCGGTGGCTTCGGAATCTGGTTGTTAGTGGGCGGCGGAGGGAGCCGCGCTGTCTCCCCTGTGTTTATTTGGCTCCATTGAGGGGCTGGAAACTTGATCTCCGTGGGGACCAGGCCTTGGGTAGCCCCTGCCTGGAGTCTGGCAGAGTCGTGGCCTCTCAGAGCTGCCTGTTACCTGGGGAAACTGAGGCCAGGGAACAAGCGGAGGACCTGTCTAATCCTGCACTGGACAGAGCAGCTCCCTCTGTAGGGAGGGCTTCCCATGATCCACATTCTGGCCAAATGTAACACGTGTAACATCCCTACAAGGACAGTACTATTATGCTTGGGGAAATGGGGCCCAGAGAGGGCAGATCATTTGTTGAAAGTCACACTGAGCTGGATCTGGGTTGGAGTTTAGATCTGCCTGATCCAAAGCCAGAGTCCCTAACCACTTCACCACCCTGCCTATGAAGGCACAGTTCACCCGGTGTCTTGGCGACCTTCAGCCATGGTGAACTTCCCTTCTGTGGCTGGCCCTGCAGTTGGGGACATCTGTCCTCACCTAGCCTGGCCAGCTTCCCCCAGAGAGCCTTGAGCTTGGAGTAGCTCTGAGTCCACCTTCCCCCAGCCCCTGCATCCCTGCCTGACTGCCGCCTGCCTTCAGGAACCTGGAATGGGTCTGTGAGCGTGGAGCTCCCGGCAGCAGGATTCCTTCTCCACACCCGCCATGGAGAGTAATCTAACTGTGAGGGTGGGAGCTGGCCCGCTGTGCTGGCACCATGGAGCCCAGCTCCTGGCACAGAGAAAGAATGGGCAAAGGCTCCAGCTTGGGCACCTGGCATGGGCCTCCGTGCCACAGTGGGGAAAATCAGGACCACTGTTAATAGCTGTGTGACCTGGGAAAGCAACACAACCTCTCTGAGCCCACAGCCCCCCTCCACAAAATGGGAGGTGGCATCCACTCATGCCATGATGTCGTGCATACAAAGAGCTCAGCACCCAGCAAATGCTCAATCAATCCTACATCCTGGATTTGAACTTGACAAATTTATTTATTTTTATTTCTATTTATTTATTTATTTGTCTTTTGGCTCCAGTTTTCAGGTTCTTTCTTCCAGCAATTGTGCTACAAGTTTCTTGGGAACCGAAACCTTGTGCCCACTGCCCAGATGCCCATTGCAGCACAAGACTGTGGAACTGCAAGGCTGATCCTGAGTCTTACCTGCCCCTGGCCTCCACTCCCCCGCAGAGCTGGGGACTCCTGCAGCTCCCTCACCTTGTTCACACCTCAGGTCAAACCCCCCCAGAGCCAGGGGAGCAGCCATGGCTTTACCTTTGAACCCCGTGTCTACCCCGCACCCCTCTTGTTGCAGGTCCGGCTTCTTCTTCCTCTTGGAGCTCCCAGGCCCTGAGCAGGAAGAAGGCACCAGCCCAGCCCAGGAGCCCCCGGTACCTTCATTCCCGGAAATGTCGGCCCTGGCTGGCTTGGCTTTGATGCAATAGCCCTTCTTCCTGCGAGTCATCCACCCGCCAGGCCTTTTAGGGGAATGCTGAGCCCTCCCAGCCTGGGGAATTCCAAGGAACCAGACTCAGACATCCAAGACCCTCCCCACAGCCTCTGCTGTGCAGGAAGGTGGGGGGCCCAGGCCCCTTCCTGGCGGGATGGAGGGAGAGAAGCTGTCCAGCCAACTGGGGCACCACTGCTTCCTGGCTGGCCGCCTTCCCAGGCCCTGGGGCCCACCTGTGGGGCTCTGCTGTCCTCCCTCCTGAGGCAGGGTCCCCTCTGGCCAGTCCTGAGGGTAGAAGGGCCAGCTTTCTGCATAAAGATTGGCAGGGGCCTGGTGGTGACCAAGGCTCCAGCTTCCTCTGCCACCCCATGGCCTGAGTCAGAATCTTGACCTTGAGTGTAGACCATTCCTAGCCAGGCGGCCTCAGCCCCAGGGCCTTGGTGAAGAAGCAAAGTGGTCGGTCAGTGTGCACACAGGCGCGCACGCGCACACACCCTCCCTAGAGTCAGGGCAGTGCAGAGGCCTCGAGGGCCTGCCAGCTTTCTTAGTACCTCCTGGCCTTCAAACCCCATGGCCCAGGCCTGGAAGCAAACCAGTAGTTGCAACCGCCTTCCTTGAAGCCTGAACCTGAGTCCTCATGCTGAATCCTAGACCAAGGCACCCTCGATGCTCCTACCCAGACAGACACCCTCTTCCTGTGTGCCCTGTGACGGGGAACTCATACCTGTCAAGGCATCTCCACTATTCAGTGACTCTGGAGGTGGCCTGGAGCCACAGAAAGAATGGGGCTATGGGGTCAGAGAGACCTGAAGTCCAACCCTGGCCCCAGTACTTGGGAGCTGTGTGACCTCAGGCCAGTCACTGCGCCTCTCTGAGCCTCTGTTCCTCCATCCGTGTAATGGAATAGGTGTGACAATTTGATGAGAGAACATGTATGAAACCCAAATATCTCCCTGCCCCTGAGGCTCTCCCAGTGTCACCTTGTCATGATCTCTGATATCAACAGGGAAACGTGTGGAGCTGTGCCCAGTGCCTTACATGAGTGGCCTGTTCATCTCCACCAGACCTTGAGGGGAGACACTGATGTTACCCCTGTGCACAGCTGAGGAGGCCAGCCCTGGGAGAGGAGTGTGCAGCTTGCCAAGGCCACACAAGTAGAAAGGGCAGTAGGGATGGAGACCCAGGCCCCCCGAAATGGGGGCCTGCTGGTCTGACCTGCAGCAGCCTGTGCCGCCCTGCGCGGGCCAGGGTTCTGTGGCTCTGGTCCTGGTCACTCCTATTACTCCAGGGCTGCCTTCCCCTGGCCTCGGTCCTGCTCTGCCTCCCCAAGGCACATCAGCTGCAGGTCAGCCCTGGAGCACTGCTGGGCGCCTTCCAGGAAACCCCGCTCTCCCAGGACCTTGCGGGGACCATAGACTTCAGTCAGGGCCACTCGAGGCATGCCGACACCGCAGAAGGCAACTTTGCATCCGACCTTGACACCCCAGTCTCCCAGCATCCCTTCTCCCAGCCGCACCCCCAAGGCCTTGCTCTGCTCGCTTGGCCTCACCAAGGGCGCAGCACCCTTCCTCCTCCCGCCCCTCCCCAGGCTCTCTCCCAGGGGAGTTCTGCCCCCTCCCACCTGCAGTCCCCATTCTCCTCACTGTCCCCAGCCAGGGGAACTGCTCCCACCCCCTCCCAGAGCAGTGGCCTTGGGGGGACTTCCTGGAGCGAGTCCTGGCCCGTGCCTGGTATTCAGCGGACTCCAGTGGGGATAGCTCCTTAGCATAAGGAAAGGTTCCTTCAGATGAAGGAGCACGGAGCACTTTTTTATCCCAAAAACAATCCTGAAATATCAAAAGTCACAGACTCAGAAATAAGCTTGCCAAGAATTTCTCAGTGAGGGACAATTGATATTGCAGGTCCCTTAGACTCCCTGGCTTCCCAGGGCTCAATGCCAAGAGCGCCCCAGGGTCATCACTGAGAAACCTAAAGTGCTCCCACATTCCCAAAGCCTCCATCTCTTTCAGATACACTCATTCACAGACCATGAACACACACACTCACACTCACACTGGGTGGAGAACTTATCCTCCCTGTACACTTGGGCTCATGAGCCCCAGAGAGGCAAAGGACTCTTGCTGAGATCACACAGCAAGTAAAGCCAGAACACAGGCCTGGTTGATTTGAGGAGAACTTTATTCCCACTGTGGAAGCTGAGGCTGTCCTGCCATGATCCTTGGAGCAGGGGATAAGGGCCCCCTCTTGTACCCTACTCCAGATTTCTGCAAACCCAGTTCCCTAGATCCCCTGGCAAGGACCAGTGGGCAGCCAAGTGGATTCCAGCAGAGAAAACCTCAACCTCTCACATTTTGAGGAATCGGCGGATTTTTGCTTGGTTTCCAGTTAAACCAGAAACATCGACGTCAAGTGAGGTTAAGGCAGAACCCTGCCCAGGAAAGGCTGAGCCGGCCAGACCTTGTCCTGGCAGCTATTGGAATGCTCCCCAGAACCAGGGACCTCTCCAGCCTAGCGGTGGGGATTTCTGCCATCAGCTGCCCAGAGAAGCCGGGTTCAGGGACAGGAGGGAGGATTTGCAGAATCCAAAAGCCAAATGCACCAGAAAGATGCATGGACCAGATAGGAGGGCCACCAGGCCAAGCACACTGCTCCGTCCCATCCAAAGACAGAGCACCCAAAGATGGGGAGGGGTGGGCTGGTGGAGCAGGGAGTGTGGCCCTGGACTGCACTCCTACTGTGTGCAGAGCACCACCACCCTTCTGGGAAGGGACCTTAAGGTCACCCTGCAAGTTAAGCACAGCATCGCATCTCAGAGGAGGAAACAGGCGCAGAGGGGCGAACCTGCCACTTAGCCACTCGGTGACCAAGGACACGCACTCTGACCGCCTAGACTTCAGTTTCTCCTTCTGGATCATGAGGAGGGTGGTGCCCACCTCGAGGGTTTTTTCTGAGGTTAAATGAGGCAAACCTTGGTTTCAGGAGCCCGATGTCTGGCTTTCAGTGGATGTAGAAATAAAGCTAGAGGAACCAGCAGGTGGAACAGAGCAGACAGATGATGTTAAACATTTTTTAAAAAGCAGAACACAGCAGCAGCTCCAGCTCAGGAGGCTGAGGCAGGAGGATCGCAACTTCAAAGCCAGCCTTGGCAACTTAGCAAGGTGCAAACAACTCAGTGAGACCTTGTCTCTAAATAAAATACAAAAAAAGGGCTAGGGATGTGGCTCAGTGGTTCAAACCTGGGTTCAATCCTCAGTACAAACACACACACACACACACACACACACACACACATCCCTGGACTTCTGTTTCACTGTCTCTTTAAAATGCAATCAGCGGGATGACTTTTTTCCTTCAGTGATCATAGTGACAGTCCCCTCCAGTGGCAGATAGGCTGGGGCAGCATGAGAATGCCCAGGCCCATGCAGAATTTCCTGGTCCAGAAATAGGGACAGGAGTCAGCTTCTCTCGCTACCCCACACTGGAGCTGAAGTTTCCAGCCAGCCGGGGTTTGAGCAGGAGGGCAGCGAGGAGCTAAGGAAAGGCCTGGAAGTCTTCCCAGGCTGGTTCACGCTCAGGCTGCAACTGTCTTTCTCTCAGGCAGGTCCGTGGTGTCTGAGGCTCCTGGTGGGGCAGCTGGCCTCCCACTCAGAGCCCGCCCCCCTGCATGAAGACCCTCCCTTCTAGAAGATTCTCTGAGGCAGGTGCTGGAAGATCTCCAGCTCTCCTGGCCCTCTTGCTCTCTGGGAGGGGATTGGTGGGTCCTCCCAGGCTCAGCCGCCTCTCCCTCCCTGACACAGGCACGGAGCTTTCTCCAGTCCCCAGCGTGCTCTCTTCAGGTGGAGGAGGCGTCTGCCCCCTGCCCACCCCCTCAAACCTTTCTCCGAGTAAACTGCTCCATGTCCCCGTTCCCTTCCCCCGAGTTTCCTCCTGCAGACGCAGTGCATTCTCTGCCGTTTCCTCTACAAATCCGCGGTCAGCGCCCACGCTCATGGCCACTTGGGACATGAGACCTATTGTCTATTGATACCCATTGTCCAAAGCACAGAGAGTGCTGGGCACCCGCTGCCCCTACGGCACAAGGAGACCACCTGGACTGATGGTGAGAAAAGTGTCTTTTTAAGGTAGCAAGGCACAGAATTTTAAAAATCTTATTTTTAATTAGTTAATTTATTTTGGCACCAAGTGTTGAACCCAGGGTGTGGAACACGCTAAGCATGTGCTCTACCACTGAGCTAAAGCCCTCAATCCTATTTTAAATGAATAAAGTAATATGTATTCTTCATAGAAAATTCAAAAAGGCATAAGAGAAAAATAACGAACATGGCCCATAATTCCACCCCCAGAGACAAATGCTGTAAAAATTTAAAGTTTTGTTTCCTGTCCACATATTCAGCAGGATGGTTTATAAAGATGATTTGTGTCTTTGTTCTGCAACCTCCGAATTGCCTCTGCCCCTTCTCCATCAGAGGATGCAGATGGGATTCACGCAGCATCAATTCACCATTTTAAAGCGTGCAATTTACTGGCTCGCAGAGTAGCCTCTGTGTTGTCCAACTACGGTGCTACCCATTCCAGAATATTGCCGACACCCTCAAAAGAAACCTCATATCAATTGCTACTCAGGCTAACTCCTCCTCCCCCTGGGTATCAGTGACCACTAATCCATGCTCTATGACAAATCTATGGATCTGTCATTCTGAACAGGTCACGGAGATGGATTTATGCGGGTGGCTATTCGTGACAGGCTTCTTTCATTTAGCATCGTGTCTTCAAGATCCGTCTGGGTGGTGCAGGGAACCGGTCCTCCCAGCAGCTGTGGGAATGCACCACATTTTGTTTTTATCCATGCATTAGGACCGGCTGAGTTTTTTCTCCTTGTTACAAATTTTGGGTCACGCTGCTATGAACACTCATGGAGAGCTGTCGTGTGAACACGCTCTTGCATCTCTTGGGTCTATACCTAGGAGTGGAATTTCTGGGTCTTGTGGGGAGTCTATGTTTAGCTTTTTGGGGCCCTGCCAGGCAGTTTTCCACAGTGGCTGCACAATTACACATTCCTACCAGCAATGTTTGAGGATTCCAGTTTCTCCACATCCTCACCAAGACTGGTTATTTTCCCTTCTTTTTTAAAATCATGACCATCCTCATGAGTGCAAAGTGATACCTCATTGTGGTTTCAATTTGCATTTCCCTATTGACTAATGCTGGGCATGAATGTGCTTTTAAATTGGTTTTAAGGGTCAGGCAAATTTTATCATAGATTACTATCTAATGTATTTTTAATAAGATATTATAAAATATTCAGGTTGCTTCCATTTTTCTAATTCACATTTTTTTTTCTTCTTCTTTTTTAAGAGGTGAGGTCTTGCTACGTTTCCCTGGCTGGCTTTAAACTTCTGGGCTCCATCCATCCTCCTGCCTCGGCTTCCTGAGCAGCTGGGACCACAGGTGTGCACATGGCACCTGGCTTAATTCACTCTTACACAGAAGCCTTTTATATTGTCATTTCAGACTCAACCACATTCATTCGCTCAACAGGTTTCAAGCTGGGGTTGAGATCCTTGGTGCAACGCTACGGTGCTGAACAAAACTAAGGTCTGACTCCCGCCCTCCTAGCGCATGCAATCTGGCGATTTATGAAATAATCATGCAGATTAAGTCAATCATCAGAAGCACCAATGTGCATTATTATGCAAGAAAAACCCAGGGCATACATAAGGGGCTCGGGGGAAACCCCCAATTCACAGGCAGTCCCTCAGAGGTGCAGGTGGGTCCTGAGCTTGTCTGGTGTCAGAAGCGGGTCAGTCCGTGGGACTCAGTCTTCAGCCCTTGGGGTCTCCACTAACTACGGGAGATGGTGTCAGACTTCAGTTGGATTGTTCAGTTGGATCAGAATCAGAGATCAGGCATACGAGCTCATTTAATCCGTGGCCTTACTATGGGGGAGGCTTCCCCAGCCATCAAGCCCTCCGTGGGGGACGCAGCATATATGTTGAGAAGTCAGGAGTGAGGGCCTGGGCTGTGAGCCACTCAAGAAAAGCCAAGGGAAATGAGGGGCTGCTGGGGCTGCGGAAGCTGTGAGCTCACAGGAAACAGAGGCCACCGGAAGCAGAACTCCTGAGACAGACAGGAGGGGAGGCCAGCCCCAGTGGAAGAAGAGGTGGATACAGGAGGGGAGCTATTTTAGACAGCCTTTTCACCACCAGATGACCAAAAAACCTGACAAGAACAATTTTAGATGAGGAAAAGTTTATTTAGCCCTCATGGTTTCAGAGGTCTCAGTCCATAGACTGCCCACTGCATTGCCCTGGTCCTGAGATGGAGGAGAACATCATGGTGGAAGGTTGTGGTGGAGGAGAGCAGCTCAGGACATGGCACCCAGGAAGCAGAGAGCTCCGCTCACCCCAAAGACACGCCCCCAGGGACCCAGTGACCCACCTCCTCCAGGCACACCCTACCACGGTGACCACCCAGTTAACCTGTACCAGTGGGTCAATCCACTGATTGGGTTCCAACTCTCATCATTAATCATCTCACCTCTGAACCTTCTTGCATTGTCTCACACATGAGCATTTGGGGGACACCTCCTGTCAGAACCATAATAGGAGCATTAGCAGGGAGCTCCAGAGAAGGAAGGGAGAAGACAAATTCTCCTGGATCCTGGATTGGGCACATGCTCTGCTTTGCCTTCCAGACTCCACAAGCCCTGGCTGAGCTGCGCAGAAACTGTTTTCCTCATTTCCTCCTGACTGCTGGAAGCCATCTGGCAGCAGCCTGCTCCTCACACAGATCTCACACTCCACGCATGGGGCCGGGCCTGGCTCAGGCACCCCCAGCCCCATTTTGCAGGGGGAACCTGGAACTGAGGGCAAGCTCTACGGAAGGCATTGAAAATCCTCTTCCAGAGCTGGAGGGCAGCAAGAGGGCTGCTGGGGCCCACCCCTCAGATCTGGGACCACCATGCCCAATCTGACTCTGAATCATTGCAGGACCCTGAGAAAATGCTGGAATAGGGCTTCAGTTGCCCCATCTGCAAAAGTGGGTGCTGTCTTTTTCTCTTCTTAGGGTGCACATCTGGTGAATCTGTGACACGAGAAGCATAAATCATCATTAAAAAACAACAACAACAACAACCTGTAAACCTAAGAATCTGGTAGATGAATAGACACTGTCATTTGTTTGAGAAACCCAACACCAAACACTTAAAATCATAGATATGGTTTCACTTTTAAAATTTGAAATTTAAAACAAAAACTTCATAAAATCAGGAGATTTGGAATCAGGGGGTTGGAAGAACTGACAAATGTCCATCTCCACACCAAGAGGACACCTGTCACTCTTGGGTCCAAGGAGCCCCAAGCTTATATTCCCAACATTCCAAAATGCCAAAAGAGCCCCAAATGCTAAAAGTTCTCCAGATTTTAAGATTCCAAAGATTCTAAAGTTTCCAAGATGTCAAGACTTATAAAGAGCCTAAAAATCCTAAAATTTCCCTGGTTCTCAAACTTCTACAAGCCTCAACTTCCTAGATCCTGGAAAGCCCTGAGTCTCCACCGTGCACCCAGGCAGACCTGGCTGGAGGAGACGGAAGCGCAGGGCCCTCCTTACCTGCTGCTCTGTCCCTGGCCAGAGGTGATGTCCCTGAGCGTCAGGGGGGAGCAGTGTTTCCTGAACTCAGAAGGGTCTCCAGAACAAGGACCCAAGACTCCCCCAAGGAGGGTGAGTTGGGCCTTAACTCTTCTCTATGGCCCTTGGGTCCCCACTGTCCCATTCCCGGGTGGGTGCTAGACCCATGTCCCACCTGGTCATCTGTTCCCCAGCTCTGCCCTCTAAGAGTTCCCAGTCTAGGTCGAGTCAGGGACATGCCCCCAAGCCATCCAAGGCCTGGGAAAGTTTAACAGGGCAACGCATGAGCTCCTGCCCATCTCCCCACCCCGTGGCTGCTCCCGGGTCACATCCCCAGGATGCCAGCCGGCCTGGCCAGAAGAGGAAGTATCCAGAGGCTGCAGTGAGGGGCTCCCCGGAGACTGATTCCCCCTTGGCCTCTGCTGGATGGAACCTGCTGGTCCATCTGCCTGACCCAGACCTGATCCGGTGTCCCCTGGGGCCTCTCCAGCCCAGCTTCAGTTCCGGTTCTGGTGCCCCACTGAGCTGGGCATCTCTGTTCCCATCTCTGATGCTCAGGAAATGGCCATACTTCACATCTCAGGGAGAGAGGAGAGACACTGAGGGCCATCGGGTGGAGGGGAAGAGACTGCAGAGGCAAACCCAGGCCCAGCTGAACCCTGTCCTCTAACCCAAATCTGCAGACACCTACTTCCTCCACCTAACGGGGGGTTTTAATTCCTATGGGATTGGGTAAGGGGCTGCTGGCTCCTGACTCGCTCAAGGATCCACTGGGCACCCTCCCTCTCTGCAGTGTCCCCCCCACAACCCCCCAACGAGAGCGAGTCTCCCCACAGCAGGAGCGCAGAGGAGGGGTGCTGAGCCCGGTGGAGAACCCGAGGCCGGGCTGGAACATGAGCACTAATTGTGGGTCCCAGATTTGCCCTCCCTGGCTCCATTCACGAAAGGAGTATTTTTAGCCCAGGACTGGCTGCCTGCGGTCTGGGTGGGGGTGGCCAGGCCATGTGTCATGTCTGAGTGATCATGGGCTCACTCTGCCCAGGAAACAAGCCCACAGGGAACAGCTGCTGGATCCCAGGGCTGCCACTGCATCTGGAAGAGGACAATCCCCCAGGACAGGAAGCTTAAGCCTTCTTACCCCGAGGGGCCCCCAGGGTGTGGGGACACATGGAGCATTGACTAGGGGTCAGGCACTGTCCCCTGAGTTTCCATATCAACTCAGTCCTCACTGTGAAGTCGATCCTCTTATTATCCCATTTCACAGAGAGGAAACTTAGGCGGGAACTTTAACCTACCTGGGTGAAGCAGAGGGATTTGAAGCCAGGCTGTCAAGCTGCGGAGTTTGCACTCTGACCACCTGGTCACTTGGGATCTGGACCACGGGTGGACAGTTATCTATTGCCACAGGCCCCAGTCTGGGCCACTCTCAGCCCACAGAGAGTTCATACAGTCTGACCCTTTTTGGGGGGCTGAGAAATTGGAAGCCCAGAAAGGGGTTCAAGATTGTGGAGTCATTTGGTCCTAATTCCTAAGCTGCGATTGTTCCTCCTGACTGATTCCATGGGACAGATTGATCTTGTTACCAACCCAACTCTCAGCCTGTCCCTGGCTCCAGAACTCTGTCCAGCTCAGTTTGCTTTAAAGCAAAGAGCCTGGTCTCTGGAAGCAGATGTAAGCCCTGCTCCTGACTTGCAAGTTACCTCGCCTCTCTGAGCCTCAGTTTCCTCCTTCGTAAAATGGACACAGTTGGGCCCTCTTCATAAGGCTGCATTGTGAATATGAATTGCCTGGAACCATTTTTCTTAACTTGGGCTCTTTGAACCGCTAATGAACCCCAAGAATCATATATATGCCCGTGATGTACTCCTGTCCAGGGTTACTTGTGGAAATGGAAGGACAAATGGTAGAACTGTAGGCTCTGTGACCAGCTGCTGGGCTGGGGAGAGACCCTCAGGAAATGCTGCCTGACCTGCCTCTGCCCAGGCTTCGGACCCCCGACGGGAGAGTGTTTGGTAGAGATGAGGGTAGGAGAGGCTGTCCTTCCTCTGAGCCTGAAGTCAGGTGAGCAGAACAGGCTTGACCAACTTAGCTAGCTGCCCCCTCATCCCCTCAGGATGACCCTCCCTCAGTCTCTGCCCCATACCCATCCCAGGGCCTCCCTCTCCTACATAGAGAGGGGACAGGGCCTTCTGTGTTCTCTGCCCTGATTTTCTGCTACTTGAGTAGGGCAGCCCCACCTCAGGGACTCGGGACCCTCCGTGTCCTCCCCACCACACTACACACACACATGCACATACACACACACACACACACACGCACACGCAGTACTCACTCTGCTCTGGGAGGCTCCCCAGCCTGGCTGCTGGGCTGACCCTGGGCTTGCCCACAGCTCCTGAGGGCAGTGTCCAGTGGTGACCTCAGCCCCCTGGTCTGCAAATACAGCCCCCCACTTGAGCAAATTTCCTGACAGAAGATCTGACAGGTCCTTGTCACACAAGGCAGCCAGTGGGCTGGGTCATGCGTCATGTATCACTGGCCAGGATTGGAACAGCTGCCCCCCAAACAGGGTGAGGCTGAGGAGGAAATGAAGACATCTCTACTTCAGAAACAAAACCGGAATGTCAATGAGTTACGTGGAAAAATGGAACTCACTGGTTTTATTCCTCTTCTTCTCCTTGCTCATCCAGGAAGCTCTCAGCAAACAGTAGTGGGCTGAGATTAAAGAGAATCTGACACCCCCCACACACACCCAGCTGCCGAAAGCTTTCCAAAAGCCCTTGCCCTTGACTCATCTGAGAGCCTTCTCGTTTGTCATCTATTAACTCTCATAATGCGTACAATTCTAACACGTGTGGGTTATTGGATTTCCACCCAAAGGAGTCAGGATGTGATGAAATGTAACTGCTTATTCCTTTTAAACAAGAAATATTTTTAAAAATATAAAAATAAAAGCAAAGCAAAGCTTTTAAAAACAGACACAAGGATTTAGCAGCGTGGGGGACATTCCGTGCCCAGGCACAGTGACCACACAGTTCAGGAGTCCTTAACATCAACGATGCACACAAATCCAAGCTCACAATAACAAGCTCAGGGCATCAAAATACGCTCCCTGAACTTCACTTAAGGTGGTGGAAATAGGTAACACATTGGGAGGGACTTCCATCTTTGAAAAGGAAAGGCTTCACGTTGTTCGCAGGACTTGACCTCATCTGGAAAATGCATTCTGTGGAATAATGGGCTATAAATGGTGTTTGACTATGCGCCGGTTCACAAGCCAATCCAACAAAAATAATAAATGGCACAATTTTGAAACCAAACTCTGTAACTAGCAGCTAGAATTTCATCGTTGGAGAAATAAAGTGCTTTAACAGTGACTTCAGTTGGAAGGAGGACCTCAGGGACCCTGCCAAGAGCTTGAAAGCAGAAGGTTTTCGTCCCACCACGTAATTCCACCCTCTCGCCTCAGGCAAGACCCTCACACTTGGTTACGGTGGAGGGGGGAGAATCTGCATAACCATGAGGCCTGCGAAGCAGGCGTCTAGGAGGAGGGGCTTGCAGGTGGTGGGTACTGCGGGTCCTACAAGTTGTGCACATCAAGTCACTTGGAAGTTCATAAAAAACTTCAGGAGGTCTGAGAGAAGAGTCAGGAGCATGCATTTCAAACACTTCGCTTCAGTGGATCTGATGCAGGTGGTCCATGGACCCCCAGGTGGAGAACCACTGCTCCCCCACTCTGTAGATGGGGAGATAGAGGCCCAGAGAGGAACAGAGCAACGCTCCCAGTCACACAGCGATCAGAAGCCGAGCTGGCTCGAGGCCTGGGCAGAGCTTCTTCCCACTGCATTCCGCCTGCCCACGGACTCCCTCCCAGGTGGACATTCCAAGGAGCCATGTAACAGGAAAGGAAATGTCAGCCGTGCCCATTCCGATGTCGGAGGGCCCGTTGTGACTCCAGATTCCTGCAGACACAGCCCTCAGCGTTCAGGCCGCCAAACTCCATGAGCCTGGTTTTTCCAGATGAGACGGGATAGGAGAACAAAAGCCAGTGTTTATTTTTATTTCCCCAAGAAAATAAATCAGCAGCTTCGCTCCATGAGCAGTGGTCAGAGGGAGCAGGATTCCTAGCCGGCAGGAGGACCGGTCCCTCGAAGCCCCCTCCAGGGCTGCCTTCTAACATCCCGAAGGTTCTGACATGAAGGCAGCCCTCAGACAGAGCATCCCTTGAGCTTCAGATTCGAGAACTCTCTTCTGCCTACAGTGATGGATTAAGGGCCCAGGAGGTGGAGGGTCACTTTCCTCCTGGGACAAAAGGCTTTTCCCCCGTTTCTCCTATTGCCAGCCCCCTCTATTGCTGACATTTGAAGTGACAGAATAAGCGATGCGACCAGTTTCCACCAGCACCCAGGGATCTGTTCTGCACATCCCACCATGTGCACAGCAGCCCCCCACAACAAAACCCCTCGGCACAAAGTGTCAGTGGTTTTGAAAAACGCTGAGCTATGGGCATGTTATCACAAATGTTAGAGTCTGGGTGTGAGTCCAAATTCAGCCTCTAAATGCTGTGTGAGCTTGGGCAAGGCCCCACCCTCTCTGGGTCTGATACTCCCATCTGTTCCAGAAAGAAGCAAGGAAAGGCTTATTTCTGGGAACACAACTGTTTTGGTCACTCTGGGCTCTGAAGTCCAGGAGCCCTGGGACAATGGCCCTGATTTACATCTTGGAGGTGGCTGTCACAGGGAAGGGGTTCACCCAGCCCCCCTTACCTAAGGGATGGACAATCAACTATCTTAAGCCCCTCACCCAGAGCGCAGTATCTGGAACTCCTGCTCCACCAGGAACGGAAAACCCATTATCTGCAGATTACATCACTTTGCAAAAATGTGGACGGGTGGTTGCCAAGCCGAACTCCAGGGAAGGGGCGGGAAGAAAGGGCTAAGAGCCACCAACCACTGGCCTCCCCAGCATCCATCCTCCACCATCTCAGACAAACCCAGCAAGGCTACAGGAGCGGTCCTGGGAATTGCAAGTAACCCCTCCTGCTGGGGCAGTCTAGTACCCCACGACTCTTCCCTGGGAAACTTCAGGGCAGCAGGTGAATGGAGAGAGGCCCTCCAGGCCCAGGGAGCCCAGAGCTGAGGACTGGACAGAGAAGAAAGGAGCGTCCTGCACCACCTGCTGGTGCATACGGAGGTCCTTGGGGCTCTCCTCCCAGAGGGCTGGTCGTGTGGTCCACCAACCCAATTTCTTTCTGACCTAGTGCTTGGGAGGGCATCTTGACCCAGGGTAGTGGGGGTGAACAGCAGCCCAGGGACCTGCTGCCATGGATGGACGAGGACACAGGACTGGGGTCTTCTGGGGCCTGAGGGACCATAATGACCAGCTCTGGTAGCAGAGGGTCTCAGGCCACCCTGGAAGAAGCCCAGGCAGGACCACCAGGAGGCCTCGGTTCTACTCCAAGACATGAGTCTGGGCCTCAGTTTCTCCTCTGGACAATGAGAGATTTTGTCCGGAGAATCTGTGGGGTCTCTCTGAGCTCTAGCATTTGGAGGCTCCAGGAGCCGATAAGAATAAGTCACAGCCAGAGCCTCCCAAGAGGCAGGGCTTGGAAGAGCAGCTGTCCTTGGTGGGGTGACAGTTCCCTTCCCTGCCATTAGGAACAGGATCCAGTTCAGCCCCATTGAGTTCTAAAAGGAAGGAGAAGGAGGCGGAGCCACAGCGAGCTCCAGGGAGGGGCAGGCGCACTGCCAGCTCTGAGCATCGCCCACTGCTGGGGGCAGTGTGGGCTAATGGTTAGCGCTCTGGGGCTGGCAGCACCTGGACCAGAGTTCAGATCTTGGTCCATCCACCTCCTTGCTGTGCCCAGCTTCTAGAAAGTGAAGTCCGTCTATAAAATGACCTCTTTGTGAGTTATTGTAGTGGCCTCCCTCCCCCTAAAGTCATTACCACCCCCACTGCCCTGCTCTGCCCTGCTCACCTCACCCAGGCAGGAGGAGAAAGTCAGGGGATTTCCCCCTTCCTCTGCTGGGCCCTGTTCTGACTGTGCCTCACCCTCTCCCAGGGTCCTCCATCAAGCTGGATCCCACGTAGCCCCGCTCTGCCATGCTGGTACCCTACACTCTCTTCTCAATCCTTCGGATCTGACAGCGGGGACAGCTCCCTGCTGTTGTGAGTCCCTGGTGCAGGGCCATCCCCTGCGGCCGCCCCTCGGCTAATCGTCCCTTCATTACTTCTCCAAAGATGATTTACACGGGGCCAATGTCCATACGAAGAGATGCTGAAGATGGCTGGCTGTTCATTAAAGAAATGCAAACCAAAACCATCATGAGCTAGCTCTTCACACCCCTTAGGGTGGCCACTGTCCCCCCAAAAAGAAAATGACAAGCACTGGGGAGGACGCACAGGAATTGGAGCTTTCACACGCTGTGGGAGGGAATGGGAAGTGGAGCAGCCACTATGGTAAATGGTGAGGTGGGTCCCCAAGAAACTGAAAGAGAACTAGCATGTGACCACTTCCAGGAGATCAGAAAGCAGGGTCTGCAAGAGATGTCTGCTCGCCGTGTCCATAGCAGCATTGTTCACAGAGGCCAAGAGGAGGAAGCAGCCTCACTGGTCACAGATGGAATATTAGTCAGCCCTGAAAGGGAGGAAACCTGTCACCCACTGTAAAGATGGGCCTCAAGGACATCGTGCTAAGTGAAATTTGTCACCAGTACTACATGATTTCACTCATGTGAGGTATTCAGAGTCCTCTAGACAGAGTGGGGGCTGGAGGGGAGGATGGGGAGCTCCTAGTGGGTCTTAGTGGGTCTCCGTGTCACAAGATGAGGGCGTTCTAGAGATTGGTTGCATAACAATGCGAACATACTTAGCACTCCCCAGCTGTATACTTAAAATGGTTAAGATGGTTTTCCAAAAAAAAGTATCAGATGACATATTTTGATCATGTGCTATTTTACTGTAGGTCATTTAAATCTCAGTAAAACTGCTCGTTGGGGTTTTTGAAAGTCCCTTCATTAAATTCTCTTCAGAAAACCGGTGCTTCCCAAACTTGTTTGCGCATTAAGACTTTTCTGGGAACCCTTTAAAAATTCCCCGACTCAAGCCACACCCAGAGGAATGAAGCCGCAACTCCTGGGGGCAGGACATGGGCATCAGGAGGTCTGATGCTCCCCAGGTGGTTCAGTGCACACAAGCCTGACACCCTCGGGACTCAGGCCCCCCAGGCCACATGGGTTTTGTCAGGACTCTGCATAGCTAACTACTTTCTGGGCCTATTGTGAGCATTAAAAAGAATCGAGGATGCAGAGCACTTAGCTAGTACTCAATAAAATGTACTAAGGCTGCCAGGCGAGGTGTCACAGGCCTGTAATCCCAGTCCCTTGTGGGAGGCTGAGGCAGGAGGATCACGAGTTCAAAGGCAGCCTCAGCAACTTAGCGAGGCCCTAAGCAACTCAGTGAAACCCTGTCTCTAAATAAAATACAAAATAGGGCTGAGGATGTGGCTCAGTGGTTGAGTGTCCCTGAGTTCAATCCCTGGTACCCCCTCCCAAAAAAGGGCTAAAGCTATGATTGACATTAGCATTCTTATTTCTTGGAGGCTTTTTCCCAAGTTGCTGCAGGAGTTGGAGAGGCTGCAGTAGGAAGTCAGAGTGGGGGTCAGGGCCCAGTGCAAGCACAGGAGAAAGGCTTGACTGGAAGGAAGGTCCAGGCTAGGGGAGAGAGAGGTGGAGCTCTCGAGTTGGCTGGGGACCTGCCGGGCATGTGGGGCAAGATGGCAGATCTGCCACAATGGCAGAGGGGACAGCCAGGGGCTGCTGCTGCCTGCAGGTGGCACCACTCAAGGCTCTGGAAAACACCGAGCAGCACCAGGGCCAGGAGGCAGAGTTGGTCCAGGAAGAGCATGGCCCAGGACAAACACTAGGGCTTTAGTTGGTCCGCCATTGGTGGTGCTGGTCGGGGGGAGTCCCCCAACACCATTGGCAGCCCCGGTAGCCCCGCTCCCAGCCTCTCCTTGGGACTCCTTGGTTGGAGGCAGCTACCGGCTCTCACCTCCATTTCCCTCCACCCTGGCCCACTCACCTGGCTGGGCTTTGGGGGCAGCGGGCCCAGGCAGGGGGACTGCGTCCTCTCCCTTGGGTGCTTCATGGAGACTGGAAGTGGGGACTTCGTGGGGACTGGAAGCTTCGTGAGGACTGGGGATTGCCTGAAGTGGGGCCAGCAAAGGATGTGAATGAGGAGCGGAGGCCTCTGCTCCTCCCCAAACCATCCATTCCAGGAACATTTCCTAAGCACCTGCTACGTTCCCGCCAGGCCTTTCAGAGCTCAAGTCTACTTGGAGAGAATGAGGTGTGGAGGAAGCAGGGGCCCCCGGCAGAGCGGCCGGAGGCAGAGGGACCAGGCTCCTTCCCAGCTCTGCCTGTGCCAGCTTCAGGTCTTGGGGGAGTCCATCTTCTCTGGAGCCCCAAGTTCATCTTTTGCTAAAACAGGCATTAAAAAGCCGCGCTCAGTGGTGCACAGCTGTAATCCCAGCTGCTCGGGAGGCTGAGGCAGGAGGACTGTGAGTTCAAAGCCAGCCTCAGCAACTTAGTGAGCAAAGCCCCTAAGCCACTCAGAGAGACCCTGTCTCAAAATAAAAAATTTTTAAAAAGGACTGGGGATGTGGCTCAGTGGTTAAGCACCTCTCGGTTCAATACCTGGTACCAAAAAAAAAAAAAAAAGAAAAGCAAAGGCAATAAAGCCACCCGATGGGGTTGCACTAAAGGAAATGAGATGAGATGGCATGAAGGTCCCCCCATGCCCAGCTCTACTTGAGGCTCCTTTCCCAGGAGGGAGAAGCAGGCCCCTCCCTGCAGCAAGCAACTCTCTGGGGACAGGGCTGTGGCCAGACACCAGCCCCGGGGGACCTAGGCACCAGGAATCCACAGAGAAACCTCCTGCGGAGCCTGGGGCCTGGGCACTGAGGACCTGCTGGCCACTGGCATGTGGGTGACAGTGGACAATCCCTGCTCTCCCTGGAGGCCAACCTCCCCATCTGTCCAGCAGCAGAGCAGCCTAGAGGCCTGGTGAGCCCCCAGCACTGCCACTCCAGGGAAAGGCAAGGCCCTGTGGTCACTCTCTGCAGGTGGGAAAGTAAAACCCAGGAAGGACACATGAGACCACAGTCAAGTCAGAACCAGAAGCCAGATCTCCTCACCCCAAGCCCCCAGTGCCTCTCCACATCCTCCAGAGGCTTGGCTGTGGGGGTGAACCAAGGTACCGAAGCCCTATTGGAAGGTGTGGCTTCCTTTTTAAGGAACTCCCCAACAGAGCCCTGGCTCCACTGAGGCAACCAGCCTTCCCCTCCGGAGAGCCTCTAGACCAGGCACTCCTCTGCTCAAGTACCTTCCATAGCTCCCCATCCCCCCTAACATCTCCCCCAGTGTCCAGAGTCCCAGTCTCCCTCCCGAGATGATCTCCTGTGTCCCACCTTTGCCTCCATTCTGGTCACTCTATCCCCACCTCCAGGCCTGTGTGGATTGTGCTTCTTCCTCCCAGAACCTCTGGCCTGTCTCCTTCCTCTTAGGCCATCCAAATGTCACCTGCTCCTGTTAGCCTTCCCTCCCCTGGTGTCCTCTCCCTCCTCTTGCTGCTAGAGGACACTCTCGCCTGTCTGAGTACCTTGCACACCACCTGCCACAGGAGGAGGAGGTACCTGGGAGCAGAGCTCAGGTCACCCCTCCCCGTGTCACCGTATCACCCTCGGCGCCCTGAAGCACGGGAGGAAGGGCCGAGCGGCCTCGGTGCCCTGTACCCGCACCAGAGGGAACAAACAGGGACTGTTTGGTGTCCTCTGGGAGCAGTTGTGGGCCAGAGGTGCCGCAGGCCGGCCAGCGCCCGCCCAGCCTGCCCGGCTGTTTTTGTTTTCCTTGTCCCCGGGCGCAGGCTGCGGGGGTGTTCCGAGCCACAGCTGGTTTTTATTGCATCAGGCTCAAAAAAGCCCTGAGCATATTTTTAGAGAGAAGGGGAAAAAAAAGAATATTTTCTTCCCTAACCCAAGATGGGGCCCACTCCAGTTTTCCATCTGCTCGCTCCCTCTGGGTGGGGCTGGCAGGGAAGCCTCCCCGCAGGAGGATCCCTCAGGACAGAGCCAGGTCCACGGGGGCTGCGGGACTCCATGTAGCCCCCACCCACCAACACGCAGAGGCGCACACGTGTGGCCTGGGCGGAGGAGCCCTGTGCCCATGGGACAGCGGGGCATCAGGGACTTGCAGGGCTCAAGCCCAGAGTCTTAGCAGCAAAGGGTAACTGCGTGGCAGCCCAGCCAGGGCTCTCCACACTTGCTCCCTGGATCCCTGTGCTGTGCAGATCCCCACCAGCTGCCTGGATCCAGCAGACCCCAGCACGCCTGGGACCTGAGTAAAGGATGCTTTGGAAGCTTCTTTGAAGAGCTGGTTTCCAATTGTCTGAAGACACTGTTGGGATGAATGAAATACCAAATCATTTCAGGCTTTGCTGCTCTCCCGGAGCTTCTGTTGAAATGCATTTTCTCAATCGAAAGATGCTCAATGTCCTGGTGCTGGGCTAGTGTGTGTGTGCGCACGCGCACTAGTGCATGATCTCTGTGAATGTGGTTTATTTGTGTGACATTTCCGTGTGTGATGTAAATATTTGTGTGCGGTGTTTCTGGGACTCTGTGTGCATTTGTGGTCGGACTTGTGTCCTGGACGTGTGTGTGTGCATGTGTCAGATGCAAGCTCCGTGTGCAGTGGGGGCCTGCAGGCTGGGTGTGTCTGGTATGTGCCGTGTGTGTTCCATGTGCTGGGGGTTCTGTGCATGCTCCTTGGGACCAGCCAGAGCACACCTGGAACTGCGGAGTGGGTCCCTACTTCCCCGAGACTTGCTCCCCCGCTAGCCCCTTCCCTGTCATCTGAATGGTCTGTGCCTCTGTGACATCCAGTCCTAACAGTCCTGAAGTCCCCCAATGAAGCTGCTGAGGGCAATGAGGCTGAAGGGCAGAGAACCAGTGTTGCCTCCAGGATGGGACTCAGAGCCCAGCGGCCTCTACCTCCTGTTCTGGGGAAGGAAGGAAGTGGGAAGACTACACTATCCCAGTAGCAACCGGGGCACTCAGGCCCTGGGCTCTCCAAAATCATGGCCTATTTCCCTCTTGCACTCGCCCACCAAGAGTGCATGAAACCATTGCCATGTTTTATCAAAGGGGAAAACAGGCTCAAAGAGGAAACAGGAGAAAGCAGGGCCCTGGCAGCCACCAGGAGCTGAGAGGTCAGCCCAGCTTCTTGACTTAGGGGTTCAAGCAGGGATGTTGGAGGCATCTGGCAGGTGTGAAGGGGTCCAGCTCCACTGAGGGGTGCTGCCTCCTCTTTCCCCTCTGTAGAGACACAGGCCCTGCCCGGATCAGAGCCAGGAGGAGGTAGGCAGAAGGTGGACACCAGGGAAGGGGGTCTCTCGCCTGCCAATCCTTCACCTTTCCTGGGCAGCCTGACCCGGCCGGCTACCCTCTCACCCATCCACCCTCTTCCATCCCGGGCCGGAAGGGCCGCACGGGGCTCATTCCCAGCTGGAGTCCAGGGCGCTTCTTGGGAGATGAGCTTTTTGGGTAAAAAGGAAAAACCCAGATTGAAGGCCTTCTCAGCCCCAGGGGCCTTTGGCGCATCCTCCTCCTTCCCTGAGCCTTGGTTTCCTCCTTGGTGATGTGAGGCTATCAACCTCTCTCTGGGGTGCTAAGAGGCCCACATGGGAGGGCGGGCAGTCTTGGCCCAGGCCAGGCACAGGGAGGCACTCATGGACGCGTGTCCTGTTACTGTCCCCGCTGCCCTGGGCGGCCACGAGGGATGAACTGGGCTTAACTGGTCCAAAGGTCCTTCTCTTCCTGGCCCCAGAAGAAGCTGCAAGGGAGAAAGAAACAACAGTTCTTAGAAAGTCCCCATGGAGTCCTTCCAGGAGCAGGGCCAGGGGTCACCACGTGGCACTTACACCACGCGCTGGGCCTGGAGTACCCCCTCGGCTGCCTCATCCCGAGCACCGAGGTTGCTCCCTGCTCCACGCCGGCCCTGCACCAGGCACTGGGGACTCTCCACACACCCTGAGGCCCTCCCCCCAAAGCTTCTGGGCACCCATCATGGCCACAAAGTCATCCAGCAGCTGGGCATTCCAGGTCCCTCCTGCTGTGGGACCCTCCTGCACCCTCCACCCTGTGCCCTGCCCGCCAGCAAGGCCAGCTCATTGTCCCAAGCAGCCACCTGCTCTCATTACCTCATTACCCAGGGTACCCACCACTCTCAGTGAGACACCGCCTGGAGTCTGCAGGACACGGGTTTCTGCCCTCACAGGATCCCTGGCTTGCAATGCCATCACCTGCCCCCAGCAACCTGCAACTCACATCTCCAGACCACCTTGGACTTCACCTCCCCCAGGAAGCGTCCCACGATGCCCACCTCCTGGCCAGTGAGGCGCCTTCTTCCCCAAACCCTCCGGCGCTGCTGTCCTATCTAGATGGGAAACACCCGTCACCCCACCGGGCCTGGCCTGGCCTCCTCTCCCTGTTCCTGTGGACTTGGGTGTCCATCCACTCAGTGGTCGACCTGGTCCTTGGCACCTACAGCTGTCCTCCACACCAGTGGCCTGCTGGCTTTGCTCTGGAAACACCCCAGTCCCATGTTCCCCCCAGGCCTTGTGGTTCTGAGCCAAGTTGCAGAGCAGAGCGTCTGGGGTCCTGGAGACGGTGGGAACGGTCTCAACGCTGAGCATGACACAACCTGACGTGCCGGGCCTGACGTGGCCCCTCTCAGGAACTGGCTAAGCACAACCTCTCAGCTGCTGAGGCAAAGGGACCTGACCTCTGGGAGTGTTCTAGAAACTTCTCTCTCTTCCCTCTCAGAGCCTCTCACCATCCTCATGTTAAAATGCCAATGCTGTTCAGAATTCTAGCCAGCTGACTCCTTGGGGGCCCAGGGTTTACTCCCTGCCAATTTACACAAGTTGCTGCTGCCAGTTATTTTAAGTGTCCTTAGTTATGGGCTGAAAAAGGCCCCCTGAATTCACAAGTTGAAATCTTCACCCCAGTGCCTGAGGTTGGGGCCCAAATTGGAGATGGGGTCTCTACGAAGGATCCAGACTAACTGAGGTCATGAGGGTGGGAATGATGGTCTTCCTACTTCTGTTTGACTGCCGTCCCTCTAAGAGGCGGGAATCGGAGGCAGACTGGCACAGAGCAAGGACCCTGGGAGACCGAGGGAGAAGACGGCCACTGCGAGCCCCGGAGAGAGGCCTCAGGAGGACCAGCCAACCAGCCCCCTGACCCCTGGCCTCGGACTTGCGGCCTCTAAGATGTGAGAACAGACAGGTCGTCTGAGTAGCCCCGACTGTGGGATGTCCCTGTGTCTGTCTCTCAGTGTGCTGTGGTCACCTGTTTGAAAGCCCATCTCCCCTTCCAGACCATGAGCTCCCCAAAGGCATCTTGTGGACCCGGCCCAGGTGACCCTCGGAGCCCAGAACCTACCATACCCCTGAGAGGGTCAGAGGGCATTTCCCAGGTGAACCCTCCCAGGATGAGCAGAACTTCAGTTTGCAGACTTTAAATCCTCAAATGCTGGAAACCAGGACACCCAACAGCACAGGTCCCTCCTCCCTCACGGCCCCTCCCCAGCTGTGGAGCGCCATTCCCGTCCAGCCTGGGCTGCTGACCTTTGGCTACGATAGCCCTGAGAGCAAGCTCCCTCCATTTTACAAGGGGGTAAACTGAGGCCCAGGGAAGACAGCCGTCCTGCCCAAGAGCACTCATGGAACCAGAGCCCTCAGGGAGACACTGATGCCCCCAGGTCCCAGGGAGGCCTGAGAGGGGTCACCTGGAGCCAGGGGGCTCCAGGGGAGATGCAAGGCCTGGGGTTGAACCTGACTCCTCTTGTATGCTCTGGGTGAGCATGGTTCTGGCCCCCCTCTATGGGGCCTCAGTTTCCACATCTGTACAATAAACTCAAAACACGTGCAAGGACGTGCAGCCCTGACCCCCAGAAAGGCCCAGCAGGGACGTTGCTGCCGCTACTGCTGGTTCCAGAGCCACTCCGATGGCCCTGCACCTGCTCCCACAGGAAGCCTGACAGGCTCAGGGTGGAAGCTCTTCCTGAAAGCCCGCGTGGGGGTGGGCAGCCTCCGTCCACCACCTCTGAGCACTGCCCCCAACTCCGTCCCTCGCCTTCCTTCTAGGCCTTGCAGGCCACGGGCTGGATGGGCTCAAAGGCTCATTGTTCTGCCCCCAGGCCCAAACCAGGCCAGGCCTGCCGGGAACCAGAGACTAAAAATAGCCCCTCGGAGTGTTTGGGTCCAGCTGCTTATCTTGCTGCAGGGGTCAAGAGGTGCCTGTGCTCTTCCTGGCCACCACTCTGGGCGAAGTCCAGTTTGGCCAACTCCCAGGTCATTCTGATCAGAGAGCCCAGTCTCACACCCACAAAATATTTAGTGGAAAATTCAAGGCCAATTTTGGTTCCGGAGGGGCAGAGCCGTGGTGCAGACTTTCAGAGCCGTGGGGTTCAGAGCTCAGAGATGGGTCGGGGTCCAGGCTGCAGAGAATTGGAAGAAGGGCCTGGAAGAACAGGTGGAATCCACAAGGCAAAGAGAAACAGGAGAGGCATTCCAGGTGGCAGGACATCCGGAAGTAAGGGAATGAGGAATAGGGATGGCTGGGGAAGTCCACTTGGTAGAGCAGAAGGGAGGTCTTTAAAGGGGAAGCTCTGGCTCTGTCAAGATGGGCCCTGAATGTAAAACAGGCTCTCCTGACCTTCAAGACCTCGCAGCACCTGGGGCAGGGCCCACGGACACCTACACTTCCAGGGCTACCCCCAGCATGGTTCCCATTCCCAAGCCCCCAGGGAGTAGCTGAAGGCTGGAGGGTGGAGTCCTTAGCACACCCCTCCAGGCCTCAGGATGAGGCTGCTCACCCAAGACATCAGGTCCACGTGCAGGCTGTGAATGCCAAAGTCAAAAACGTGTGTGTGAAACTGCACATCATCACCAAATGAAGTTTATTCCAGATGCAAGGTTGGTTTGATAAGTAAAAATCAATCAATGTACTCTTATTAATGGGCTAAATAAGAAAAATTATACTATTACATCAACTGATGTGAAGAAGCATTTAGCAGCTGGATGAGGTCACCCATGCCTGTAATCCCAGCAGCTCGGGAGGCTGAGGCCTGAGGATTGAGGATTCAAAGCCAGCCTCAGCAAAAGGGAGGCACTAAGCAACTCAGTGAGACCCTGTCTCTAAATAAAATACAAAAAAGGGCTGGGGATGTGGCTCAGTGGTCGAGTGCCCCTGAGTTCAATCCCAGGTACCCAAATAAATAAACAAGCATTTAACAAAGTGCAACATCCTTTGTGATAAAAGCTCTCAGAAAATTAGGGCCATTTCCTCCATAAATAAACTTCATATATTTTACATATATATGTGTAAAATAAAATAACTTCCTATGTAAACAAAGAACATCTACAAAAACCCTACAACTAATATCATACTCACTGGTAAAAGACAGACTCAACAAAACAAGTAAAGGAAATAAATTGCATACAGGTCAGAAAAGGAAAAAATAAAACTGTCCCTATTTGCAGATGACATGATTGTCTAGAAAAGCCCGAGGTATATACAAAAAAGCACTCGTGGAACTGTTGAGTTCAGCCAAGTTACAAGATACAAGATCAAAACCTACAAAAGTCCATTGTGTTTCTTCTATGCAGTAGCTTTAGAAAACCTATAAACTGAAAGTTAAAATATAATATTGTTTATAATCATTTAAAAAAAAAGAAATAGGTGTAAATCTAACTAAACATGTACAGGACTTGCATCCTGAGAACTACGAAAGGTTGATAAAAGACATCAAAGAAGATCTAAATAAATGGAGAGACATACCAAGCTCATGGATTGGAATACAACATAGAACAGTTCATCATAAATTGAAAAACAGGTATGATGTAGTTGTTTTCAAGATCTCAGTAAGACATTTTGTAAGCTAGACCAGATTATCCTAAAATTTATGGAGAGGCAAAGTAACTGGAATAGCTAAGATAATTTTGAGAGAGAAAAAAAAGGAATAACATGGGAAGGATTGCTCTACCTGATTGCAAGACTCAGAATAGTAATCAAGATTGGCCTTGGCAAAAGGGTAAAAACAGATCAATGGAGTGGAATAGAGAATCTGGAACTAGACCAGTACAAATATAACCAACAGATTTTTGACAGAGGTGCAGACACAATCAGTGATACCACTACACACCCGTGGGACAGCTATAATAAAAAGGACCTCATAACAAGTGTTGGTGAAGATTTAGAGCAATTGGAACCTTCACACGCTGCTGGTGGGAATGTGAAGTGGTGCAGTTTGGTGACGTCTCCAGAGGTTAGACATAGAGTTTCTACGACTGAACAATTCCTCAGCTAAGTGTACACCCAAGAGAACTAAAAATGGGTCCACACAAGAAAGTTGCACACAAATATTCACAGCAGCATTAATTATAATTGCCCTAAGTGGACACAACCCAAATGTCCATCCACATCATGAAAGAATAAATAAAATGGGAGATATTATGTAGCAATAAAATATAATTATAGACAATAGAATATTTTTAGGCAATAAAAAGAAACTAAGTACTAATACGTGATGAAACAGATTAATTTTAAAAGCATTGTGCTACCTGAAAGAAGCCAATTGCAAAAGACCATATATTGTGATTCCATTGACATGAAATGTCCAAGAACAGGTGAATATAGAGAGACAGGAAGTCGATCAGTCCTTGCCCAGGGCTGGAAGGGTGGGTAAGAAGAAAGGAGTTATTGCTAATGGGTTCAAAGTGCTTTTAGGAGGTGATGAAGTGTTTGTTCTAAAATTGATGGTGGTTATTATACAACCTGAGGATGTACTAAAATTGTATACCCTAGTTAAATAGCAAAGTATATGGAGATCTCAAAAAACTGGATACTTGAAAGCAATTCGATGACTGAATTCAATTCAATTCATTTAAATGAACGATGCTGGAGCAATTGAATATCCTTGTGCAAAAAAAAAAAATTGAAGTTCAACCTGAAGTTCATATGTTATGCAAGTATTAGCTCAACATGAATCATAGATCTTAATGTAAAAGTATCAAACTTGTAAAAAATATAAGAGAAAATCTTCAGGACCCAGGGCTTCATGCAAAGTTCTTAGACAAAACATTAAAGGCATGATCTATAAAAGAAAAAAGATAAATTGAACTGGATCAAAAGTAAAGCTTTTGCTTTGCCAAAAAAAAAAAACCCTGTCAGGAGAAAGAAAAGCCAAGCTACAGACTTAAAGAAATGATTTGCAAAACATACCTGACCAAAGGTTCATTGGTAGAATATGTAAAGTACTCTCAAAACTCACCTGCAAAAAAGCAAACAATCTAATTAGAAAATAAGCAGAAGACGTGAAAGGACATTTCACCATTGAGGATGTACAGATGTGCCCGACAAGATGCTCCACATTGCTAGCCACCAGGGGGATGCAAATGAGGACTTCAGTGACTGTCATCACACATCTGCCGCGACAGCTCACAGGAAGCACGGGGACAACATTCAATGCCATCAGGGATGCAGAGAAACCAGGTCCCTCTTGGTGCAACCACCCTGGCAAATAGTCCCGTAGTTCTTAATACCGAAGAACCTGCACTGGCCATGTGGCCCAGCAGCAGCATCGTTGGACATTCAGCCCAGAGAAATGAGAAGCCGGGGCCACATGGAGCTCCACACAACTTTGTAGCAGCTGTAAGTGTCACAGCCCCAAACTGGAAACAACCAAACTGCCCTTCTGCAGGTGACTGGTTAAGCACACGTTGTCACCCACACAGCCGCAACGCCGCCCCGCAAAGTCAGGATCTAAGCACTGTGCCACGACGACGGGATGCCCCTCGAGGAGGCTGTGCTGAGTGAAGAAGGGCACCCTGACAGGTCACATGGGTGACAGTCCATTCACACAACATGCAAAAGTACAAATCAGTGGCTGCTCAGCGGGGAGGGGAGGGTGGAGGGGATGGTGTGGCTCCAGGAGGGATCAGGGAGAGCCTCGTGGTGACCGCCCTGAGTGTGGCCGCAACATCCGCTATGCACATGGTGTGCCAGGGTCGGTTTCCATTTTTGATATTGAACTGTGATGGCATAAGGTGTCGCTGAGGGGAGCTCCAGGTGAAGGGCACGGGGGACCTCTCTGAACTGTCTTGGTCCATTTCCTAGAATTCTATGATTATCTCAAAACTTCTAAATCACACACACACACACACACACACACACACACACACACACTTCTCATTGCAGTGATAACTTGTCTCCAAGAAGATGCTGCACCTTGTGGTGGGGGAAGGGTCAGAAGGAGCAGATCTGGGCCCAGCCCACAGTTAGAAGCCGAGTCCACCAGCTCCTCGGGACAGCTGGCTCCGGCTCCGCGCAGACACTGGAGAGAGAATCGGTGAGCGCTATGAAGCTGCGAGCAGGGGTGGGTTGCCTGCCGCCCTGCTGAAGAAGCCGATTGACAGGAACCCATCTCCCCGCCCCTCTCCACAGCCTGAAGAGGATGGCTGACTGAGGTGATGACAGATAGATGTCCCCCTATATCTATTCTACCCCTATGACCCCAGAGCAGTAGGACCTCTGATTTTTATCTGGTCATGAGTCCATCTAGATTAAGACCACATTTCCCAGTTTCCCTTGTCATTCATTGTGACAAAATTCTGGCCAGTGGGTTGTAAAGGAAAGTGAGAGGTTCAGGCACCTTCTCTAAGAAATCACTGACATTTTCCTTTTTCCCTGGTTTTCATAGAACCCCCTGTGATGGCTGGAGCTCCAGCAACCATCTTGGGCTAGAAGTAGGAGCTGTGTTTTAAGGGACAGCAAAGCAACAAACTGGAGGGAATCAGGGTTCCTGGTGACCATGGAAACACTATGCCAGCCCTGGGCTCCTGAAGTGTCAATGTCCTCTTTGCACGAGAGATGCAAAGTTTACCTTGCCTTTTCTGTCACTCGCAGTCTTCACTTACACAGTGGCTTCTTATCCAGGTTTGTTTTCCTGACCTTCACCTGGGCAGTGCACACGCTGAGTCATACAGCACCTTCCATCCATTAAATAAGCTTTTATTAAGCTCTGACTATGAGTCAGACACTGTGCGTTATAAGGCTGAGGATACAGTGAGGAGCACAACCATAAGGTCCCCGTCCCCCACGGGCTTTACGGTTGAGAGGAATAAACAGTGAAGCCAGAGGGGCGTGAAGCCTCAACCTCTGACAGGTGTCAGTCAGGAAGGAAGACACCAGGCTCTGGGAACAGACAGCAGGGTCTCTTCCAGGCAGGTCATCAGGGAAGTGCCATCTCAACCAAGCTCTGGAAGGACTGAGGGGCTGGAATCCAGCCTGCTCCTCCAGAGCCTGGGCGTGGGGTCCAGCCAGTCCCTCTCCTGGTACCTGTCAACATAGCAAGGTCCTCTGAACCTCAGAGTCCTTACTGAGAAACACAGATTCAGTTTACAAACTTTTTTTTTTCAGTACTGGGGATTGAACCCTGGGCCCTCTATCATAGAACTATACCCCAGACCTTTTTATTTTTTATTTGAGACAGGATCTTGCTAAATTGCCAGGGTTGGCCTCGAACTGTGAGCCTCCCACCTCAGCCTCCCGCCTCAGCCTCCCGAGTCACCAGGTAGTGGATAACCATTGACAGAGCATTGACAACGTGCCCAACACTGTTCTAAGTACTTTCTGGTCTGAACTCTTTTACTTCTCAGAGCTACCTTACAATATGGGTACTATTCCTACCTTTGCATACAGATGGGTAAGTTGAGGCCCAGAAAGTGAAGTAACTTGTCCGAGTTCAGACAACCCAGTGGAAGAGCTGGGAGTTCCCTCAAGCAATCTGGCTGCAGGCGTCCAATATGTTCTTAACGCCTGGGGCCATTGTCAGCACCAAAGAAGACATCAGTCAAGTACTCAGTCAAGTACTCAGTCGGCGCCTGGCACTTCTTACACTCAATACATGTTATGTTTCATCAACATCATCATCACTGTCATCTCTGACCAGGGCAGGAGGGCGGAGGGTTCTGGGTAGAGGGCGGTAGTGCAAAGGCCCTGAACAGAAGCAAGCGCAGTGCAGCTGAGAAAGCAGACCATCAGGGCTGCGTGTAGAGAGCTCATGGCCACATCATTAGCTGAGAACTATTATCACCTTCTCTTTATAAAATAGACTTGGGCCCAGAGAGGTTAAGCGACTTGCCAGAGGTTACACAGCAAAGAAACATCAGAGCCTGGTCACAAGCCCAGGTTTCTCAGACTCCAAAGCCAACGCTCCTAGTCACTATCATCCACAGCCTTACAAGAGACAGAACTCCAGAGGGAAGCCAGTTCCTGCTAAGAGAACACTTCAGTAAGAGGAGGAAATACCACCAAAGGTGTGTGAGAGTCAGCCGGCTCCCGCTCACCCACTGCTCAGATGGGGAAATTGAGGCCCAGTGGGCAAAGCAGAGCTGCCACCAGCTGGTGTCAGAGCCAGACCCGGAGGCTGGGCTCCCCCGACCGTCCAGCACCCAGGGGGTTCTCACCCTCCAGCCCTTTGACATCTCCCCAGAGGGGCTGGCTGGCCTGGCTTGGGGTGTGTGCGGTGGGGCGAGGTGGGGCCCGGACATGCCCACAGGGCAGGAGCTTGTGAATAACCAGCCGATGGAGATCAAGGCCCAGACTGGCCGAGGACAGGGCAGTGTCCCAAGGGGTGGACCCGGGCAGGAGGTAAACAGACCACTCTGGCCACGTGTGCCCCTCCCTCCTGGGAAGAGGCTGTCCTGACCTCGCAGCTCCCAGCCCCACACACCACACAGACTCCTGTGAAGGTCCTCAGACAGGAGCGGGGCTGACTCTGCTCGTTTTCCAGAAGGAAGGAAGGACCAGAGGAGGGTGGGGCTTCAAGGTCCAAAGTCACAGGGAGGGTCGGGGCAGATCTGAGGACAGGACCCAGGACTCCTGGCTTCCGGACAGTCAGCTACCTGAGAGCTCAGGGGCCCCTCAGGGGCCCAGGTGGCGTCCTGCTGAGCCCACGAGGGACCTGGGCCCCATCCCCCACTCTGGGGCCTCCGTGTCCTGGAGCCGCTGGTCCTTGGGAAGAACCCGGCAGAAGCAGCACTTCCTCCTGTACATCTGGTGGGGATGGGGACTCCCCTGCCCTCCTGGTGGCCCTGTCAGAGCCACAGGCCACTTCCCTCTGCTCCCAGGTAGCACCATACCCCGTGCCCAGCCCCATGCTGGGGTTCACGCACATCCATCACGTCACTGTGTCCACAGGAACCTCGAGGTGGGCCTGGTTCCCTTTGTGCAGCTGAGGGGACACCTGTCACACAGCGTGACTCAGAGCTGAGATGGAGCTCAGGACATCTCTGCACACCCCTGAGCCCCTGCAGGAAGCCAAGGAGACCTGTGTCTCTCCCATATGCTGGAAGCATCGGCCGTTGGCGAAATATGGGCTCAGGCTGCCTGGAAGTGGGGTGTCAGGATCCCAGGGGGCTCAGCTGGGCCGAGTTGCCCAGCTCCTCTGAACCTTCAGGCTCTCATTTACAGAATGAATGTGATCCTCAGATGTGGGGAAGGGTACACTCATCCATTGCTGGTGGGACTGCAGATTGGTGCAGCCACTCTAGAAAGCAGTGTGGAGATTCCTTAGAAAACTTGGAATGGAACCACCAATTGACCCCGCTATCCCACTCCTTGGCATGTACCCAAAGGACTTAAAATCAGCATACTACAGTGACACAGCCACATCAATGTTTATAGCAACTCAATCCACAGTAGCTAAGCTATGGAACCAACTTAGGTGTCCTTCAACAGATGAATGGATAAAGAAACTCTGGTATACATACACAATGGAATACTACTCAGCCTTAAAGAAGAATGAAATAATGGCATTTGCTGGTAAATGGATGGAACTGGAGATTATTGTGCCAAGTGAAGTAAGCCAATCCCAAAGAACCAAAGGCCGAATGTTCTCTCTGAGGGCATATGGAAGAATAGAAGAACTTTGGATTAGACGAAGGAGAATGAAGGGAAGGAAGGGGGAATTGGAATAGGAAAGACAGCAGAATGAATGGGACGTTACTATCCTATGTTCATACATGATTACATGACCAATGTGATTCTACATGTACAACCAGAAGAATGAGAAGTTATACTCCATGCATGTGTGATATGTCAAAATGCATTCTACTGTCAAGTATAAATAATAAGAACAAATAACAATACATAAAAAAGAAAATAACCCTCAGACCTTCCTCCAGGGCTGCTGGGAGGACTGGTAGAGAAGCAGGGTGGGCTGTGTGGTCCCACCCATTCTGTTATATCTGCAACCTGGCCCTCCGTCCCCAGCCCTGGCTGTGCCCCTGTCCCCCGACACACACAGTGAGCTGATCAGCCCCATGGCTGTTCCTCAGGCCCTCACTGCCTCCTCCCACCAGCAAGGGGCACTACCATGCCAGGGGGCCCAGGGCACCCTCTTCCCTCCACCTGGTCCAGTCGGGGAGAGGACAAGCAAAGCCAGATGTTCCAGATGGTGCCAAAGGTGAGCAAAGCAATGGCATACACGTGGCTTCTCTGAGCCCCAGGCTGGAGGGCCCAAGAGCTCTGAGGGAGAAGCAGGGGCTGGGGTAGGGGTCACCGGGAGCCTGGGGTCTCAGGGCACAGAGAGGTGAGTTAGAGAGGCTTCCTGGGGCAGGATGTCAGTGGGCAGGGTCCAGGTAGGGACAGCAGGCAAAGTGACCAGGGGATACAGAGGCAGAGAGGAGGGGGGTGGGGAGGTCAGTGGAGCTGGCGAAGGTGACAGGAGCCAGGCCAGAGTCCAGTGGGTCTGAGGGTGGTGGCTGGGGCAGGAGAGCTCAGGGTTCTCAGGCATCCCCAGGCCCTCCCAACAGACTGGGAGATAATGTGCTCCCTGTCATGGAAGGAGAAAGCCAGGGAGGACCCCAGCCCTGGGCAGCAGCTTGGACTAGATGGCTCTGCTGGGCTGGAGAGTCCAGGGGGACATGGGTGCCCCAAGCCAGGCCAGGAGGACATCTTCCTCCACATCAAGGGCCAGAAGCAGAGGGCTTTGACCCACTTGCAAGGAGTCTGGCTGAGGTTGGCAAAGGCAACACCGAATGCCCCCTGCGGCATCCAACTGAGGCATTGCTGGTCCCTCTTCCCTCCCCACCCTCCAGCTGACCCCGGTGGGCCGAGGCTGGGCAGCAGGGCAGGGACAGCCTGTCTCTGACTCAGTCCCTGGAACAGGCAGGCTCTGCCCTCCAGAAGAGTTCCTAGAAGCACGTGGGTCCAGGCTCTGAGACCAAGGCTCCCCATCCACTTGGGTTGGGTTAGCGCCCGGAGCTGGACAAGGTGAGAATGAGCTTTGCCACTTGCAGCTCCTTTTGAAGGAGCAGACACCTGGGCTGGGCACTGAAGGAGACGCCACAGGTGCAGCCTGACCTGGCCATTGCAGCTCTGGGCTGGGTGCCCGCGCAGGATGTGTGGATGAGGAATCTGAAGCACGAGAGTGACCTGACGTTATTCAGATTCGCCGCCACTTGTAAGTAGCAGAGCCAGGGACGATCTGACAGCCCGACTCCAGCCCTGGGCCTTCCCACCTCCGCTCCGAGCTGCTTCCCTTCCCGTCTCCTACCTGAGCCACGGGGTGGCACCTGGTTGGGGGCTTCACGGTGCTGAGATCCCGCAGGGACAGCCTGGGATCAGGTTCCTTTCCCACAGGTGAAGAGAAACAGGGACCAGTTCAAACAACGGTTCAGGTGAGAGACGGAAGCCTCACGGCGTAGGGGATGTGCCCCGGGAGCCCAGGTGGGCCCAGTCAGGAGGACCCAGGTGCCTTTCTAGTCTGGTCTCCAGCTGCTCCCCACGGCCAAAGCTGCTCCGTGGCCAAGGGCACCAGGGTGTGAGTAATGGAAACCAGGCAGTGGGGCCTTCCAAAATGGGAATTCCATCTGCCTGACTTTGTTCCCCTGAACTTTGGTTTCCAAGGCAACTTGGAGGATGGAGGGCCTAGTCCAAGGCTACAACCGCAATAAAGGGGAAGGTGAACTGGGTGTGGTGGTGCACGCCTGCAATCTCAGCTACTTGGGAGGCTGAGGCAGGAGGATCCTGAGTTCAAAGCCAGCCTCAGCAAAAGGGAGGCCCTAAGCAACTCAGTGAGACCCTGTCTCTAAATAAAATACAAAATAGGGCTGGGGATGTGGCTCTGTGGTCAAGAGCCCCTAAGTTCAATCCCTGATACCCTCCCCCCAAAAAAAGGGGGAAGGCGGGGCTGGGACGGTAGCTCAGTGGTAAAGTGCTTGCCTCGCACATGTAAGGCACTGGGTTCGATCCTCAGCAGCGCATAAAAATAAATAAATAAATATTGTGTCCATCTACAACTAAAAAATATTAAAAAAAAAAAGGGGGGGGGGAGGGAAGGTGAGTCTCTGTGGACCCAGCGGCTTCTCCAAGCAGAGGTGTCATGAAGAGGCCAGGCCAGCTTGGACTCAGAAATCCCAGACCCTGACCCAGCTCTGCATCTAACCATTTTGAGGGAGCACTGAGTTGTATCACAGTCCTCCCTGGTCCTCAATGGCCAGGTCCCCATACTCAGGCCTGAGAAACCTGAGAGGCATCCTTGCTCGGAATCAGGACACAGCTCGGCTTCCTGCATTTCCAGCCCCACTGAGGCCAGAAGCTCTGTGGCGGGAAAGCCCTTCCTGGTTTATGAAGATGAGCGGCTCTCTGGCTGCAGTGCTGGGGCCTGAAGGAAGAAGACAGCCCCTTCCTGGGGAGGCAAAAAGGGCTGCCTTCAGGCATCAGGCCCCCAGGTAGGTCCTCTCCTCATATGGGCCCCCTGGATCTTCATCCCAGCCCTGAAAAGCAATAGCATCTCCCCCATTCTGCAGGCTCTAGGGGCACAGGGACTTGTCAAGGTTTCAGAGCAAAGGTTGGAGTCAAACCCAGGACTGCCTCATTCTAAAGCCCAGCAGCCTCTGGAGACAGGTGAGACGCCCCTGACTGACGCTGCGTGCTCTGGCCATCTCCTGACCTGGCTATTGCTGGCTCACAGGAGGTCCTTCCAACACAGGCTTCAGGGTGTGCCACTGCAGTGGGGGCAGGAGGTCAGGAGCAGGGAGAAAAGCCAGTCAGCTCACCCTCCATCCTGAGTGAAGCCCCAGGATCTGCAGTAGGAGCAAGACCCAGGACCCTCTCCACATGCAGGCTGTGGCCCAAGCCCCCTTCACCCCCACAGAGGGCTTAGCCCCTAAGCTCCCCAGTTCAGGGCATCCAACAGGGGGAGGCCAGGAGGAGAGTGACTGTGCAGCCCCATGTCCTCTGCGTCTCCAGGTCCCCCGTGAGCAGGCCTGAGCCCAGCCCCCAAGGCAGAGAACAAGAACCAGGGAGATGGGCCAGTGTCTCCTGCAGCAGCTCCGACCAGCTTCATCTAACCAGCCCAATGACCCAGGTCATGCCCTTGCCCTGCCCTGGCCCTGGGAGGCTGCAGGTGTGGGCACCGGGGTTGACTTGGGCACCAGCTTGGCCTGGGTTCTGGGCCCTCCTCTGCCCACCTCTAGGCAGTGGGCCAGGTCCTGCCCTAGAGTCTGGGCTCGACCTTCTGTGAGCTTCTCCTGGCAGTCAGGAGGAGAAACACAGCCCCAGAGGGGACAGCCTTGCCCAGGCCCCAGAGAGCTCTGAGTCTACCTCCTGTCCCCTCCCCAGTGCTCTCTCCTCTCCAGGAGGCCTCCAGCAGCCTACCAGTACCCTGCCTGAGACTCTGACCCCCACCACCTCTACTGCCCATCCCTGACCACCTGAAAGTCCCATTAGAACCTCAGGGTGTGCCGGACAGAGAAGTGAAGAACCTGCTGAAGGTCACACAGCCAGCTGGTGACCAAGCGAGGACACCGTCCTGTACTGGTGCAGCACAGCAACCCAGGCCCAGGCTTCATGCCAGTCGGGCTTCGGCTGGATCCCCGCTTGCCTGTGTGACCTTGGCCAAGTCACCCGTCCTGCGCTCCATGCTCTCTCTAAAATCAGGGGAACAGGCTTGGGGAGAAGATGGGGATGACAATGGAAGAACATGGCCGGCACCAGCACAGGGAGGCAGGTGGAGCAGCTCCCCGGAACACTGGCATAGATGGCCCTAGGGGAAGGGGCTGCGATGACATGCAAGGGGAAGTGGCTGGGCCAAGGGTCCAAGGCCATCCTCCAGCCCCAGCTGCTCTGCGAAGGCTGGAGACCAGGAACGCACAGAGAGGACGAAGGACGAGAAATAACACAGGCCTTTTATTTGCTCCAGAACTTGGCTGCTGTGTGGTCTGAGGGTGCCATCCTGTCCCGAGCCCCCAGGACACCCCACCCAGGGGATGCCAGATTGCTCCTCCGGGCCTCATCAGTCCAGAAGGCCCAGGTGCCCGGGACCAGTAAATGCCCTGAAACTGGAAACTGGTGTCCACCTACTCTGCAGGTGGCTCTTCACAAGGCATCGGCTAAAATATTGCACTTGTAAATTAGGGAAACTGACGAGGCAAGGGTTTCCTATTACAGGCCGACGTGCCAAGCATCCAGCTACGGTTTAAATAAATAAAACTCATAGTGGGGGTCTGAGCTGCAAGCCCCAGCAGCCCCCAGGAGAGCCCCAGAGCCCAGGCCTGGGCCTCCTGCCCCATCAGCCAGTTCTTTAAGGAACTTGGTCAGCACGAAATCTCCAACTCTCCAAAGCGGGGAGCAGCAGCTCCAGATCTGGCACAGCCAGGGCCCCTGA
The DNA here is from genome assembly GCA_020662805.1 of Glaucomys volans. Classification (NCBI taxonomy): domain Eukaryota; kingdom Metazoa; phylum Chordata; class Mammalia; order Rodentia; family Sciuridae; genus Glaucomys; species Glaucomys volans. The sequence goes on along the minus strand of JAJEJO010000610.1, from coordinate 40,719 downwards.
CCTGCCAGGGCCCTTGGGCCCCGTCGTACCAGGGCAGTGGGGGCCCAACAGGCTGGTCCTTCTCCTCCTCCAGTGCCCTGGGCCTCTCTAGGTCCAGGCCTCGAATCCTAATGTCCATCTGTCTGTCCGGAGATGCAGCCTCTGGGGGCTTGCTTGCCCCCTCCGTCGCAGGGGGGTGGGAGGCAGGTGGGCAGGGGCCCAGCCCGCTTGGTGTGAACGCTGAGATCTACTCCAGTGGCCCCTAGAGCGGGGGACTCATCTTCTTCTGGTTAATGAGGTCCAGGTAGAGGTCAGAGCGGAGAAAGCGAGGATAAGAGTCCTTCTCCATGAGCCCAAAGATGCGCTTCTGTGCCAGGTCAAAGCAGCCCCGTGTGACACTCTGCAGGTTGTCCTTGGTGTGCTCCCGTGTATATGAGTCCAGGTTGACCTGTGGAAGCCCAGGGTGACATGGTCAGAGCTGCCTGGGAAGGGCTGAGCCAGTGCTGGAAAATCTGGGGGCCAGGCCAGCCTCCTCCCCACAAGGCCCTCGGTGCCACCTCGTAGGAGTTCCCTGCAGTGGAGGCCTTCAGGCCAGAGGTCCTAAGTCTTGGCATAGTCACTAACTCAGCGTGGCAGAATTTACAAGCCTGAAAACACTAGGGTCAGGATGCCTGGATCCAAACCCCAGCAGTCCTCACCTGGGTGACCTTAAGTAAGCTACACAGGTGCCCTGCACCTCAGTTTCTCTATTGACGGGCTAGTGATCACAGCGCATGCCTCAAAGAATTGTGAGAATCAAGAGGGAACCCCACAGAGAGCACTTTGCACACAGCAGGCGCTCAATAGGTGTTAGCTACTATGATCAGGCTTTCTGAGACTGTCTGGATTTTTGAAAACAAAGGTAATATTCAAACCTGTTCTACAGATTTTTGTGAGGATCAAACTTGAGAGCACAAACATGACGGGCTTAGCATGTGCCTGGTACGTCCGTGGCCAGGCCGAGGTCGGGCCATTTTTAATCATGAACCAGGATTCTGTTTTTCTCCTGGCTCCAACTTGGGCATAAGGCCTCTAGAGTCTCTCTGGTCTCTCCTTCCTGAGCTGCTGGCTACCTTCTTGCAACTGAAGGGTCACTGGGCTGTCGGGGTATGGGGACCGGGGCCAGCCTGCATCCTACCTCCTTGCATGCCTGGATAGCAATGAATTCAGCAAAGATCTTCTTGGCTTTGGCTGTCATCTTGGACTGTGACTTGACCTTCTTGAAGTCCTCACAAGCCAGCCAGAATTCCAGGTTCTCCTCGCTGAACTCAGTGCGAAGAAAGGCCTGGAACACTGTTAACCCATCTGTGAAAAGAGCCCAGAGCCTGGTGAGAGGGAGCGCCAACCTGCCTGCCCTTAGGAACCCGGGCTTGCCCTCCTGGGGCCTGAGGGTGGGCATGCTGGGAGTTCAGTAAGACTCCCCAACCCTGAGATCCAGGGCGTGGTGGTGGGACCTGGTCCTAGCCCTGCCATGGCTATTGCTGAGGTATGAGGGCCCTTGGCCTGTCCCTCCCCTTAGAGACCTCAGTATCTTCATCTGTAAAATAGGGCTCATCCAACCTGAACCGGGAGCCCGTGGGGATCGGAAGGGACCCTGCCATCAGATGACTGGCACACTTGGCCCAGAGTGAGCCCCAGTACGTGGAAATGTTTATTGTTGTTCTGAGATTATGGGTCTGAGCACAAAGGTCCCAACGGACGCCAGTGGGCAAGGCCAGCTCCCAGGGGCAGGGAGGGGCTGGCAGGAGGCCAGACTAAGGGTCTTTCTTGAGCCCAGCCTCTCCCCAATGGCAGCGACCCCTCAGTGGGCCCAGGAGAGAGGGAAGACAGCCTCTCCAGGACCCTCTCTGGGCCCAGATGAGGGGAAAAGAAGAGAGGGAAAGAAAAGGCTGGCGGGGAGGCAGAGCAGCTGGCCCCACTCACATTTGTGAAGCAGCAGCTTCTCCAAGGACTCACTCCACTTGAGGGCTTCCTCCGAGGTGGGCCTGAGGGGCGAGCGAAGGAGAAGAGCAAGGTCGTGAGGCTGGGGTCACAGACACGCTGGGGCTGGGCGGCCTTTTGTGAGCTACCTGGGCCCAGGCTGAGCCAGGAGGGAGGCCCACTCCAGCCCCCACTGCCCTGCCTGATGTCCCACGGAGGCCACTGGATGCCTGCGAGGGCTGCTGCTGGCTGGGCACCAGGCTCCCTGTGCAAGAGTCCCCATCTCCCCTGAGCCAATCACACTGACAAAACCCCTCCCCTAACCCCACCGCCCAGCCTGAGGGTCCCAGGGATGCCTCCCAGACCTACTTGAATGACTTCATCATCTTGTCTGTCTTGCCCCCTGGCTGGGCCCCTGGGGATTCATTTCGCCGCCTGAAGATGGCCAGCTTGTTCTTCACATCCTTGGCTCTGGGGGCAGAAGCAGAGAAGAGGGCTGGTCAGTCCAGCACCCACGACCCCTGCAAATTCAGAGTGGGGGAGGGGCAGCCTGGGGCCGGGGACACGTACTCTTTCATCGTGTGCCGTCTCTGAAGGTTCCCATTGCGCGTGAGGTACATGCCCCGGAGCATCTCTGCAGGGCCCCCCACCTTGAGGCCCCCCGTGATGGTCTGCAGGGAGCACCCCTTGGGCTCCCACCTTCCACCCTGTATCTGGGCTGCTGGGAGCAACGGTGCAGACCGCAGCCCAGCGAGCGAGCGCTGGAATCCTGGCTGGACGACTGGACTCCCAGGCAGAGCAGAGCCAGGGCCGGGACTCAGACGGGAGGAGCCAGGAAATGGGAGGGGCCGGGAGGGGGAGTGGAAAAAAATCCCTCCTGACCAACCCTGAGCCAGAGCCCCTGAAAGGGGCATGTGTCTGCAAGGGACAGCCTCTGGGGCCGCCCCCAGGCAGGAAGCCAGACCCAGTTATTTGTGACCAGCCTCCCTGTTACCATGGCAACAGGGAGACAGTGAGGGAGGGGAACAAGTCAGCAAATTGCTGGGAGGGAAGGAAGGAGGGAAGAAGGGAGGGAAGAGGTTCTGCCCACCAGGGTGGCAGGACTGGCTATTTTTAGCCAAGAGCCATTTTTAGCCAGGCGGCTCCTCCAGGAGCCAAATTTCAGCCCTGGGCGAATTGGCTGGCAAGAAAGGGGTTAAATGCCTCTGGTTCTACTTCACTCCTCTTGTCCCTACCCTCTGCCCTGGGCGCCTCTGGCTCCTGCAGTCTCAGTTAACTGGTGGTGGGTCCATCCATCCTTGAAGATACCAGAGGCCCCCAAAGTCTTGGTAGTTTAAAGCTTGAATAATGTCAGAGGTACAAACCCTATAAACTTGCAAAAACATCATCTGAAAGTTCAATTATTTAAGTCTTTACACATGATTAGTTTTGTGATTTTGGGGGGGGGGATACTGGGGATTGAACCCAGGGGTGCTTCACCACTGAGCCACATCCCCAGCCCTATTTTGCATTTTATTTAGAGGCAGGGTCCCACCGAGTTGCTTAGTGCCTCACTTTTGCTGAGGCTGGCTTTGAACTCCCAATCCTCCTGCCTCAGCCTCCTGAGCTGCTGGAAGTGATTTTTTTTTTTGAATAATAAATTTTTCACTCTAGTTTTTGGTCTCCATCCTACCAAACATGTGAAATGCTAATTGAAATCAAAGATTATGATGAAGTTTTTATTATCAAAATCCTGAAGTGAAAAAAAAAAGTGTAAAAGAAATTTAAATAATTGAACTTTCAAGTGAGGTTCCAGCATTTCTACCTTTGAAGTTATTCAAGTTTAAAACAACTCCAAGACCATGGGACCCCCTGTGTTACCCCCTGCGTAACGAAGGGAAGTGGCACCCTGCAGGTGAGGTCAAGGGCCCAGGCCCTGGAGCCCACCAGCCCTGGTTAAGATCCCAGCCCCAGCAAGGAGCAGTTCTTTATTCAGTCCTCTCTGAAGGTCAAGATTCCCTGTCTGTCCAACAGGCCTGGGGCTATTGCAGGACCCAGGGAGAAAAGGCACTACAGAAATATGCTTGGGACACTGAGGCCCACACCTGTCCTGGGTGTCTAGACAACTGTCTAAGGTCAGGGACCCTGTTCTAGCAGGTTCCAAACCAATAAGAGAAGGCCCAGGAGTCCAGGGGTCTCAGGCCCTTGGGTGAGAATGGGAGCCCTCATGGAGCCCTGCAGGGACAGTGCTCTCTGCCGGGAGCCCCTGTCCAGCTCCCTGTGGCCAGATGAGATGCAGAAGCCCAGGAGGGGAGGGCCCAGCGGTCCTGGGTGCAGCTGCCTCCACCCCACTGGGCTCCTCGTCTGCTCAGAGACAACTAGGTTCCTCTGTGGCTGGAGGAAGCCAGGGCTCCTGTCCAGCCACACCTTTCCTCCCAGACACACAGAGTCAGCAGGCCAGGCCTCTGATTCCAGCTCTACCAGTAGTGGAGTGACTTGGTTAAGTACTTGGATAAGTTATGAGCATGTCCCAAGTGGGTGAAAAAGTAACCTCTTTGTGCATCAGTTTATTCATTATAAAATAAGGATAAAGTAAATAGAAAATGTCAAACAAAAGTAACGGTAGTGATTCACTTCCATCGTGTACGTAATGCACATAGAACAAAGCCCCGCACAGTGAATGCGGCTACTATTATCCTGTATGCTAAGGGTCCTCAGTTAAGCCGTGAAGAGCGTGAGTTTCAAGCATTTAAAAGGCCAGAGTGGTGGCCACTCCAAAAGGAGCCTGGTGGTGGACCTGGGCAGCTGCAGCACCCTGGATGCTGGCTCTTCACTGGCGCACGCTGCTCCCACTGACAGCACCATCCACAGCAGTCTGGCGCTGCATGGACCCTCCCCTTCCAAAAACGCAGTTCAGTGAGGATGGCTGGGGCTAAGGTCTGTTTTTGCTTGTGTTTCACCTTCCTGCGAAAGTGCGACTGCTGCTGGGTGCAGAGTGAGGGAAGTCTAAGGTTGCTACAGAAGAGGCAGGGAGGCTGGCGGAGAAAGAGTGTATAGGGCAGTGGACCACAGCCAAGGTCAAGGCCAGGGAAGAGGGTCACTGGAGGTATCTGGGGAAGACTCCTGTCCTCTTCCCCCAGGCCCAATTCCTATATAACGGCTGGATACGACCAAACTTGGAAGAGAAGTGAACTCCCTCTGGGAGGAGTGCCCCATAGCCTTCTCCCCTGCACCTCTCCCCAGTCTCCCTCGGGCCTTGGGGTAAAAGCTTAGATCATCTCTCCACAACACACACACACACACACACACACACACACACACACACACACACACACACCAGTAGAGACTCGAGGAGCAAGGGATACGGTAGCAAGGCCAGCAGCGCCCCCTCCTGGCAATGCTTAAGATAGCATTTAAGAGCTCCGGAAAGAAAGGGGAACCCCGTGACTTGTCAGTTCAGCCCTTTCTCAGGTCACTCAAAGGCCCAGAGGGAGCAAAGGACTTGTCCACTCTGAGCTTGGCTCAGAGGCTGGGTGGCAGCTGAGCAACCTGGCTAGTTGCCTCTGGCCCTCTGTGGTTCCTGGGTACCGAAAAAACACCCTGCCTCTCCCTGAGTGGATTCTCAGGACCCTGGTGATGTCTGTCTAGGGCTGGGGAGGGACTGAAGAAGCCCCTCCCCACCTGCACCAGTGGAGGCAAGACACCCTTGGGCAGAGGAGGAAGAAGGGTGCAGGGGGCCTCCCCAGTCCCAAGAATGAAGACCGTGTATCTTCCCAACGTACAGGTTTTTGCTCTTTCTCTTCTGGGAGGCTTCATCATCATCCCCGACTACGTCAGTTCCACTCATCTGCAGAGAGAAGACAGACAGGATGCAATCTGTGTGTCCAGGGGCTGCTGCCCAAGTCCAGATCCAACAGCTTCTGCAAACAGAGCACCCCCGTGCCAACGCTCCCACCCCTGGAAGAGCACTTTGCAAGAGGAAGGTCCCACTGCTTGGAACAGCCCAGCCAGGGCATGTGATAGGCTTGGCAGAGCCTCCAGCCAAGGGTCCCCTTGAGGCACAGGTAGGAACCCAGGCTGCTACGGAGCAGCTGGAGTGACAGAGCCTGATTAGAGGCAGCAGGGTGGACAGGGGAGCAGGGCTCCAGCCAGGCTTCTGCTCGGAGACTTGTCAGTTACTGCCCCTTTCTGAGTGTCTACCTTAATTTCTCAGATGAAGATCATAATTATTAATTCCAAAACCAAGGATTGTGAAGTCCAAAGGAGACCTGGGATTGGTCAGCAGTGCATAAAGTGAATGGCTTTCCAGGGCTCCTAGTGCCTCATGATAATGTCCCAACTCCATGACAGGGTCTTCTATCTCAGGGTCTAGGCAGAAAACCCCTGCTTAACGTCAATCACAAGCCCCTTGGCCATCTCCAGCCGGCGGGTGCTCCAGCAACCTCAACTCTGCCTCCAACCCAACGGGTGTCTTGGCCTGCCCTGTCTCCCACCCTTTGCAACTCTCCTGCCTCCCTTTCCTCCTGAGACCCAACCTCAGGTCAGGCCTCATCCTAGCAGCCAAAGGCCCCCTCCCCTGGAAAGCCCTCCCTGATCTGTAGGGCCAGGCTGTGCCCCCTTCACCTCTTCTGAGGTCCCCGCTGCACTGGAAATGGCTTGTGTCACATCCATCTCCTCTGCTTGGCTGTAAATTCCCAAAAGCAAGGCTGTGTCTGCCCCAGTCACTTCCACGGGGCCTCGCACTTGTTGGGAGGTTATTTGGTCGAATTGGTCAAATGAATGAATCAATCAGGGGAAGCGACAAGAGGCAATGACTCTCGAAGCCCTCCCTGCTTGATTGGGGCCTGCGACGTCCCCCCACGGGTTCTGCTGCAGAGTCCATGGCCTGACCGCCTGCCTTTGCCTGTGCTGTGCCCCGCCTCTCACCCTCCGTCTCCTCTTCCCTTCAGACTCTCCTCCTCTCCTCAGACCACGGCAGACCCCCACCCTCTAGACTGGGCCGTCCTCTGTCTCCCTCGCCCTGCCTGTGCGTGGGCACCCTTCTCCAGCGGAGGCCCAGGCCCCCGACAGTGCTCCAATGCAGAACCAGACTCAGAGTGGTGGGCCTGAAACTCTGCCCCAAGACAGGGGTGGATCTCAGCCAGACCCAGCAGGAGACCACCTGGGCCTCAGTTTCCTCATTTATAAAACAAAGATGGGGTAAGCTTTGAAATGCAGCATTCTTAATTCTGGAGAGAATTACTCCAGACGTGGCCAGCAGGTGAAGTTACTGGCCTAGTGGAGCACCCACTAGAGGATAGATGGATGGACGGACAGATGGATGGATGGATGAGTTAGTTATACCTTCGTGTATGGAGCGTGCACGATCGGCCAGACCCTGTCATGGGCCTGAGCTGGCTACTATACCACTAACCCTGGCAGTAAATCCAAAAAGTAAACGGGCTCAGGGTCACTTGCCCAGGGAGAGACAGCATTCAGTGACAGAGCTGGAATGGAAGTCTGCCAGAACCCAAGGCCTGTGTTTCTCCACTAGAGGACGCGGCCAGCTGGGCCCAGGACAGGGCACATTTTGACTGTTTCCAGCGAAAGACTCAGGAAATGCTGCCTCCTTCCTGAGACTGTGCCGAGCAGAGCGGGCGGCACGTGTGCGTACGTGCACACAGAGGCACCGCCCTGGGTGGGAGCTCGGGGCTCTGGCGCAGGCTGGGCAAAGCCCTGCTTCCATGAACTGGGGAGATGCTCCCCGGCCTCTAGGTTATTGAGTGATAAGAGAAGCGGGGTGACAGCCACCAGATGGGAAGGGTGGAGGGTCCTCCAGGATGAAGTCTGGGCCCCGACGGCCCCATCCTGGTACACACGGTGCCCTCAACAGCCCAGTTGCTGGGTGTGTCCTTGCTGTCCCCCCAGCACAATCACAGGCTGCAGGCACACTGGCCTGACTCGGCAGTGCCCAAAGCCCCCACCCGTGGGAAAGGGCCACCGCGCTGGGCTTCCTCCCATTCTAACCTCAGCTTCCGCACTTTATCAGCCCCACACAATGGGCCTGGGGACCACTCCCGCCCCAGCCACCACCCCCAGCCTCTGTACTGCTGGGAAATGGGCTCTTCCTTCCAGCACTGGGAGGGGGTGTCTTCAGCAGGGACCCACGCAGGCCAAGCAGCCTGACAGAGGGCTAGGCAACTCTGACCCTGGAAGGTGGCACCCAGGCACCAACGAGGAAGAGCAGAAACTGCTAGGTGGGACAGAGTTCTGATTCCCAGCCCTAAGGACTCCTGCTATCCATAGAAGGCTGTGGCCTTCGGCCTTGGAAGAGGCCAGAGCAGCCCCAAGGTCCTCAGGCCCAGCATGCACAGGGCCTCCCCACAGGGCCTCCCCTCCATCTGCTCCTCACTCCCTCCTGTGTGACCCTGCCCTGCTGAGAGGCAAAGGGAAGTGGGCCCAGGACCACCAGCCCTCCCTGCACTCAGGCAGCAATGCCTGCGGCCTACCCAGCCTCACCCAGCCACCTCCAGGGACGGGAAGCTCGACACCTCTTGGAATAATAAGAATCCTTACTGTCGTTAAAACTGTCATTACAGAAGTGACCAAGGGTACAGATTCTAAGCTCAGTCACATGTTGGTTCGTGGACCTTAGCTCAGTTTCAAACCCTCTCAGTGCCCCGGTTTCTTCAATGTAAAACGCGGGTGACAGTTGGGCCCATCTCGTGGGCTGTCATGAGCACTGGGACACAGGAAAGGGCTCCACAGCCGTTAGCACTTGTCACTTCGTTGTTATTTACTGAGCCTCGCTGTGTGCCCGGCACCAGGCGACAGCGCTTTAACAGGTTTTCTGCTTTAATCCTCGCAACAGTTCTGAGAGCCATTTGCTCTCACTTCACCCCGTTTGCAGCTGAGGGGCCTGAAGCCAGGAGGAGCGTGGTAACGTCTGGGCTCTCAGCAGGCAAGGAGCAAAGCATTTTGAGTCTGGTTCCAGAGCCCAGCGGTTAAATGAGGGCTTGCTCTTCTGTGAGGGCCCCAGCTGGTTCCCTCTGGGTTCTGTTTGACTTCTGGGGCTACCTGACTGTCCACGCCTGCCAGGCTGCGCCGTGTGGCCATGTGGATGCAGCAGATCTGAACTCTACACTTATTTATTTGAATATAGGAAATAATTCTTCTCGAGGCTTTTTGAAAATAACCCTATGGGAAGTGCTATCAGGTTTTGGAGCTGGAAGGGATTTCAGGAGTCCTCTGGTCTAATCTCCAACCCAGGCGGGCAGCTTAGGCAGCGGGGCTGGCAGCCTCTGTTGGCAGCCTCTGCCAGTCACCTGCCCGGAGGAAGGAAGCATGGCCAGAGAAGGGCCACTGCCCGTGGTCTCCTCACTGTGACCCTGAGCTAAGCCAGACCAGAATGGGGTGCAATTCACTGACAGTGTCCTGGACCCAAACACAAAATTTACCTAGGGGGCTCCTCTGGCTCCCCAGGAAAAGGACAGGTATAAGCCCCTGGATCTGCTCTGCTGAGCCTCCAGGGCCTGGCAGCAGAGGGCGCTATGAGCCAACTCAACTCCACCCAGAGGGCAGATGACCCACTGGACAACCATGAGGGCCTGCCCCTCTCTGGACCCCGGTCAGCTCACCAGTGAGTCACTCACAGACAGGGAGCAGACCGTTTCTGAGGCCTGTGTGCGTCTGATGCCACAATTACAGTAGAAATGGCTCAGGACACAAGGACAGCGAGGCAGCAGAGGCTCTGGGTGGCTCACCCAACAGCAGGACACAGGACCAGCCAGGAAGGAGGTGGAGCTGAGACTCACACCTGGGTCCACCTGGCTCCAAAGCCTGACACTTCACTCCTCTCCTTTTCACCTCTTGCCTGGCACTGCCTGAGAACAGTGGACTGTCACTGACTCCCCCAGGACAGCCAGGCCACATCCAGGAAGATGGAAGTCATGAGAGAACAGGCTACCTCCTCCAGCCCCTTGTCAGCAGGAGACGCAGGGGGCCTGGGGTAGAACCACAGAGGGAGGACAGGGTGAGGCCACAGCCAAGCTCTGCCACAACTCGCTGTGTGGCCTGAGACAAAACAGCCTCAGTCCCTCCCTGTAAGAGGAACACTGGTCCCACCTGCAGCACTGTGGACAAGGTTGGAAAAGAGATCTGGTGGCACTCAGTGAACGGGGACATGGCTGCTCCTGCTCTGGCTCCCATTGTCCTCCACCGCCTCTCTCCTCCCCCTCCTCCAACACTGTCAACATCATGGCCACTTACGGAACTCCCCGCCAGATGCAGAGTGCCCGGCACTGCCCTAAGTACCTGCCTCAAGCTAGAAACCCTACGTAGGTGTCATCACCACACCCACTCCTCCAGTGAGGACACTGAGGCTCTGAGAGGGCAGGGACTCGCCCAAGGCCAGTTGCCAGTGGAACACAGAGCTAGACCCGGTGTCATTCAGCCCAGGTTTTGTTTCCTCTTGCCCAGGATGGCTCCTTACTGAAGGTGGCCAGCTGGAGGGAGCACATGGGTATCATGAGGAAAGACACCAGGCCTGGTCAGGGGAAGCCACGTGGAAGGGGGCCACCACAGGACTGGAGCAGCTTCTGAGGCCTCTTCCAGCTCAGTCACTCAAGCCCAAAAAAGGAAGCAAAAGGCCAAAGAAGAGTGGGGGAGGAGAAGGTGCCAGTGGGAACCCTGGGCACCCAAAGGAGGAAGCTGAGACAGAAGGGAGCCAGTCCAGGCCTGCTGGACTCCCAGGCAGGAGCACACTTGAGCTGGGTCAAGTGAGCCAGGGAACTCCATAGAAGCACATGCATGAGTGTGTGTGAATTTGTCTGTATATAAATATTTGTGCTGTAGCAGGGTGGTAAGAGGACAGTCCAGGGGGGAAGGATCTGGTGGGGGGGATCAGGACTGGGAGGCCCCAGGGAGGTTTGGGCCCTTGGTCCTCAGCCACTCTCCAGAGAGCAATGGCCAGGCCTGGCTGGTGTGAGCTGGAGGCCTTGCTTTGGCAGGACAGAGTTCTGGGCTCTCTTCTGCAGCAGCTTCCTCAACAAGGATGACGGTACTTGAGCTCCAGAGAGTATTGAGATCCCTGGGGAGCTTGTTTGAAGTGCAGAGTCTGGGCATCTCCGCTGGAGATTCTGATTCCAGAGGCCTGGGGCTGGGGACTGGAAGTCATACATGAATAACCTCCCCACCCTGGCAATTCTGGAGCACACCAAACTTTGAGAACTGCACATGCTTTTCAGATGAGGAAACTGAGACCCAGTCCCAATTCCCCTGAAGTTTAAGCTGGTCTCTGGGCCCCAATTTCAAGACCCTTTCTGCAGGGCCCCAGCCTGACCATATTCCAGCAGAAGGTATCCTCACAAAGCCAAGTCTTCCTGACTGCTAGTGGCTAAGAAGCTAAGAAGGTTTTGGAGGTTATTTCCCGACCTCGTGGTGAAGTGTGCTGGAATCTGTTAGTGATGTCTGCCATGAGTTTGGAAGGAGGAATGGCAGTCAGCTAACAAAGGTGTCTGTCCTTTAGCAATCCTCTGTTCAAGTCAAGGGACACCTGCCTTGTCCTCTGCTTATTCTAAACCTTCTTAACATTCCAGGCCAAGCCTTCCATGAGGCCCCCAGGCCCTGGGGTACACAAGAACTTCCAGGCCTCCGAGGGTCAGCTGCACTCCATGGCCACCACCGCCCACTAGCCTCAGCCACTGCTGTAACAGTGTCCTGCACCACCACTGCACATCACCCATATTGCTCATGTCATCAGGCCCTCGCCTCCTCTAATTCACCTTCACCTGCCCTGGATCATGAGTGCTATCAACCCCCACTTTTCAGGGAAGAAAATCAAAGCTCAGAGGAGCTGGGTGACTCACCCAAGGCCACGCAGTAGGCAAGGGACACAGTCCAGAATCAAACTGGCCAGTGGGCTTCAAAGCCATGGCACAACCTGTTCCCCATGAGGCCACATTCCCCACCCCCATTTATAGGCTGCGATTAGCTTCTCGAATTTCTGCAGCCTCTGCCGTGGCTCCCAGCACAGGGCCTGGCACACAGCAGGAAACCCATGAACTTAGCTATTTATAAATATTTGCATGAGCAAACAGCATGGTGCCGAAGAGATCTAGCCCTGGAACCAGATTCTAATTCAGTTCAGACACTTAGAGCCTAGGACAAGTTAGATAATCCCTCTGTGCCTTGGTTTTCTCATCTATAAAATGGGTACAAATACACGACCTCCTTCATAAGACTGTTGTGAGAATTAATGAGTTCATGCAGACTCCAGAAAAATGGCTGGCACGGAATAAATATGGGTTCTTTGTTGTTGTTGGCTGATGGGTCTGTGGTCTGGCAAGGCCTGGCCCAGATCTGAATTGCAACCTTTTATTTCTCCAGTTATTATCTCAGATCTTTTAAAGCCAAATCAGTAACATCCTGGGCTAGGCCAAACCTGCTCTGCCTTTTGTGGAGACCAGAGGACCATGGAGCCATAGGAACACAGCATCTAGGGTCCTAAGCGACTGGGCTTAGGTCTAGGCTCTGCCTTCTTGGTCCCTCTGGGCCTCATTGTTACCTTCTGTGGAATGGGCAGAAGGTTCGCCAGGAGGCTGAGAGAAGAGAAGGCGTGGGAAGGCTGCTTCTCCCCTGCCGCCTCTGCGCTGCCCTCCCAGGTCCGGGCAGCCCCGTCCCCACCCTCTATTCTCACCTTCCTGTGTCCCGTGAAGAAGAGGGAGAGGTGGTGCATGGAGCCGCCATTGCGGCCCAGCTCCTTCTTGAGGGTGCGGGGCGAAGGGATGGCCCAGCTGGAGGAGGCGCCCTCGCCGTCGGAGCAGTGCAGCGTGGTGTCCGAGGAGAAGCAGGGCCCGCGGGCCTCCTGCAGCAGGCTGCCCTCGCTGTGCGTCCGGCGCCGCAGCGAGTTCTGCACACGCAGCGAGAGGCCGCCCTCCGCCCCCGGGCCGGTCTCGATCATGCTGCTGCGCTTGGCTTCGCTGCGCCCGGCGTAGTTGTCATCGCTCGTGTCTTCCTCCTCGTCCTCCTCACCCTCCTCGCCCTCCTCGCCCTCCTCCGCCTCCTCCTCATCTCCAGAGTTGCCTCCCTCGGCCTCCGCCTGCTGGCTGTAGGCTCTATCCAGCCGGACCTCAGGGATCACAAAGGTGGGTCTGGAGGCTGCTGGTGGGTCCCCAGAGCTGGTGGTCTCCTCAGCAAGGGCCTCACCTGGCGCGGAGAGCTGGCAGGGAGACAGGTCTCCAGAGGCTGGAAGGTCCTGGGCAGCGGGCTCCTGGATGTCAGTGAGGTCTTTGCTGAGTTGAGGGTCCTGGCTAGGAGCGGGTTCTGGACCAGCAGGAAGGTCCTGGCAAGGCTGGAGGTCTGGGACAGGTGGGGAGTCCTCACTCTGCGGGGCTTCTGGTCCTGGAGGGGGCTCTTTGCAGGTAGGTGAATCTTTGCTAGATGGTGATTCCGGGCCAGGAGTGGGTTCCTGCTCTGAAGAGGAGTCCTGGGGGGGAAGATCCTGTCCTGAAGGAAGCTCCTGGGCAGGAGAGGGGTCCTTGCTGGGTGGGGCGTCCTCAGCACCTGGCCCCTTCCCTTCCTCCAAGGGCATTTCCCTCTTCTCATCTGCCTCCGTCTCAAACATCTGGTAAACAAAAAGAAAGCAAGGAAGGTTCAGAAGAAGAAGCCAGGGACGCCAGCACTGCCCACGAGGCAGCGTCACAGGCTGATCCCAAATCAGGCAGCAACCTGGACCCTGCACCCTGCAGCTGGACAGTCCAGGTGCCAGATGGAAACCTGAAAGCCCCTTTGACTCTCTTGTCTCCTTGCTTGAAGCTTCTGCTCCACCCAAAATATGGCAGGTCACTTGGGGCAAGAGCCACTTATGTGACTCCTGCTGTGTGTCTGGGACCAGGCCAGCTAAACTCCCTCTATTACATGACCCACCCCATGGCCCCAAAAGGGAGCACCACTGCCCTCATTTGACAAAAAAGGAAATGGGAGACATTGCCTCTGTGAGTAAAGTCTCTGCCTTCGTGGACCAGAACCAAGCCCCTGAGCCAGAGCAGTCACAGTGGCAGTCTTGAGTATGGCGAAAGGGTCTCCCTACCAGAACGAAAGTTTAAAAAAAACAACCTGAGTGAGTCATTAAAATGAGAATTTTCTCTAAATGTTAAATATATTTTTAAAACCAGTAAACTGGAATAAAACCAGAACTGTACAATATTGTCCATACCTGGACTAACTAGATGTCACAGACGCATGGGACCTCGCCTAGGGATCATCCACCCAGTGATCTGGAGACACTTCAGGGATCTCTCACACACACACACACAGCACGCCCTTCCTGGCACACAGCCCAAGGAACCCTCCAGGGGTTTTGCTGGCCAACAGTAGACTTCATTTGCAAATGGAAAAAGAGCTTCCTGGATGGGAATCTCAAAAGCAGCTATCTCACAAGGAGGTCGGGGCCCACAGAATGTCAGGAGTGTCCACGGGACCCAAGGGTCTCAGACCTGGGCGAGACCCCTTGCCCCACTCCAGGATGTGGAATGAGGAGCAGTAACTAACCACCTGGAGCCCGGGTTCTGTGCTTCAGAAAGCATAGCCACCCAGAGCAAGGAGGAGACCCCGCACGCAGCCTGGAAACGCGCAGGCTCGTGGGAGTGAAGGCATGCGCATGCGCTGGTGGAGAATTTCCACGGCCGGCACCCCCAGAACACAGGCTCCGGGCTCCTCCTGTAGAGCGCACAAGCGGCAATTTGACAGATGAGAAAACGGAGCCCCAAGAACAGTGACTTAGCCACTCTTGCACAGCAGCCTGAGACCACAAGGCCACGCCCCAGGTGGGAAAGTCTGAAACTGTGGGAAGTCTGCGCGGAAGCCCCAGCTCCACCTCTCCGCCGGGAGTCCTGCTCAGCCACCCAGCCCTAGCCACACGGGTCAGAGGTCAGCGCTGGCATGGGAGGACCAGAGCAGATGTGAAAGTGCAGTGTGGTGAAGACCCATTGCCTGGGGGTGTGAAAGTGAAAGGGGCCCTGCTGGGTAGAGTAGCACAGAATGGGAAGCCTTGAGGCCCTCTAGGACGACCTGGCCAGATGGGGTTAGGGAGGGCACACCTTCAGCTCCATATCCTGGATCAAAGACAGATGCCTACTGACTCCAAAGCCTTTATGCCCTGTGAATCCTACCTGCATGTGGGAGGTAACCATACAGGGACCCCTCAGACCTTACAGCCTCAGCCCCTGAAATATCAGTGATCCCAAATCCCTATTACATAGACAGGGAGGTTGAGGCCCAGAGAGGGACAGGGGCCAACCCATAATCACACAGCAAGACCAGGTAGAGCAAGTTACTCATTCACTGGGCTTCCAGGTCTCCATCTAGAGACCAAAGTGAGATGACCAATGTAATGTGCCCAAGGGAAAGTATAAGGCTCTTCAATGAGATGGTGGTGGTGATGGTAGTTGTGGTGATTTTAAAAATGAATCTAAAGGGAAAACCCGAACTCAAAGACCGCAACAGAGGCACATCTCCCCCAAGGACCCCTAGAGGCAAACTGCCCCAGGCCCAGAATCAAAGTTGGCGTTCATGATGCCAGGCCCCTGGTCCAGAACTTCTGGAAACTAAGGGCTGTGCTTCAGCTCCCTGAGGCTGTTCCCAGGGCAGAGAGACCTCATGGAGCGGACAGGAAGACTGAGGGCCCAGCCGGGACAGTGACTTGGTGACTTGCCCAAAGCCACCCCCACACAACTCAGGAGCTAAGCTTGGGCTCCATTCTGCCCAAGTCCACTTCTGATCTCAGCCCAGTCCCCGACCCATCCACCTATCGTCTCACTACCAGGGAGCACCTCCATCAGGAAAAACAAGTTGCTCCCCAGGTACCCCGCATTTGCATCACCCTCCCCTGGGGCCAGAGCCCCACCTGCCTCCCATAGTCCTCTGGGAACAGGGAAGGAAGCAGCCACAGGGTGCCCTTGGGGCCTGAGCAACACAAAGAAGGAGGCCTCATTTCCCCTTTCCTGGGGGGCGGGGTGGGGGTGGGGCCCAGGCCTGTCCCCATGGCGCCTGTGGCACAGCCCGTGGCACAGCCTGCACAGTCCCCTCAGGGAGAGCACAGCTACAGGCCCCAAACCAGATCCACAAGTCAGCCCGCCTCTGCCCACCCTGCCCTAGACTGAGGCCAAACCAAACAAAGCCAGGAGAGGAAGTGCTGCTCCAGTAGGGTGTCCATCCCCAGAGGGCCCTACCCCGCGGGATGGGCCGGGAAACCACCTGGCACTGAGGGGCTCTCAGAGCACCCACAGTGATGTGTTTGGATGACCCAGTAAGCCCCTGACTTGATCCTGACGGGGCCACTTTCTAGAAGCGCAACCGTGGTCAAGTCTCCCAACCTCTCGGAGCCTCTGTCTCCTCATCTGAAATGGAACCCAGGGATATCACACCAGACTCCCAGGGCTTTGGTCAACCTCCTCACAATGCCTGACCCAAACAGAGGCCCCAGGAGCAAAGAAATTACCTAAGAAGTCAGGACCCTTAATCCTGACGCAGGGTTAAGACTCCTGTCTCCCATCCCAGGCCTCTTGCTTAAAAGGGTTTGAGGCCCTAAGGGAGCCCGAGAAGAGGGGAAGCAGGCCGGGAGCACAGCCCAAGGCCCCGGCCTGACACCATCCATGAGGAGACGGGGACAAGGCTCATTGCTGTCTTGGTGCCTCCAGGCAGGGCTGGTGTGTGCTGTGACCACCAGAGGCAGGTTGGGTCACAGGGCTGGGGTGGGAGTGGCCTGAGAGGGACCTCTGGGACAGCTCCAGGAGACCTGAGAACCCCAGGGGCAGCAGGTGGCAAGTGGAGGAGAGAAGGAAGGTAAGAGAGGAAACAGAGTTGAGGGCGAGGTCACAGACTGAATGGCAGGTGTGGATGGCCCTTCAGCCACAGAATGAAACTGGCAGAGCTGCCTGCGTCAAACCTGCTCTGGGCAGTGCCAGCAGGATGCGGGGGCAGGGCACGAGTGCCTCCTGTCATTCCGCAGGACCCAGTGCTGGAGGAACAGCCAGGAACAAGCCACGCATTCACTGCCCTCAGCGAAGCAAAAAGACGAGAGGTTAGACAGCAGAGTGTGGGGCGTACTTTACTGGACCAGGTGCAGATAGATGTCACCATAGGCCAGAGTGACAAGACCCAGCCAGGGCACTCTCAGAGACCAGTCTGTCGCCCCAGCACCTTCTGTCCATAGTGCTGGAGGCAGCTGCCCCGCCCTCCCGAGGGGTCTGCATCTCTCCATCCATCACTGCTTTGGCCTGGCTGGACCAGGGATGACTCTGCCCTTGTCTCGCCTGCTGGCAGCGGGCAGGAAATGAACCAGGCCCTCTAAATGGAGCCACTGTTGAGGATCTAATCAAATCCTCTCCCCAAATTCAATCCAGAACTCATAGCAGGCTGGGGAGGTGGCCGCTCACACCAGCTGTGGCTCCTGGGCCCCGCAGACTCCCACCCGCTGTTGGGTTTGGGGGTTGGGAATGGGTGCTGGAAGTGACTTGCCCAGTGTCACACAGTTACTAATTGCAGAGCCTGGACTGCTGACCCCAGAGGCAACCTGTGGCTCTCACTGCGATGATTCATCACACCCACCCGGAGGCGGGCTCCACATCTGCCCTGGAAAACCACTTCCTGCTCTGGGAGGGGGCACCTGGGGTTTGCCTCTGCCTCGGGGTGGCCCTGAGTTTACAGAAAGGGCACTGGATGTGGAGCCAGAGAACAGCGCTGGCCTTTGCTCTCTGTCATCTGCTAGCTTCAGGATCTCAACTGCCTGGTGCTCGGCCATGGAAAGGGGAACC
Organism: Glaucomys volans; assembly: GCA_020662805.1. Taxonomy (NCBI): domain Eukaryota; kingdom Metazoa; phylum Chordata; class Mammalia; order Rodentia; family Sciuridae; genus Glaucomys; species Glaucomys volans. The sequence goes on along the minus strand of JAJEJO010000610.1, from coordinate 23,011 downwards.
TCCTGTCCCTGGTCCAGAGAGCCCAGACAGGCAGGAAAGCACTGTGAGCCGGAAGGTGGCCTGCCAAAGGGAGAGGCCCTGGGAATCCCTGCCCAGCTTTGGACCTCCACGGTCAGCCTCCACAGTCAGCTTCCAAGCTGGGGGTTCCTTCAAGTGTGGAGCACTCTGGTCCCCAGCTTCAGGGTCCCCAGCTCCATGATGACATCCACAAACCTCAGCTTCCCTGCCAACACTGGCTCCTGTCACCCAACCTCCATCCAACTTCTCCAGGGCTGGCTTCTTGACCCCCAGAGGCTGGAGTCCCCAGTGCTGTCTCTGCTGCCAGCTCAGGGACCCTCCAAGGCCATTCTTGATCTTCCCCAGCCTGACTAGAGGAGTGGATGGAGGCAGCGCCTGAGAGTAGGGGGAGCTCTGGAGACTGAGCCCCGCTTCACATTCCCAACAGGGGCACCTTGGGCTTGACCTCTGAGCCTCACTTTCCTTTGCCAAAACAGGGCATTTATAACACCTCCTCACGACGATGCTGGAGGAATAAATGAGCAATGCTCATGCAGAGCTTGGCGCTGGGTGGCCATGTGAGCATTCAACAAGCAGCAGCCTGGCTTCACCAGCTCCTGCCCTGGAATTCCTCTGACCCACGCCCGGGCATGTCCCCGCTCTGTCACGGGGCCCTCTCATCTCAGCCCCTGCACTCTTCCTGTGTACCCAGCCACCCCCGGACTACAATCAACCTCCCCACCCCTGGGTCACCCACGCCTCCTGGTCCACACGGCCGGCCAGCCCAGACCCGGCTTCTGAGCCGGCCTCTGCTCAGTCCTCACCAAAGATCTCTGCAGCAGACACTGTTCCAGGCCCAGTGGACACAAGTGGGCACAAGAAAGACGACACAATCCCTATTCCCCTGGGGCTTACTGGCTAGAGAGGAAGGATGGACATAGATCATCCAAGTTTTCACCCCTGTAAACACAGGATAAGTACCAACCGTGGCCGCAGCAGGAAGGAGCACAATAAGGTGCTACAGGAAGAGAAAGAGGAGTGTCCAGAAGAGCCACCCTGTGTGATGACCGGAAATTAAAATCTGCTCAGTGGGCTGGGAGGGCTTCCTTGGGGAGGAAGGCCATAGGCAAAGGACCAGGCTGGAAGGACACAGCACACCAGCAGGGGGACAGGCACCCTGGAGGGAGCCCAGGGATGGAGCTGGAAACCTGAATATGTCACCAGCACCCCCAAGCCAACACCCCCCAGACTGAATGGGCAGTCTTTCCCCGAGTCTATTCCTCCTCTGAGGGCCCCTCTATGATGCCACCACCAGTCACTCAAACCAGGGACCCCTGGCCGTCATTCTCTCGTCTTTCCATCCACTACCACCCCCATTGCCGACGACCGCACCCTCAGGATCATTCCTCATGGAATCCCAGGGAGCGTCCCACTTGCTGGAAAGGCTGTGGGTGGTGGGACGAAGGGCACCCAGGAACTCTCTGTACTTCTGCTCGATTCCCCAAACGACTCCAAAATAAAAGTTTATTGATTTTTTAAAAAGAGATCATTTTCACTGTCTCTGTGCCTGATCTTACACGGCCACCTCCATCCAGGGGTGCTGGCCTTCCACTGGTGGCCTGGGTCCCTCTGCTCATGCGCTGTGCTACGCCAGGGGAGCCTTCTAGAGTGGATCTGGACTTGTCGCTCATCTGCTTGAAGCCCAGCTGTGGCTCCCCAGTGCCTCTCAAGTAAAGGCCAAGTTCTGCAGTGCTGGGAGACCGTGGGTTCTGTCCCTTCCTCTAGCCTCACCATGCTCCTCCTAAGTGTCTGATGAATGAATATTTGATTTAGTAATCCAGTGAATGTCACAGGGTTCTCAAAGTGCGGCTCACTGCTGCAGGGAGCTCATATGGAGTACAGACCCCTCATCCACATCTACCAGGTCCAGAATCTGCATGGTAATCAGATCCCGATCATTCATGTGCATCTTAAGGTTTGAAAAACACTGACCTAGCTTATTGGTTCTCAACAGAGAAGTACACTTTAGAATCACTTGAGGACTATTTGAAATTACCTCAGCTTGGGAGGCTGAGGCAGGAGGATCATGAGTTCAAAGCCAGCCTCAGCAACTTGGTGAGGCCCTAAGCAACTTAGCGAGACCCTATCTCTAAATAAAATATACAGAAGAGCTGGGCATGTGGCTCAGTGATTAAGTGCCCCAGGGTTTAATACCCAGTATAAAAATATATATGTATGTATATATATATATTTGGGATCTGAGATACATCTATCTAGAATTCTATATAGAATTCTAGACTTACTGGATCAGATTCCCTAAGAGAAGGGGCCTATGGAGGCCTAACCTGGGGAGGCGGGAGGGGCAGAAGGAATTTGACCTCAGATAGAAACTTCTCTATCCTTAAAGGATCCCATGACGCACGGTCTTGGAGGCAGGGAGCATGTCCAGTCTACTGAAAGCAAACTGAGGCGTGGAGGAGAACCCCTCACCGCAGGTCAGAAACTCTCAGGACGAAGCCAAGAGCTGGGAAGGGAACTTCCTGGGAGTGAGAAGACAGGAGGCCCCGCATGGAAACCTTCTCCACTCCTGGCACTGTCACCAGACCAAGCCAGAAGGACACACCCTGGGCAGCCTGCTGAGCTTCCCTGTCCCCCAGAGGCCTAGCTTCTCGCTGGGTGGGGAGGCGGCTCCCAAGGTCTGGTTCCGGGTCTGTGCCCTTGTCACTGTCCTGAAGGCTCCTTCTCTTCTTGGGGTCTCAGATACCATAGTCTCAACAGTGGGGCAGGGGGACCCGCAGGGTCTCTCCCCAGCCCGCAGCCCCTTCTGTGTCTCCAGCTCTGCTCTCTGAAAGGCAGGGAGCCGAGAGCAGGGCTTCCCAGCCCTTCCTGCACTGTGCTGACGGGGGTCTGGCAGGAGAGCCCAGGCCCAGGCTGGCTGCTCTGCTCAGTGGCTCTCTCCCCGAGGGCTCCACCAAGGACCCCTTTCCTGGCTGCGGCAGGCACCCGCACTGTCTCATTTCCCTTGTCGAGTCCACTTCCTGCCCATTCTGTGAGCCCCAGTCAGATCCCCTTCGTACACACTGGCTATAGGGCTCTTGGCTCCCCTGCCACTATCCAGCCTGCCCTGCTTGCGTGGCCCTGGGGCAGGCCAGGCTTTGGTTCCTCAGGATCTCAGCCCTGGCTTACTCCCCACCATCACGACCTCCCCCTGCCCTGCCCCAGAGTTACTCAGCAAACACCTCCAGAGCCCAGCCACGTGCCAAGGCCTGTGCCAGGCACCGGAGCCAAACAGCAGCAAGACATCCTCCTGCCCCACGGGGGAGAGACTCAGGCCTAGGTCAACCTCTCACCCGCCCTTGCCCAGTGGGCTATGGCAGCACAGGGGCAGCAGGAAGATGACAGAGGAGGTCATGGGGGAGCAACAGGACACCAGAGCAAGTGCCTCTGGTTCTCAGAGCTGGCTATGCTCAGGGCTTCGGCCCTCACCCTGGAAGCAGAGCTGGGCTCATAGGCTGTGTCCTGGCTTACTCGTGGCCCTGTGAACCCTGCCCAGAGCAGAGTGCCTTCTATTTATTTGCTTTAAGATCTTATGAAAGTTACTTAACCTCTCGGGGCCCCAGCTTCCTTATTTGAAAAATGCAACCAGTGGCACTAACCTCACAGGGTTGCTGGAGTGACAGTGTAGGTAGAGGGATCTTCCTGTGACTGGCGTATGGCAGATGCTCAATCAATGACCCCCCATCATTTTCATCATTATCAATTTCCGCTTTCTCTAGCTCTACCCACCCCCTTCCGACAGCACTAAAGGGTGAAGTCCAGATTCCTCGACACACCCACGTTCCTGCCCCATGAGACCACCTGCACTTCCTCCAGAGCTCCACGCTGTCACCTGTGCGGCCTTCTGTCCCACACCTTTCCCCAGAACTTTCTCCAAGGGTCACATTCGTGTTTTCTGCTGCCCCTGTGCTGCCACTGCCCCTGGGGCAGGGGCGGGTGGGTGAGAGGTTGACCTGAGCCTGCATCTCTCCCCCAGGGGCAGGAGGATGCCTTGCTGCTGTTTGGCTCCGGTGCCTGGCACAGGTCTTGGCACGTGGCTGGGCTCTGGAGGTATTTGCTAAGTAACTCTGGGGGGTTGGGGAGCAGGGTGGGACAGGGCTGTGATCCTGAAGAGCCAGACGAGGGCTCGCCCCAGGGCCACACGAGCAGAGCAGGGCAGGCTGGCCAGGGGCAGAGGAGCCAAGATCCCTCCAGTCAGGGCATGTGAGGGAGCATCTAGCTGCAGCTGAGCAGACAGGCAGGAAGTGAACTTGATGAAGTGGAGAGACTAGAGCACACTGATCCCTATAGGAGCACGCCAACACACACACACACACACACACACACACACACACACACACACACACAGAGCAAAGGAGTCAGATCTACTTTTCCACTACCCAGTGAGCTCCTTTCCTCTCCTGTCCTCTTCATTTTCTTTCTCCCTCCCTCCCTCCCCTCATTCAAGGGATGCTTCCTGAGCGCCCTCTTGGGCCAGGCACTGTGTAGATGGTGCTGGGCTGTGGTGAGCAGAACCAGATGAGGGCCCTGCTCTTACTCCATGAGGCTGGGGCCTGAGGAGCAGGAGTCTGCTTCAGTTGATGAGGGGAGGAAGTGCAGAAGCCCAGGAGCCTGATGACCCTCCTGAACCACCTTCCCTGCCATGAAAACTACTTCCAAATGGGGCTTCTCTGCCATGCTGGGCACTAGCTTAATCAAACAAAAAACTTTGCCATGCCAGGAAGACCCCAGGGAAAGGCACAGATAACGCTGTGGTCACAAGGCCAGAATCTGAGGTTCATGTTCACCTGCCAACCACACAACTGTCAATGTGGGGCAAGCGGAGGCAGGGCCTGGCACTCGGCAGTGTTTCAGCACATAGCGGTGGGCACCAAAGCCCAGTTCCGAACCAAGGCCTCACGCCAAACAACTGCTTGGTGAACAGGAGCACTCTAGAGGCAGAGGAGGTGGGAGGAAAGCCCACAGTGGTGAAGAACCAGGGCCTGGAGACCAACAGATCAGGGTTCAAACACCAAGTGCAAGGTTGCATTTCCTCCTCTGTAAACGGAGACACAAACACTGAGCACCCACATCTGAGCACTGCTGGCAGTGAGCCACGTAAGGAGCTTGGCGCGGGGCCTGGCACATAGCAGATGTTCAATTAGCAGGTGCACTTCCTGTGGTCAAAATACGACTCCCACCCTCAGCAGCAGTAGCACCATCAGCTCCTTCCCTGAATCCAATTCTGTGATGGTGCACTTGACACATTCAGACCCTGACCACAGCTGAGAACTGGAGTCTTATCAGCTGCATATTTCAGGGGAAGAACTGAAGCCCACACCAGAAGCCTTGGAGGCAGGGGAGGTGGATGAGCTGTGCCCAGCCTTCTCCTAGGCTGGGTCATTCTGTCTCACTTTATAGCCCAGGTCAAGTCACCCCCTGTCTGGGTCTCATTCTCCCTGGGGTTGGGGGTTGTCCTGCTCTGAATCTCCACCAGCCCCAAGGGGTCAGATCTGGGGGCCCAAAGTGTGGCCAGGTCTCCTTGTGGGTGCAGCAAGAGCAGGAGAAGTTGGGAGCTCCCCTTTCCAGGGACACCCCACCTTGTCTGTCTGCTCCATTCCTAAATACCTCCTTCTTCCTGGCCTGCCTTGCAGGGCGTTCTGGTTGGGCAGGGCTGGCAGAAGGGAGGCTGGCTCTTCCACCCGAGGACACTGGAGTGGACATCTGAACATTGGACTCCACCACACCCTGCGGCCAAGGTCCCAGGTACCCTGCTGCTTCACCATTACCTGCCTCCCTGACAAGCCCTATGTCTGCTGAGCTGTGTCTGCTGAGGGGTGACGTTGGGGCTGTGTTGGGCTGGGTCGGTCCCTAACTCATCCTCCTGCTATTGCCTGTCATGGAACTTTCCCCCATCCCCTTGGCTTCACCAGAACCTGTCTCTTCCTCTCCTGCTCAAAACCCCTCCACCCTCCTGAAATGAAGTCCCAGCCCCTCACCTGTGTGCTCTGTCCCACTCTCCACACCGCGTTTCCCTTTTCCCTCCAGCCAATCCAATTCACTCCTCTAACCCTGGGCTCATGTTGTTCCTCCTGCCTAGATCACCCTCCCCTCCCCGTCCACCTCCCGGTCCACCCAATGAACCTCCACTTAGAACTCTAGCCCACCACGTGTGTGTGCCCTTTGATTCCTGGCAAAGGCGATGATGCCCCACAGCAAGAAAGGACGGTCTGTTTAATAAATTGGATAGCCACCCCGGGGGAAATGAGTCTTTGCCTCTGCATCTCATGGTGCAGAAAAATCTATTTCAAATGGATTTTAGATCTAAATATGAAACAGGACAAAACGCCTAGGTGACAAGAAAAGAAGTTGGCCCCCCGTGTCTGTGGGTTTCATATCTGCAGGGTCAACTAGCCACAGGTGGGAAACTCGGGAAAACATCCATCTGTACTGGAAATGAACAGACTTTGCTTCTTGTCATTGTCATACATAAAACAATTCTTTACGTAGCATTTGTAATGTATCAGGTCTTATAAGTAAGTATAAATCAGAGGTGATTTATAGCACACAAGAGGATGTGACAGAGGTGCACAAACATGACACCTTTCTGCATGAGGGACGTGAGGATGGGCAGCTGTGGGCATCCACAGCGCATCCTGGGACCAACCCCCGACAGACACAGAGGGACGGCAAATGTCTACAACCTCCTAAGAAGCAAAGGCACAGAACTCAGCATCACCAGCAAGAGAAAGATAACAACTTGGACTGTTCCTCAAATACCCCCTTGAAAGAGCACAAAGACAAGCCACGGAGTGGTGCACATATCTGCATTGTGTTGATCCAACAATCACACAGGCAAAGTATTTTTAGGTTTCACAAATCAATCAGAAAAAAAAAGAAAAAAAAAAAACCCGACAATCCAATAAAAAATGGGGCAAAGTCTTGAACAGGCACTCTGCAAAGGAGGTGATCAACAGACGGTCCTCAAGGAAAAGTAAATTAAAACTGCATTAGGGGCTGGGTTGTAGCTCAGTGGCAAAGCACTTGCCTAGAATGTGTGAGGCTCTGGGTTCAATCCTCAGCACCACATTATGAATGAATGAATGAATGAATGAATGAATGAATGAAATAAACCAAAAAAACATCTTAGCAGCCAGGCATGGTGGTGCACACCCATAACCCCAGCTACTTGGGAGGCTGAGGCAGGAGGATCAAGAGTTCAAAGCCAGGCTCAATGAGAGTGAGGTGCTAAGCAACTCAATGAGACCGTGTCTCTAAATCAAACACAAAATAGGGCTGGGGGTGTGGCTCAGTGATTGAGTGCCCCCGAGTTCAATCTTGGTGCCCCCCTCAAAAAAAAAAAAAACAAAAACCACATTAGCTATCACAATATCGATAATGTGGGTGGGTATGTGGAGGAATGGGCGCTCTCTTGCACAGCTCAAAGGAGGGTGTCTTGGCGTCACACTTTGGAAAATTACATGATGGTATCTAGCAAAGCTAATTATATACAACTCTATGACTCAGCAATGGCAAACCTGGGGTATTTACCCAACAGGAAGCAAGGATGTTCACAGCAGCACCATTCATCATCACCTTGAACTGAAAGCAACCGAAACGTTCATCAGAGGAGGAGTGGATACACTGCACACGATGCAACGCCAGGCAGTGTGAGAATGGACAGAATGGAACTTGACGCAATAACACTGACGGATCTCACCATCGAAACGCTGATGGAAAGAAGTCAGCAGAAAAGAGTATTTACTCAATGACTCCATTTACACCAAGTTCAAAGTCAGGTGATAGTAATCAATGAGAGGAGTCAGGGCGCAGGCTGCCTGAGAGGTGGTAGCGATTGAAAGGGAGTGCAGAAAGGTTCCCAGGGCCCTGGAATGTTCTGCTTCTTGACCTGAATGGGGCACTTACACGGGTGTGTTCACTTTGTGACAACTCATCAGTACATGTGTCCAATCTTTCTGTCAGCATGTGATGCTTGAGCTCAGAAGTTTACTTTAAAAGACAAAAACCCTTCTCCCAGCCTCTCCCTCTCCACTCCTGGCTGGGCAACAGCTCTCTCCTCCGCAAGCCCCTCTCCCTGCGCATCTCTGCCAGGGCATTCCGACTGCCTCCTCCTTCCCAAAAGCTGTGTTCCCCCTCCCACTTGCTGAAGGCCTTCTGGGCCACCCCAAGCACCTCCCGTGCATTTGGTCACGGCCACCCATGAGCTTAGGTGGAGTGGCACCCCCACAGCTAAATGACCTGGAGGCCACACCTTTGAGTGTGTCTAAAGCTTTCCACATACACCTCATCTGACCCGTGAGGTTGGACCACCACCTGAGGAGACAGAGGCAGGAGCTCGGTGTCCTGCCCAAGGACATGTACAGCTAGGCTGCCCTGAAGTCCACTCCTACAGAACACGAGACAGCCTCCTAAGGTAAGTTGGAACATGCAGGGGTACCTGTGTGGGCCATTCCTACACCCAGGCACAAATCACACCTCACTGCAGGGAGGTGGATAAAGTAGGTGGAAAGTGGCTCTTTCAGTGGTCACAATCTACACAGCCAGATTCCAACTCACCTCCTGCAGGAAGCACCACCGAGGTTCCCAGGCTAGACCAGATGCTTCCCTAGGATTCCCGTAGCCCCTGTGCCTCCCATCAGCACTGTGCTGTTTCTGAGCTTTACTGGCCCGTCCCTGCCACTACAAAGATTAGGCCTTTTAGGCTATAATCACAGCTACACCCAGGAGGCTGAGGCAGGAGTTTCACAAGTTTAAGGCCAGCATGGGCAGCTTAGTGAGACCCTGTCTCAAAATGAAAAAGGAGGGTTGGGGGTGTAGCTTAGTGGTAGAGCTCTGGCCTTACATGCACCAGGCCCTGGGTTCAATCCAGCACTGGGATGGGGGGATCAATCCTTTTATGTCTGCACTTCCTGCAACCTGGCAAGGGCACGACACACAGTAGGGGTTCAACCTGTGTGGAAGGAAGGAATGAGGGAAGGAAGGAAGGAAGAAAGGAAGGAAGGAAGGAGGGAGGAAGGGAGGAAGGGGAGAGGGGGCAGAAAGGACAGTATGGAACCACTATCTAGATCAACTGTGAACTCCATCAAATGAGATCTGAACAAGGACGATCTCATGTCCTGGTTGCACTCCAGTTATAATCCCTGACTCGAGGGTGGCCATGGCCATGCCATCTTCCATTCCATGGTTCCTCCCCCTGACTGCCTCCAGCCTTCCCTCAAGGTTCCCCCCAGTAGCCATTTGACCCCCCCCCAGGCTCTGTCCAGCCCTTTTGCTGCCCGACCATGTCCCCTCACCTGAGCCACCTGCCCTGAATGCCTGAAGGTAACAGGATGGTTCAAGGATCCCTGCCATAAGCTGACAGTGTGCCTAGTCTAGGCACAGAACTCACCTCATGCCCCGCCTTTCTAAGGTGGGAACTGCAGGCAGTTCTCTGGCAGTAGCCCAGGCCAAGGTGCCAGGTGCAGGCAAGCTGACCCATGGCAGGCAGGGAGAGGGGAAAAGCCCTGGGCCACCTGGAGCAGAGGGCACACCTGGCAGCTCTCCACACATCTGCAGGGATGACCTAGGCCACTGCCAGGAGGAAGAGGGCATCCTGGAACTCTCTCCTCGGTGCCTGGAAGTTCTGATCTCCCAAGAGGCTCACGGTCCAGCACCCCTGTGGCCACCCCCACCCTACTCCTGGATGCCTGGGTACAGCTGGTTGTGCAGGGGAAGGCGGCTGCTCCTTGGGGCTGAGCCCAGCTGGCCTGCTGTGAGCGGCTCTGGCCTCTCCAGGCTTCGGGGGCTGAGCCATAAGCGGCCTTGTTTATCCCTGGGAGGAATGATGGTTTTCCCTGAGCAATGACATCTTGGAAACGGCCTGGCTCCACAAACAACAACAAACCTCCCGCCAGGCTGCAGCTCGCATGTAGAGGCTTCTGCCCTAGGCGCCTGCGCAAAAGGTTAGAGGCTGCTTCCCTGCGGAGCCAGAACCTGGCCTTGACCCTGACTCCTAGAACCCAGGAAAAGGAGGTGTCTAAGAAAAGCAGAGAACCAGATGGCTGGAAGAGGCCTGGCAATACCTGGGCCAGTCCCTGCTTGCTCCAAAGGGGACACTAAGCCCCCAGAAGAGGCACATTTGCCAGAGATCATCCAGCGAACACAGACTAAATGGTGCCACAGTGTCCTGGGCTTTCTCCATCACATGCATTCCTTTTCCAGAGAAGAGCAGGGCTATCGTCAGTAGGCCCAAGAGTCCGAAAAGGAGCATGTCACCAGGAAGTCCAAAAGACAGAGCCGCAAGATGAAATCTAGGTACCCTGAGACATCAGCTGGTGCAGTGGAGAAGGATGCAGGCTGAGCAGCCAGAGTCCTGGCTTTGGGTCCCTGCTTTGCAGCTGAGTCTCATGTAGCCTTACACAAGCCTTTCCTGTTCTGCCTCACTCCTTTCTTTATCCATCTAAAAGGCAAACAGACTCCACCACCTCTAGGACCTTGGAGACCACATGGGAAGTGGCTCTCAGGGTCCCCAGGGACCCAGCTGGGCATGGGTATGCCCTCCCCAAATGCATCTTCTAGAAGAGTCAAGCAGACCACTGGCTGAGCACCAGTCCCCCAGATCCAGCCTAGCTGGCACCATCTCAAGGGGGTCCAGGGAGGTGAACTCTAAGCATGTAGAGTCTTTGCAAAGGACCATGAGCTTTGTGTCCACACCAGCCAGGGCTGCCCTTTCCATCTTCCATGACCCAGATTATGGTGTGGACACCACTCAGCCCAGCATGACCTCTGAGTTGGCTTCCTAGGATCTCAGCCAAGCTGAAGTCAAAATGCTCCCTGCCTCACCTGCTATCAGACCCAGCCCCTAACCCCTTGGCTCTATGGAGACAATCCTGACCTGCAGAGACTAGGGTCCCTCCTAAAGGGGCCCCTCCTAAAGGCCTGCTAGCTGGCAGTGCTCACATTCTCGTCAGGCAGAGTCAGGATGGGCTAACCCTCCCCAGTCAGCCAGCGCAATTCAATACCCGCTCCAAACATGCCCCAGGAGCTGGCCGGGCTCTTGGGTGACTAAGGGATGAATAAGGCCCGCATCCTGCATAAATAGGACACAATCGGCCACCAGGGGTGCCACCACCAGTGGACCAACTTATTCACTCAAGTTGTGAAAGTTGGGTAGGATTAGGTCCTGGAGGGAAGGAAAGAGAGGTGCTTTCCAGACAGACAGAACTACACCCACAAATGCTGGAAAGACAAGCTGGGAAGCTGGGAAGTGGTGGTTTTATTGTTACGAAGTACTGAATAGCAGAAGCCACACGGAAGAGCTCCGGCCAGCCGCCCTCATGGGTCAGGGCCTCCATGTCCTCCATCCTCACCACCGCCTGCTTCTCAGATGCCCAGCTGGACCCAAGCAAGCCCTGCTGTGGAGCTTGGCTCCCTGGAGGACCCGCCCTGGGCTAAGCCATGCCACGTGCTAGAGCTGGGGAAGAGGGGAGGTGTCCTTTGGCTGGGCACAGAGGACTCCAGGGGCCCGGGTGGAAACTTTGACTCTGGCTGCAGTGTGCTGGCAGGGATCCCGTAGGCACCAGGGGGCAAGCCTCTGCAGCTCCTTCCTTCCAGAGATGCACCCACTCCAGCCATCCTGAGAGAGGAGCCAGGGAGCCCCCTGGCCACAGGCCTGAGGGTACCAGGGTATGGAAAGTTTGCAAGATCAGCCTCAGGGCCTGGACATCCTGCACAGAGCCAGGCATCTCAAGCCAGGGGTGCCAGTGACTTCCCACGTGTCCTGTCCCCTCTATTCTAGGAGGCAGAGGTCCTCCATCCTGATCATGGTTCAGCACAGACCTGCTGTCTAAACTTGAACAAGGCCCTCTCTTCTCAGGGTCTGGATTCTCCTTCCAGCCCTGGGCAGTAAGGTTCAAGAGTTTTTCCTGGACACCTTGGGACAAGGGTAGATACCTGGACCCTCCAAGCTGAGGAAACAATTGGCGTTTGCTGCTTGGCAGTAGCTAGCTCTGTGGGGTGCATGGGTCTCTAACCACCACCCTCTTCCTTAGGGGTCTAGTTGGAGCCAAGAGAGCAGGTGCAAGCCCTTCCCCAGGGGGCTTTGAGCTCACCAGGCAGAACAAGCCTGCTTGTGTTTTCAGAGGTCATTTCTGGAAAAACCCAGGTCTCAGGGATCAGAGGCAACCCTTGAGACCAGCCCTGGAGACCCCCTTTTTCCCTGCCAGAGGAGCCAGGCAAGCGCTGCCATCACCAGTGCCTGGTGTGCGGCCAACATCCCTGACACAATAGCCAAGGCTGCTGGCCAGAGCGCTCTCTCCCCATGCAGTGTCCTGACTTCTCGGTCACCAAACATTCCTCTTCTCTCCCAGAAAGAAAAGCTGGCTGACTAGCCCAGAAGTGGGGAGCAGCAAACAGTGGAATCATGCCACATGCCCCCTATCCCTGCAGGACCCCTGTACACACACACACACACACACACACACACACACACACACACACACGGCTATCTCGGAACAGAACACAACCGGTCGCAACATGCTTATCAATGGCTGCCCTGGGGAAGAAACAATAGAAACGGGGGCATGGGGTGGCTTGGACAGGAGCCCCCCGCCCACCACACACACCCCTGTCACCAAGGCACCTACCCAGCACACTCCGGCAGGGACCCAGGCGACTCCCGGCTGCCGCTCCTGCCAGCCCGCCCGCCCGGGCTCTGCCCGGCTCCTCCCGCGGGCGGGCGGCTGTGGCGGTGGCAGCTCTGGGCGGGCAGGCGGGCGGGCGGCCGTGTCAAGCGGCTGCCTTCCCCAGACAGAGCTCCTTTGTGTCAGCAGAGCTATTTATGGACTTACCCAAGTTCCCCAGGGGAGCGGTACCTGCTGGGAAAAGCAGAACCAAATGACCAGGTTCCACCTCCCACATCTAGGTAGCGTTTTCAAAACCCTTGCATCACCCGTCCCTCCTCCCTCTCCCCCTCCCCCTGCCGGTCCCCTCCCCCTCCACCTCCTCCTCCTCCTCCTCCTCCAGCAAGCGCCCTTCCCAAACACACCCTGTCCAGCCGGCCGCTGCCACTCTGGAGAGGCTGGATTTCTTTCTTCCATCAAACAGAAAACTCTATGATTTCCCAAACCACTTTCACCCGAGGAGTCCGGGATGGCTCAAGCCAAGAGTCAGCCAGCCCTTCAGCCTGTGAGGAGCTGAGCGGGGCTCCCTGCCTGCACGCTCACACTCACCATTGCTGGCCCTGGGACCCCTGCCACCAGCCCCCAGAGCCCAACCTGGCCCCCAAAGTGCTGCTCTGGAGAGAGAGGCATCCATCCCTCCCAGCAGCAGCCCCTGGCCCTGGGATCCCAAGTGGGCTCCACCCCACGCACATCCTGAGGGCTCCCAGTCTGGGGCAGCACAAAGCCTCCAGATGCTGCTCCCTGGCAGGTCCAAGCCAATCACGGAGGCTTCGCTGTCACACTCAAACCCCCTCGCTGATCACTGATCGTCCCAGTGCGTGGTTGCAACTGAACCCTGGTCTCCCTGCCAGCACAGCTGACACTGAGCATGCAGTTGCCCTGGTGGGTCAGGAAGTGGTGGCTCTGATCACCACCAGGCAGCGCCCTCCAGCACAACTAGACAGACACACATGTTTTATTGAGCACTTTTTTTGTGCCAAATTCTGGGAAATCCAAGAGCTGGAGCCTTCCTGGCATAATAACCAAGAAGGCTCCACGCACCACCACCACCAATGAAGGAGACATCCCTGACAGAGGATGGTGGGGACAGTGGAAAGGGCCCTGGACTGGGAGGCCAGGGCCCCTGCTCTAGTTCCAGCTCCAGGACTGGCTGACTGGGTCCCACTGAGTAAGTGGATGCCCCTCTATGAGTCTTGTTTTCTGCATATGTGAAATAGGATGGGTGCCTCTGGGGCTGCCCCTGGGCTGTGGGATTAACAGACAGCTCGGTGAGTTGGTTCTCAGCTTCACTCTCTGGAGCCTGTTACAGAGTTGGATCATCACTGGCACCTTCTGAAGTGGGGATGATGACTACCCTCTCTACAGGTGAAGAATCCAAGGTACAGACGAGCAGAGGTTGTTCCCCATAGTCACTCAGCAAGGTGGCTGTGAAGCCAGGATTGAAGGTCATTCGGTCCATTGCTGGGGTGTCCACTCTTCACCATGATGCTGCCCTGCTACTGTGAGAAGTGGCTTTGCTAATACAAAGCCACTCTCTGACGCTGTGGCTGCTGCAATGTGTCATCTCAGGTTGACAAGTGCTCCCTTGGGTGTGCTCACACCACCCCATGGCCACTCCACCGGAGTGGAAGGCACCTGGGATTCAGCACAGTAACAGTGGGCACCAAGAGCCCCATCCTCCTGTCCTCCCAGCCCCCTGCCTCAGCCACAGTAGGCTGAAGTGCTGTCCCTAGTGCCTCTGAATGTGTCTCTGCCTGTCCCCCTGCTTCTCCACTCCTGCCTCTCACAGTCGTGAGCACACACAGCATGTGGCTGTAAGAGAACATCCTCAACCAGGGCCCACGACGCAGAACAGCCCTCACCTGAGTGAGTCACTTACAAACTCCAACCAATGTTCATCTTGCTCCTGGGGACACAGCCAAGCAGTCCTTGCAGGGGTCCAAGAAGGCTGCCATCCTACAGGTTCCTAAAAAGCAGGACCCACCCTTGGCCCAGGAAACCATGGAGGTGAGTCTCAGGAGATACCAACTCTAATGGTGCTGAGCAATTCCTGGGGCCACGGTTCCCAGAATGAAACTTCTGGTGCCTTGAATGAGGATCTTGGGTAGGAAGACTGGGGTAGGGGCGAGGAGCTGCTGACAGCCAGGCTATCTAAGCTGGAGGGCCTTGGAAACCTTCCGCTCCTCTTACCCACGTGGAGCCAGTGAAACAGAAATGCAGAGAGGGTAAGTCCTTCCCCCAAGGAAACAGAGCAACTTGGTGGCAAGGCAGGGAGCAGTGATGTCACCTCCCTGTCCAGTGCCCCTTCCACCACATCCCAGTGCTTTTCAGCTCTACGTAAATGACGGTGCTGCTCAGGGCAGGATAAATGGGGACCCAGCGAGTGGAAATATCCTGCTGGCCCACAGGACACAGGGGCCAGCACCTGGACATGCAGAGCCTGGGCCCCATTCATTGACCCACATATTTAACACTTAGCACTCTAGTCAGCCCTCTTCTCAGCCCTTCTGATTACTGCCTCATGAAGTCCTCAGAACCCTACCAGTGTTTCTAATACCCCCATTTCACAGATAGGTAAACAGAGAGATTACAAAACCTGCCCAAGGTCACACACTAGCAGGTGCAGAGCTGGGGATCAAGTCCAGCCCACTTTCCAGTGTGTCTTGTACCCACTGCACCAGCAACTCAGCCCACCAGGGGCACTGGGAAGTCAGCGGGCTGTGTAGACAGCCACAGGCCAGCTGGGAGCAGCCCCAGAGGGACCCGGTTTTCATGTTTGGAGGGCAGCAACCCCAGGCAGGGCTCCAGGCTTCAGAGAGGCCCCCGGGGAGATGCAGCAGCAGCCCAAGGAGGCTACCCAGGTGCTGGGACAGGCTGCTCCCCGGGGCCCTCACTGCTGCAAAGTTTGGTGTTTCTGCTTCCACCGTGTCAAGCCCCATACGCCTAGGTTGGTGTCCCCAAGAGCCCTGCGCAGACTCCCCTTCCCCAGGCAGATTCCACCTGGGGAGTGACATCGTGGCAATGCCCCAGCCGGAGCTCGGAGCATGCTGGTCCACCTGGGAAGTATGGAGCTTTCACTCACAGGGCCCACAGCCTTGGTTTTTGGGGTCTATGGACTCCACACAGAAAGGCCCTCCCCACCCCAAAGTCAGCCAAGAAAGTGATTTGTTGTTTCAATAACTGCTGTGCCCCTACTATGTGCCGGAGCTTGTGCTGGGAGCTAAGGCTGCAGAGCTGACAGGGAGGCAGCCTGCTTCTGGGATGGACTTCAAGGTGGGCGTGGCAGATGCCGGCATTGAGGCAGCAAGCAGGGCCTGCCCTGCCATATTTTGGTCACTAGGGTCCTAACACCAGGGTGGGACACACATTCTTCTGCTGCTCGCTAAAGCAGGGACCTTGCTCTTCCTGAAGGCAGGTGCTGTGTATTGGGCACACATGCCACAAGTGATGGGGTGGTGTAAGAAAGAGCAAGTATCCTCAAGTTCAAGTTCACAGGGAGCTCTGGCTTGTAGCCTGCAGAATCCAGGTTAAGTCCCTTTTCCTTCCCTGAATCTGTGCTCCATTTATAAAATGAGGGGGCTCGAGATGGAGCTCAGTAGTAGGGCACTTGCCCAGCATGCAGGAGGCCCTGGGTTTGATTTCCAGCACTACAAAAGGAACAAAAAAAAAAAAAAAAAAAAAAGGAGCTTCCATCTCTAAAATGAGGCCAGGGCCCAGGGGCCTCATCCCCCCACTCCCCTGCATGGTCCGTCCCACCCCTGTCTAAGCTCTCGCACTAAAGGAATCAGCTCGATGCCACCATTTCCAGTGGCATTTGGAAAGAGCACAGTCTTTGGGGGGGGTCCAAAAACTTTGAATGTGCATTAATAATGGACAAGTCACTTCAATGTATTTGAGTCTCAGTTTCCTCATCTTTAAAACAGGGTTATTACCATCTGCCTGACTGGGTTCTGTTGGGGGACCTAAAGAGGTGGAGCATCTGGAATGCCCAGCACACAGTGAGTGCTCAATAAATAGAAGCCATGGAGACTGCCGTTGTTGCCTGTCATCTGCAAATGGACAGAATTTATCTTGAGACAGTTGACGGAAACCATGACGTTCGATGGGATAATCCGTTGAGGGTGACAGGAGGGCCTGCCATGTGCCTGACATGTACTCAAAACTGATACTCACAATCAATGACAACAGGCTGTGATCATCATGCCCAGCTCATGGATCGAGAAACTGAGGCACAGAGTCACATGGAAGAGCACCAGCACACCAGGCAGAGGGCTCTAAGCCTGAGCTCTGAACGGCAAGTTCTGCCCCAACCTCATGCTTCCTAAATGTCTCTCCCCTTGCCATTGGCAATTCCTCAGCAACCTCAGGCAGCAAAGGGTAATCCCACCTGCTCCTGGGGTCTGGAGCTCCCAGCCACAGCAAGGGGAGGCCCACATGTGGTGATCATGACGCCCTACGGAACTGGCCCTGAGGACTGCCACTTGCTGGCTTCTGCCTCCAGCCTGGACACACTTCACCATCACCTCAGCAGTACCAGCCTGACCTTGGGTGACTGCAGCAGCACAGAATGGCCTGGAGCCATGACCATCTCCTTTCTTGGCTCCAGCCCAACTGGCCACATGCTGGCCTGAGATTTCAGACTTTTGGGAGCAATCCTCGACCCACTGTGCTTGCGCCAGCTCCAGGCCGGGCTGCGTCCTGACAACCTGAGTTCCTGGGAAGTGTTCAGCCACTGACTCAGCCTCTGCGGAGGCCAGCCCTGTGACCTTGGCTGCTTGAATCAGTTCATCCATGCACTCCCCCGGGGTCCACCCACTGCTTGGACCATTGGGCTGGAGCCAGGTCCTTAAAATAGAAGGTCAGTGGGAGAAAGACTGAACTGAAATGCCAAGTTCGCTGCTGCCTTCTGTGAATTCTGGAGCAAGGCCAACTCTTTCTCTGAACCTCAGTTTTCCTGTCTCTAAAATGTGCGCAAGGGTTGGACTTGATCAGTCCATTCAAAGTGTGGTCTACAGAATGGAGCTGGTTCACAAACTGCTTATCACTGGTCTGCAATGTGGCAGGTAGCCAAACTGAAAGTGTTTAGAAACTTCCATGGCAACTTGACGTTGCCACATCTAAGCGTGAGATTAGCAACAGGTCCCATGGAATAGAGTGCACGTGGGTGCCCATGTTATCAAGCCCACCAAACAAACCACAGCCCCTCCTCACCAGTGGTTGAAGAGGCCCCAACTGAAGTGTGGTTGAAGAATGTCCCTGTTCTATCAGAACTCACTAACTTGGACCCTGTCATGCTTCTTGCCCTGCCGTGGAACTGACGAATAGTCACTGAAACTATCCCTCCTCTGCTGCTCCCGGTTCAGAGAGGCACTGCCACTCACCCACTTGAGCCAGACTCTTGAGTGACATCCCTCTCCCAAACACCCTTGATCCATTAATCACCAGATCTTGCAGATCTCACCTCCCACACGTCACGTGAATCTTTCATCTCTCCATCCTGGATGCCTCCAGGCTAGTCCAGGCCATCACCTTCCCTCCCTGGTAGACACACCTTCGACATCCTCCTCCGTGAGGCCACTGGGAGCCTCACAGGGATCTACACCTCAGATCCCACCAGCGTCTCCCACTGCCCTCGAGACGAAGTTTGGACTCCTTACCACGACTTCTGAGGCCCTGCACTGTCTGCCCCAGACACTCTTCCAGCCTTATCTCGGGCTTCAGCCACCTTCCCCATTCTTCCACCCACTCTGGCCTGCTTTGGGGTCCTCACCTGGGACAATCCTTGTAGATCCGAAACCCTCAGAAACTCTCCTAATATCCTGACCAGATCCCACTGATGGGTGTTCTCATTGGACCCTTTTCCTATCTGTCATTGATTATTCTACATTGTTCACAGTTAGTGATCTCTGCCTCTCCTCCAGCTGTCCTTCCACCACACTAGACTGTTAGCTTAGGGAGATGAGGACCAAGGTGACTGATGAACCAAAAGGCAGAGGACATCTGAGATTGTGCCTGACCAGTCTGTGTTCGCCCCTTTGCCATCCAAGGGACTACACTTCCCTCCCACCTTCTCAAATCGGATGATTCATATGGAATTGACCCATCTCACACTCCAGAGATGGGCATGTGACCCAGGCAGGCCTTAGCCAGTTAGTCATCCCATCCCACTGTCTCCAGTGACTGGGATAGGCACATACATGATCCTACATGGGCCCATGGGCCTCAGACCCAGGGACTATCATTGAAATGGTGGACAGAATCAAACTGTCAGGTTGTGACCCTGGTACTTCTGTCAGCTCCACTGCCACCACCCAGGAGTGGACGACACATAAGTGGGAAGAACCAAGGCATGGAAAAGGTGAGGCCTGTTCTTGTTGACATTGGTCAAGGTCCTAAATCCAACAAGGCACAGAGGCAACCATCCACAATCCAGTGAGCTCCATATATTGGCTGAAGCTAATCTGAGTTGGGTTTTTGTCACTTGCAACTGGTAAATTCCTGACTAATATCTCACTAGTGCTAAGTACATTAGACACTCTAGATGTATTTGCTCATTCATGAAGTCACCTAGCCAACAACACTCAGCAGAGAAAAGATGACTAAGTTTGTTCAATAGGAAGAGTCATCTGGGTGCTGTTTAGAGAGGTGACTAAAGGACAGGAGGAGGCACAGGGAGACCATGTAGGAGTCCCAGTGACAGAGATGAGGCCTGGAGAGAGTGGCTGAGACAGAAGGAATGGAAGAGAGGGGAAGAGAATCTTTGAGAGCCTCTGCCTCTCTCTGGGCCTCAGTATCCCAACATGACTCAATCTGTCATTCTAGAACCTGCAAGTTTGGGGCAGATTACATATTATAGCAAATGGAGAGCACACTCCACAGATGTTAGGTGCCATTATTATTACTGTATTAGGAATTTCAAAAGAAGAAATTGAACATATAGTCCATAAATAATTCTAAAAAGCAATAAAAAATCTCCTTGAGCTAAGGGAAGACTTGGGTCTTCAGACTGAGAGGGTTTACCATGTTAGTACCCAAAGAGAACAAGCAATTGGAAACAATCTGGTGAATTTCCAAATATCAATGATTACAAAAAGAAATCTTCCCTGTTTCCATAAAGAAATTTAAGAGATTCAAACAAGCAGTGTGATTCTTACAACACTAAAACTTGGAGACCACAGAGCACGGCTCTTAGGTTTTAGGGGAGAAGGACTGTTAGCCTAGAATTCTTGACTCAAGCAACCACGGCTCACGCATGAGGGAAAACAACTTCAGATTTACAAGGACTTAGATGGTACACCACCCCAGCCCCTTTCTGGAAAAAAATCACTCAAGAAAGGCTCCGACACAAGCAAATCAAAGCCCCAAAGCCAAGTGAGACATGACGTGGTGTGACAGAGAGAGACAGCAAGCAGAGAAGCCGGACCTTGTATAGACGGCGTTAAAAGCAATTTTAAATAAATGATTCTTAAAACCCAATGCAACTAATGTTTTAAAATAGTAACAATCAAAAACTAAAATTCCAGATGATGTCAACACTACCTAGGAGGTCTGGAGGAAAGGAAAGAGAAGTACCGGCCAGCCAGCGGGCTCATTATGGGTTGTAGGAGGTGAGGACAGACTATTGTAGATCTGCTGAAATGCCTGATGTTGAAATATGTGTGGGGAAAAGGTAAAAGGAAAATCGCTACACGCCTAGAGTTAAGATGTAGAACTTCAAAGGAGAATTTGCCGAAAAAAATAGAGGCTGGCCCAGGGACATTGAACACCACTGAAAGAGCAGGAAGCAACAGCCAGGACGTCTCAAGCCAGTGTCAGCAGAGATAGGTCACTGCGGGGGACAGGAGGGTTCAAAACCCACCCATCTCTATGTGAAAATTTGGTCTCTGATAAGTGGAAAAAAAAGGGGTTGGAAAAACTGGTCAACCGTCTACAGGGAAAAAACGATGAGAGTTAATCCATCTGACACCAGGCACTAAATTAACTGCAAATGAATTACAAAATTTTACAAATTTTACAAATGTAAAATTCAAATGACATAAGGGTAAAAGTAGTAGAATGAAATATTCCTCACAATCTCAGCATCATAAAGGCCTTAGTAAGCATTAGCCACCCCTACCCACCCCAAATTGATAACAAATATATTTGATCATCAAAAAAAGATGAACATTTGAATGATAAATGATAGTATAAATAAGGTTAAAAGGCAAACGACAAGCTGGAAAAGTATTTCCATCCTATGGAATAAGCAAAGGGTTGATATTCTAATCATATAAAAATTTCTTACAAATAAGAAAACCAGGCCAATGGTATGAACTGACAAGCCAAAGAAGAAATACAGATACTTAATAAACATAAAAAGAAGCCCACCCCATTAGCAATCAAATGCAAATTAAGATGGAAGGTAATTTTTCACTTCTCAGACCAACAGCGTCATTGAAGGAATAGCATCCAGGGTTGGGTAAGGTGAAGGGAAGCAGGCGCTCTCATCCCATTAGCAGGGATGCAAGGCATACATGCATTTCACCACTGTGTTCCTGTTTTCTTATCTATGAAATGGGAATAATAACCATAGTGCTGGGCAGATTACATGTGCAGACAGAAGGAACCCTTTGGTAGTGTGGGTCACGCTCTACCCTGCGGAAAAGTGCCAGATGGACTAGGGCAGTCCTCGGATGCTCATTGCAGCATTGCTCAAAATATCAAAGCATTAGCAACAACCTAACTGTGCATCGATAAATAAATTATGATCCTTTGGCTACTAAAAATAAAGATGGAGAACGCTTAAGTACCAATGTAAAAGATTTCTACAATATAGTAAGTTTTTATATTTGCTACAAAATTTGTGAGTAATACAATATTATTTAGTAAAATACTATGTGCATGGAAAAATATTTGGAGAAACTATACCAATCATTAGCATCTATTGATGGGGAAAGGGCTGGAAGAATGGTGGGGGGGTCTTGATTTTATTCAGTTCAGTTAAATTTAGACTTATGTGTGTTTGCAGTGCTAGGGATCAAACCCAGGTCTTCACTCATGCTAGGAGTTATGGTTTGGATGAGGTGCCCCCCAAAAGCTCGTTCCACACAGGAATGTTCAGCTGTGAAATAATTGCATTTGAGAGTTGTAACCCAATCAGCAGATTAATCCACTGATGTGGATTAACTGGGTGATAACTGTAGGTAGGTGGGAGTAGCTGGAGGAGGTGAGTCATTGGGCTGGGGCACGCCTTTGAGGTTTATATTTTGACCCCAGGGAACAGAGTGTACCCTCCCTCCCTCTCTTCTCTCTCTCCCCGCTCCTCTCTCTCTCTCTCTCTCTCTCTCTCTCTCTCTCTCTCTCTCTCCTTCCTGGCTGTCATGTCCTGATCTACTTTACTCTACCATACTCTTCCGCCATGATATTCTGTCTCATCCTGAACCCAGAGCTATGCAGTTGGCTCTGAACTTCTGAAACCAAGAGCCAA
>JAJEJO010000609.1:501413-518073 GCA_020662805.1 Glaucomys volans | reverse complement strand
TTTTTTTTTTTTTTTGGTACTAGGGATTGAACCCAGGGGCACTCCACCACTGAGCCACATCCCCAGCCCTATTTTGTATTTTATTTAGAGACAGGGTCTCACTGAGTTGCTTAGGGCCTCACTAAAATGCTGAGGCTGGCTTTGAACTCGCCATCGTCCTGCCTCGACCTCCCAAGTGCTGGGATTACAGGCGTGTGCCACCGCGCCCCGCTGCAATTCTTGTTTTTAACTTTGTTAAAGATGCCCATGGCTACATAGGTTTTATGGTTAATACCAAATTTGCCAATTTTTTCTTTTTGCTAGCTTTTAAGGAAGCCTCATCTAAAAATTCCTTTCTAACCCTGAAACTATAGCAATTGTGTTCTATATATTTGTTTAGAAGTTTTTATACTGGTAAGGCTTGTCCTCTTATTTTACCCATACCCTTGCATGTCAGACTTTAAGGAAAACTGAAGAGTTCTTTAGGCCACTCAGGAAAATGATCACATCACCAAAAAGAAGAAATCAATTAAGCTCGGCTAGAGGCATTCCTTTAATTACACCAAGAAAGGATACCAACTACAGTGAAGGATAAACAGGTGTGGCAAGGTCTCTAGAGAGCACACCCATGCCAGCAAACCTCCCACAGAGAAGGCAGGGTGCCAAAGTAAATGGCACACCCTGAAGGGAGATCCAACAATCACCTGCTGGAATAGCCTCAAGAAGTTTGATAAGCACTTGTTGGCAAAGGGGTGGGAAAACAAGGACTCACATCACCAAAGGAAATGTAAATGGTTACAGTCCCTAACACGGTCAGTTTGGCAGCAGTTCTCAAATTTACAACTCTGAAGTCTCTTGACCCAGGAGCTTAACTTCTAGTAATTTAGAAGAAATAGAAATATTCTTCATGTGTAAATGAGTGATACAGGCACAGAGCTATTCATTGTATCCCTTTTTGTAATAATGAAAGGTTGGAAATGACTTAGAATTTCCATCAGCAAAGGACTGCATAAGCAAATGAACAGTATGCACTGTATGTACTATTATGGGAGAATCACTAATTTACACTAGTAGATGACAAAGCCAAGGTACATAAAATATAGCAGGCGATTAATATGTTTTTAAAAATAAAAAAAGGTACCAGATACTCAAATATGAATGAGACTCAAGATGCCCAAGTTGTGTCTGAGTTAGGGAAGTGGGTGGAAAGGATGAAAGAGAAATTTGCTTTTCACAAGAAAGAATTTTTTTCCCATCTTCCTTGATCTATAGACACAAATGGATTAGAATTGATCTACAAATTCAAAATAGCTCCTATCAAAATTCCATCTGCCTTTTTTGCAAGTTGAACTTGAAATTCAGATGGACATGGAAAGGACACAGATTAGCCAAAATAATCTTGGGAAACAACAAAATTAAAGGACTCACAATGCCTGTGGTGGTTATTAACTAATAAATTTACTTAGAAAAATATCAAATTTAAAATTATCTATTTCACCTGTTTTAAAATTAATAATGTTTAATTTCTCTTGGTGTCCTGTGTGACCTTTTATAACCAAAAGCTTGGTCTTTGTCCCCAACACCAATTAATGCCAATTTAATAATGAGGACACGATTTTGAAATAAAGGAAAAAGTTGTTTTATTGCTTTGTTAACAAAGGAGAAGCACAGGGGACTCCTGTCCCAGAGGCTGTGATTCTGCCCATCAGGAGGAACAGCGGGTTTTTAAAGGAGCTCTTCAAAGCCTATATTCCAGGTGTGCCCTGACAGGGGGTCCCAGGACACCCTGATGGTGTGTTAACATTCACTTGTTAATTTGGGAAATATTGACTTCCTAGATCCTCTGGCAGATACCTCCTTCCTGTGGAGCACAGATAACTCAAGGTAATCTTGTTCCCTACTCCCAGGTTAGAGAGGGGGATAGGCAGAAAAGGAAAAGGAAAACAAGTCCCTTCTAAAAATAAGCCTCAGAGCTATATTCCAAAGGTGAGATGGACCCCTATTACACTTCATTCTCTACTTTGATAATGATGTCCACTTTCTGCAGTCTAATAATGAAGAATAAGGACTCAGACTACCTGGGCTCTTTTGCAGGTGTGGAAAGGTCCCTAGGTAGTAGTAAATAAAAATGTTGTGACTATTCCTTGATTATATATTTGTGTTTCTTAAAAATCTTAGCTTTTCTAGAAGTTTTCTTAGTTTATTGGTCTTTTCAAAAACTGGATTTTTCTGCTTTTTGTTTTCTATTTAAGTAATTCCTTTTGCATGTGTTAATTCCTCTGGTGTTTACTCTGTTGTTCTCTAATTAGTTTTTTGTACTAAGTGCTTAAGCAATTCTTTGTAAACCTTTTTGTAAATGGTTCTTTCTAACATATGTACTTACGAGGAAGTTATAAATTTTGTGTCTAATATTGCTGTAGTTACAGCTGATATCTTTTGCTATGTAGCTGGTTGTTGTTTTAATTGTCTTTCAGTTCTAAATAATTTGACTTCTGTTTTTTATTTTTACTCCTTTTTTTTTTTTAATTTAGCCTGCGAATTATTTGGGAGTGTGTTTTTTCTCTGCTAAGCTGTTCAGATAGAATACTTGGTTGAAAACAATAAAAAAAAAAATGAGTAGCTGGATTTTGTTTTGGCTTGTTGGTTGGTTGGTTGATTGGAAAAGGAGTACATTACCTCAGAATCAGTGGACAGCCTTCATCAGCTTCATTATGCTGTATGCTTTACTTAGTTACACACTTTAGTAGTTTTTTATCAATCTACCCCTGCCAGAATATTAGCAGCACAAAGGCAGGGGTTTGGTTGACTGTTCACCGCTGCATCCCTGGTGCCTAGGACGCGCTTGCATATTGTCAGTGCTCAATGCTTCTTTCTTGAATGAATAAATACAAGAATGGCTCAATGGTCAGCACTCGACAATGGTGTGGTAGGAGGAGTGGCCGAAGATGTGAAGCTGTGTTTAGGATGATAATTACAAATAAAAATGCTTGGGAATGTTAGCAGAAGTGACATGCTAGGAGGAGAAGTGGCAGAGAAATGAAAGAACAGGATTGGTTGGGGCTTGCAGAACTAATCTGCTCTGAGGTTCCAGTTGCAGAAACAGTGAACAACCTGGAACTGCCTTACTGCAGCTAACTTCACATATGAGATAACTCTGGAAAGCCTGTTTGGCTCTCTCCTCACTGTCTGAACTCACTAGCCTACTTGCAGATGGCTGGTAAGCCCTGTATGATCTGATGCTGTGACTTCCAGGGGAGGAAATGGGGCCTCCTAAAGCTGGAAACTAGCTTCTCCAGTCCCTCCTAAGCCTTCAAGTCTCCCCAGACGTCTCTTGGCAAATTCCTCTGCTTGGCAATTGGCAGCTGTTTAACAAAGACCAATGTATTAGTCAATGGGGTCGCGTACTGACCACTCAGTTATCAACCTAAGGGTTTGTTTATAACTGGGTTAACTGATGGCTGGCATGTTGAGTGTGGCAAAGCGCCAATCTTTTTTTTTTTTTCTGTAGTGTGTGCAGTGGAGGGTGTGGGGCCGCCAGTTGGCAACCACAACCATGGAGTTAGAGACCACCCGCCCCCCCATCTGAAAATTATAGGATGAGGGAAACAGAAAGAGGGGAGATGGCTGTATTTCTTAAAATTATTCTCTGATTTAAATTTCCTAAGCAAAATATTTATCACTTATTTAGATCAATTTCCATTGAATGGAGACCATTATGTAACAAGTTCAAAAGAGATGTGTGTTTGAAATTTCAAACTACATGCCCAATATCTAAATAAAGTTTCCACAGTGTTATTTCTTGGGGCTGCTGTTGTTTACTATGCAGAATGGTGTTGCACACAGATCTATAACTAAGTTGATTGAACTGAAATTTCCATGGAAATTGTGTGGTGTTCCCCCAGTTCTCAGGCACTTTATCTGACAGTCTTTCTTCCTGCAGATAATGGCTGGCAGCAACCCACAGCATGGAGGTTATATGCTGCACTTTTGAAAAAGTCTTGAATGGAGTCATTGTGCCCCTGAGATGGTCTGCATGTTTCACTGAACAGAAAGCAGGGTGTAAAAAGGCACCTTGTGTGCAACTGTTGGCGAGGTTGGGAGTGAATTAAAATCTCCAGAAAGTCTGGGCAGTGCTGTTCAGAGGAGCAATGAACCCTCTGGAAGTACTGTTAGCTCAGACATTCCAACGCGGTGAGGCAGCCTCAGGGACAGGGCTCCCTCCAGTCTCATTTAAAGAGAGAGTGAGGGGGCGAGGAAAGGACACTGATGCGGACCTGCTCTCTTTGCAAAGATGTGAGGAAGGTGCCCTTTTGCAGAGAGAGGGGCACACTGATTATGATACTCAGATAACTTTCCTGCTCTGTGGACCTAGATTTGTCTTGGTTACTAATGGTGCAATGACTCATTTGGAAGATTCAATGTTAACTGGTTATGCATCCACCAATTTGCAGCAATCTAATTCCCCTGTCCAATTAACACACATACACACACACATACACACACTCTCTCACAATATGTGTGTGCACCTGGTGGTCTCCAGGTGATAGATGATGTTTGCTATTACTAGATTCATTAAATGAATTAGAAACTACAATGTAACAGTGTACATTAAATAAACACTTTGTTTATTGATGCTACCTTTTTGCTGCTGCCTCCATTTACCTGCATGGGACAGTGTAAACTCAGGGGTTGGAATAAGGAACCCATTGTTCTACTGCTAAATAAAATCTGGAGTTCTCAAAGAACAAAGAATACTGCAAAGGACTTCCCAAACCCTCTCTCACAGGAGGCAGTAATGTTAGTTTTCATTAAATCCTAATGGCAAGAAAACAGCAAAACTGTGTAAGGAACAGGCTGGCAGATTTTTCTTAGAAGCAGAATTCTTTGACTCTCCTGTGCATTCTTGCTTGATCCAGCCTCTGCTGTGCTTTGGAGGGTCAAAAGAGGGAGCTCACTTTTAAGAGGGACCTGAAAGGGTGAACCTGAACAAGAAAAATGAGGGAGTTGGTGATACTCCAGTTGCAAAGTACAGGCTAGTACAGGTACAGAGTTGGAGTGGAAGAGACATCTTATTGGGTGGTCCATATTGGCCAAGGTATTGTGCTTACTGTCAAGGGGTTAGTTTGGAGGGCATAGGGAGCCACTGAAGGTTTCTGCGAAAATTAAAGTTGTAGAAGATAAAATAATATGGCTGTGGCGTGGAGGAATGATTTGGTCTAAGAGAAGATATGGGCCACAGAATTGGTCCTGATTGGATGTGGGAGGAGAGGTCAGGCCTAGGAATGGTCTTTCATTAGAACAGCTAAAGAGGCAGGTGGCACAGGTTTAGGGGAAAGGGAGGAGTTGATTTGATTTTTCTCCAGTTCCCTGGTTCTCCTGACTACACACCGAGCGTAAATCCCTGCCTTAGTAGCCAAGGAGGCTCTGTGCAGAGCCTGTGGCTTCTAGCAATTGTGAACATCTCCAGACTTGATTCAGCATTGAAAGAGCACTGGATTGAGAGTCCACAAATATGAATGGCAACCCTTAGCAATAAAAGGCGTATCTCCAGAGCCTGGCATGCCGATAATGTTCAACAAATACTTGCTAAATGAACGAACAGAGTGAATTTCACTCTCAGTGCTGCCATCTACTAGGGTGACTTTGGTCAAGTCATTTAGCAGCTGTTGAGTCTGTTTCCATACCTGTGTCAACCAAGGATGGTCCCTGAGGATAGTGTGATTAAATTCCCCCCCTTCCAGGAGCCCCGCGACCCCAGTAGCGCTGTCGCCAACTCCCCCTCCACCCGAACAGTTCTGGAGCGCCCGAGGCCAAGGGCTGCGCGAGGGTCCCGCCTCTGGCTGCCAGGGTAGGGGTGGCGCCGCCTTCCCCACGCGGCCCAAGGCCGGGCGGGCCCGGCCCAAGCCGCTCTCCCGGCCGCCCAGCGGCCCGCAACGGCGCTCGCAGCCTCTCACCGGCGCGGGCGAGTTCTGGGAAAGCCCCGCCCAAGGCTGTAGCCCAGCTGCCGCCCGCGCCGCGTCGCGCCGCCGCTGCGCTGGGGACAGCGCGCGCGCAGGCGCAGCCGGTAACGCGGGCAGCGGAGCCCCGCGGGCTCGCGCGGCGGGAGGGGCGAAGGCGCGCTGCAGGCTCTGCCTCCCGGGCACTTGCTAGGCTGTAGGAGTTCCTGGGCATACGCTTGGCTGGTGACACCCAGTAGTTGGGACTCACCACGCCCCAGCGACGGGCGCGCAGACCGCAGTCCGGGAGGGACACGGACCTGGGGACGCTGCAACCTGGCCAGAAGATGAAAGGTGAGGAAGCGGCTCTGTAGCTCGGTCCCGGAGGACTGGAGAAAGGGAGAGCCAGGGGTTGTCTTTGGTTGTGGACGCCACAAGGACTCCGCATACCTGCGGATGGGTGTCCTCATGCTCCCAGGGGAGAAGCGAGGCAGGCGATCCCCGAGGGAATGAAAGTCAGCCGTTGGCCTGAGCGTTCCTTGCTCCTTCACAGCTCTCCACCTCTTCTTAGGGGAGTTATTTATGTAGACATCTTATTTCCCTTCTGAAGGCATCAACGACTTTTTGGCACAGTGCTTGCACCTATTAGTTGCTCTAGAAATAATTGTGGACCACTATGAAACATTTAGACTTTGGTTCTATAATATAAATCTCTACTTTGGAGGAAAGAATATAATTGAAAAGATTTAAGAATGTAGAATATTTACTTTTAGCACTATCCTTCATTTATAATTCCACAGGGGAAATTTTCTTTATATGTGGGAATGCCTCCTGATCATTTTTGGTTCATACCTTGGGAAGCTGGTAAGAGGTGAGGTTAAGCTGGGGGGAAGTTCTTTCACTCATTCTAGAAACACAGCTCCTTGAATATGCTCCCTTTTTAAAATGGTGTCATTAAAAATTCTGTACTCAAGCAAATTGTGGTGCAGTTAGATTCCAATGAAAATGGTTGGTTTTCTTTTCCTGGTTGCACCCATTCTTAGTTGCATATGTCTCTGGGCTTTTGTTGTATACTTTAAAAAGTTGTTTAATATGCAGTTTGTTCCTTATAACTTTCTAAATGAACAAAGGGAGATTGAAAAGGACTGTGCATGGTGGAAGTCTTCTAAGCAGAGAATAAGGGATGTTTCCCATCCCAAGAGGAGGATTTGCACAGATCAAGCTGCCCATACGTGTGTTGGCATCCCCTACCTTCCACAGCAGCCTGTATAGGTGAATGGCAGCTTCAGTCCTGGCTCCTGCTGTCTCTGCTTGTACTACTGCCGTGAACAACAATGGCAACAACAAACAGAAACTCAGAACTTGTGGGTTCAGAAGAATCAGGGAAGAAGCCAGAAAAAACAAACAACTGAAAGTGTGAATTTGATGAAATTATGAATGTGAGAAATGATTAAATAAAAGTGTGAATTTACTTTCTTCCCTGAATCCAGTGGAGATCTTTGGCATCCAGCAAGTGGGAATTTGGTTGAGGGGAGGGAAGGTAGGTGGTTGGAAAGCGTGATGCTACTAGAAGAGGACTGGAAGGTATCCATGAGGCTTCAGGAACCATGCCACCCAGTTAATGGGCCTGGGGAGAGTTGGCGATGAAGAAGGGGGGAGTGGAGAAAGATGCACTTTGCCATGAGCCAGCCACAGGCCTGGACAGTAAGACCAAACTCTCTGCAGCATGGTGTGATCTTCTCTGCTTCCTGGATATAGAACACAGTCTTCTTGTTATTCAGTTCTAATTCAGCTGTGTTATGATTAAATAGGTTATCATAAACCAGACTGAGCACCTAGCCCTCTATAGCTGCATTGTTCAGTACGTAATAGCCACTGGCCACATATAGTTATTTAAATTTAAATGAATTAAAATGAATAAAATTAGCCACATTTCAAGTGCTCAATAACTACATGTGGCTAGTGGTCACTGTCCTGGACAGTGTAGATGTAGAACATTTCCATCATCTTAGAAAGTCCTTCCCTGGAGAATTGTTCCAAAGGTTAATGCCTATCAGTTTCCAAGCTGAAATGGTTTCCAAACCAAATTTAGTCATAAATTTAGTTTCCTGTTTATGATCCCCTATTGAATCTCTTCAGATGAAAATGATAGAAATTGTTATTGATGGCCCTTATGTAATGCTTCCTACATGCGGGTCACTGTTCTAACCACTTTACATTGATTAACTATTTAATTCTTATAACATTAGGCTCTAAGTACTAGAGAGATCTCATCCTTTACCTGTAATTCCAAAATCTGAAAGTCTTCTGAAAACAGGGACTTTTATAAATTTGGCAACAAAATGTGGTCCGAACTGAGATGATGTTATGATAGTCTCTCCTTTTCTCACCTGGTGAGAACTAGTCATATATTTTTATTTCAGAAATAATGGGCATGTTTGATTTGCTACCGATTTCACTGGGGATGTTATGTAACAGATGGCATATGCACCCTCTTGCCTTTATAAAAATCCCCCAAATTGCTGGATCATCGTTGGCTTCTCAGCTTTAGATGGGGGTGTGTGTGTGGGCTTCCATTATTATGTCCATTTTGAAGATGGGAAAACTGAGGCACTGAGAGGTTAAGTAACTTGCATTAAGTCATGGCAAGAAAGTGCCAGAGCCAGGAATCAGTCCAAGCAGACTCATAATCTAAAACGAATGACTGGCTGAAACCTAATAGCTTTAACTCAGCTCATTGGAAAGTTTCAGATAAGGCTATGGCTACACTGTTTAGCTGTTGAGGTTTTGAAAGCTGTGGGTAGTTAAGCCACCATAGAGTTGTACTTAGCAATTGTTTAACTTGTCCCTTTCCATCCTGTGCCAACTGCACTTGGTTTTGAGCCATTTACTGTGTAAGAACTGGTAGGAAAAGGTCATTCATTGTGGGTGCTGGTGAAACCACTGGTCCCTTGTTGAAGCCTGTGGCACATGGGGGCTTGTCACATGGAGGGAGGGGATAGTTTGGCTTTGGTGTAAACCAAGGAGAGCTGCAATGGAGCCATTCTGGTGGCCCACCTGGTTTCTGAGCCTTCCTGGTGTGGTTTTGGAGGGTGTGGATCAATCTGACTCAGTTGGACGTCCCTCCAGCTGTTCCTCTTTTCTTTCAGGAGGTTGGCTGAAATTGCAGGACTGTTCTAGGGACAGTAATAGACTTTTTCACTTTCTCTCCCCATGTAGTGGCAGGTCTGGGTGGTCCCTTTCTTGTTTTTTTGGTCCAAACCTGCGTTTGAAGTTCTTGGATGGCCCCAGAGTTTCTCCTTTGAGTATGAGAACATGTTCTGGATGCTTTGTCATTTGTGTATACCTTTTAGCATGGGCTCTACAGGGTCTTCTCTTGTAGCCAGGGAGCAAGTTTACCTTTGTGGCACAGTTTTGAAGGCCTGGTTCTCCTGCTTTCCCAGTTATCATTGCTTAAGGTATAGGGCCCAGACACTCTATTGGTCAAATGTAAAGACTCTGGAATCAAGTTTACCTGTTTGCGTAAGATTTGCCACCTGCTCGATGTACAACCTTGAACAAGCAATTGACCTTTCTTAAGATAATAACAATAATGTGTAGGGTTGCTAGGAGGCCTGAGATAATTCACCTCAAGCACCTTGCATAGTGCCAGGCACATACTGAGTCCTCTAAAAGAGCTACTAATATTGTTATTTCTTCCCTGTGGGCCTCCTGAAGTCTTGAGAGTCTATAGTTATAAGCTTTGGGAAGGTGTGTGTATGTATAGGACAGATAGTGGCTTCTGAAGGTGAACTAAATCTCTGGAACCTGTGAATACTTTAGTCTTTTTGTTTGAGTATGTGACTTTACGTGACCAAAGGGACTTTGGTGTGATTAGGTTACGGATTTTAAGATAAGCAATTATGCTGGATTTTCTGAATGGGCCCAGTCTTATCACAGATTCCTGATAAGAGGGAGCATCAGAATCAATAGTAGGAGGTATATGAGAGTAAGAGAGAAGACATGAAGGAATTCAGGAGCCCTTTGGGAAGGTAGTCTAGTGGTAGAGTTTCACCTCGCATGCAGGAAGCCCTGGGTGCAATCTCAGTGCAAAAATAGATAGATAGAGATAGATAGATAGATAGATAGATAGATAGATGGATGAAAAGGCAAGAAAATAGATTCATCCCTAGAGCCTCTAGAAGGAACCAGTCCTACCAACACATTTTAGATTTCTGACCTCTCAGGCAGTAAGATAACAAATTTGTATTAATTAAACCATGAAATTCGTGATAATTGTTACAGTAGCCATGGGAAACTAATGTGGCATGAAGAGAAAAAAGAAGGCCCTCAGGAGTGAATGTAAAGCTATCCCAGTAAGAGAACAATAACCCAGCCCTTAGTGGGAACTTTGTCCTGGGTACCCAGTCCTCTATTATTATTTTGTTTAATTCCCACAGTCACCTTCTGAGGGAGGTAGGTGCTGTTGTTTTCTGCACATAGCAATGGAGGAACCTGGGGCCCTGGGAGGTTATGTAAATTACCCAAGATTCCAGGACTGGGATGTGGTAGATCTGGACGTGGGGGAGCACTCTGGTCTTCTTAGTTGTGTCCCACACTGCTCCCAGATGCCTGCGTTTCTGATGTGTCCGACAGTATCCACCACTGAGTGGTGTGTTCCTGTATGTAAGGAAAAGGCAGTGTTTGAGTGGGTGAGAAGGGCAGTGCTGTGGGTTTGTCCCCCACCCCAACCCCCAAGAACTGAGATGCGGGTCAGTTCTTGCCATTCCTTTCTCACGCAGTGCATCTGGCCGGGTGCAGTGCCTGTGGCCTCCGGCTCCCACCTCTGCGCCTGTAGCAGAGGACCAGCCTCCCTGCTCACCACAGACCGCTGGCCCTGGCGCCCTGCTGGCTCTGCTTCCCACCTCTGCCTGTTTATTGGATTTGCCTCATTCCTGACTCTCCCTCCAGCCCTGAATTCCACCTCCTTCTGGCCCCTCCGGTGCTCGAACTGGAGCTGGGTAGTATCAGGTTGGGATGGGATGTTTGGCCAGGGCCCTTTGGCAGTGAGCAGGATAGGGGAGCATTTTTGCTTTTTTCCTTTGATTGCCCCAGCGGGGTCGTTATTCTAGCAGGGCTGCTTCTGTCTCTCAAGCACATAATTCCGAGTGATATTGGTTTGGACCAGGGGTTCCAAACTGCGTTCCAGGAGGGTTTGGGGCCCCTGCAGGGTGAGGGAGATGCTTGATGAAGATCTCAGCCCTCCACTCTGGTTCTGCAGAGCAGCCCTGCTGATTTCATGTACTGGGGGCTCTGCCTTAGGTTTTGCAGGAAAGCAGGTTTCTGTTGTTAAACAGAGAGGGGTTTGAGAAGAATTATGCCCAAAGTTAAGGCACTCTATGTGTGACCTTTAGCCCACAGCCTTGGATGTACAAGAAATATAACTGGGTTTTCCCAAATTTCATTTGACAAATTTGGGATCTGTAGCCAGGTTGCTTGGATTTGTTTACATCCTGGCTCCACTCCTTATGATTTATGTGATACTTGGTGGAAAAGCCCTCAACTACATCATGGAGGGGTAATAGCAGTACCTGTCAAATAGGTTGTGAGAAATGAATGAGATAATTCACGTAAAGGGCTTAGAACAGGACCTGACTTAAAACAAAAGTTCAACAAGTATTAGCCACTGCAGTTATTTTTGTTGTTACTGAGTATCCCAAATGCTTGGCAGAAAAAAAATCATTTAGCGTCATCTCTTCATGGGGTTTCTGTTGCAGCTCTCCCTTCTGTCTGCCACTCAAATGCTCATTGTCCCTGACCACGGATGACTTCAGGTGCAGTGACACTGAACTGCTTCTCATGGGTACATAGTTGTGTCTCCCTGAAGCCTCTGAGGGCTCATTGCCTGCCTATGGAAAGAGGGTCCCTTCTGCTTTAAGGCCCACAGACATTCCTCCTTTTCCCCCCAGCTAATAGGGCCTGGAATTGGGGAGTGGGGCACATGAAGCTCCAGTCTCCCCCTCTACTTCTGCTCCCAATTGGGTATACATTACAGACTTAAACCCCCTGCCACCTTTCCCCTTGCCCTTAGGATTAATTTTTTAAAATAAAAACCCCAAAGACTCACCTAATATCCCTTCCCTGCGGCAGTGAGCAGTGGGTCACTTGCTGGTACTGGGCAAAAGGATGGAGGAGGTACCTGGGGAAACCAAAACATAAACATGAATGGGAGACCTACCTTGACAGGGCTGTTAGTCAGATAGTACTGGCCAGAGTCATTATCGGTAATGTGTGACCAAAATCTGTTATCTCTCTCTCCTTGGTGGTGGCATTGCTGCTGTGGCCCTGTGGCTGTGTGGCAGCCTGCATGAAATGTGCTCTCCTTACCATAATAGTGAAAGGTCTCCTTCAGAGGGACTGATTGTGGGCGCACCCAAGTCCAGATCTCTAACAGAACTCAGCTAGCATTTGTGTATTTTTATTGCCTAGTGGGAACAGCCATGTTATAATAATAAAACAGGAGGGCTGCTGTACGCAGAATTAAAGAAGCAGCAAGGAGAGACTGTTTTGATGACTTCATTTTAGGTTTAAACTATATAATATTACTGACTATGGAAAATCCAGGGAATGGAAAAAAAATCATTTGGGAAAAGCACATGTGACCAAGTACATGCTATACACGTCTGGGATTAAAATATCATATAACACAGTTCAATTTGGATATCACTGGAGTTGTTTCAAGTTCCTGTCATTTCTAAAGAAAGTTTCAATTTGCCTGTTGTTATTCATAACAGGAACTCAGATTTCATTGATGAACATATTTTCACCTGTGAAATGTTTGCCTGGAAGATTTGAAGAGCTCTCAACTAGCCTGTTTTGTTAATCTCAGAGAGATGGATAAAATTCACAGCAGTTAAACGCTTTTGGCATGAAACTGTATCCCCCACCTTCCCCAAGGCAGGATGAATTTGGATGACATGACCTAGCTTGAGTTGCTTTGTTAACTGCTGGGGTCTGAGCCCATTCATTTCTCTGCTAGTTCCTCCCTAACCCTGCCTGGTTTACTGTGCTTGAGGTTTTTCTCTCAATTGTGGCTTGGGCATGATTTTAAAATTCACAGTGGTAGGAACTGGTAAAGCTAGAGGTAGTTGTGATAGAAATATGTTCAATTACTATTTGAATCTAGGAAAGGAAGACAAGAAGTTTGTGAGCTATACAGGAAAGTTATACACATTTGCAAAAAGAACTCCAAAGATGACTTTTTGCACTGTCAATGCAACATAGCAGTCAGACAGCCTTGTGTTCTCTGGTGACATCGCTTGGATCTAGGTTTTTGACTGCCCTGTGCTGAGAATGGCCCTGGTTTCTCCAGTGCCAAGTCATGGGATGGTTGACAACAGGTGAAGGGTGTTCCCATGGCAAGCAGGCAAACCCAGATCAAATTAGTCACGGAGGAGAAGAGAGTGTGCTTATTTCTAGCCAGGCTGGGCATTTCTAAAGAACTATACTATCTGAGCAGTCAGGTCTAAAATATGTCACCAATTTAGGAGACAATAGTTTAAAAAAAATCTTCAAAACACAATTTTAACAAAGAAAATTCTCCACTTTCTCTTTCAATTTTAAATGCAGACTGCAGACATCATTTATGGTTTACTAATTTTTTTTTTGGTACTGGGGATTGAACCCAGGGGCACTTGACTACTGAGCCACATCCCCAGCCCTATTTTATATTTTATTTAGAGACAGGATCTCACTGAGTTGCTTAGGGCCTAGCTAAGTTGCTGAGGCTGGCTTTGAACTCGAGATCCTCCTGCCTCAGCCTCCCAAGTGCTGGGATTACAGGCGTGCGCCACCGTGCCCAGCTGGTTTACTAATTTTTGATTAGACTCTGTTCCAAACAATAATTAGAACTGAGGACTAGAAAAGAGAGAGGTCCAAGCTTGGCTCTCTTGCTTTGAGGGTTGAAGAAGCTGGTTTCCTGAGAGATGTAAGGGTTTGCCTAAAGCCTCCTAGCTGCGGAGGGGGAGCCCTAAGACTTTTGTTTGTTCAAACAAAATTGAGATTGTAGCATCAATACAGCATACACAAGTTTGGATACTGGGTTCCTTGCTTCACATTCCATCATGAAGAGGTGGCCAAACCATTGACTATTTCCAAACTTTAATTTCGATGGCTGGGTCTTATTCTTCAAGGGGTTCTATACAGGGCCTGTCTAGTTTCTTCTTATTTCCTTATTGGATGTTTAGCTTGTCCCTACTTTCTTCCCCATCAGAATAACTCTCCATTGTCCAGATCTTTAATTTTCTTTTCTTTTCTTTTTTTGAGATGAGGTCTCACTATGTTGCTCAAGCAGTCCTTGAAATCCTGGTCTCCAGCGATGCCCTGTATCACTCTCCCAACTACATGTATGTGCCACCACAACTGGCTTTTAATTCTTTATCACAGAGTTCTAGAAGTGAAATTACTAGTTTAAAAGCTACTTTTTCTTAGAGGCTCCTCATAGGTATTGTCAAAAATGCCTCTGAAAATGTTCTAAATTTGCAGTTCAAATGATAACACTGGAGTGTTCTTTGCAAGTATTGTTTCAGTGAGAGATATCAGTTTTGTGCTATCTTTCTCATTTTTCACTTTTGCCAGTTTGATAAGCAAAATTTGTGATTTAATGGTTTGTGCATTTCTTTAAGTCATAGTAAGGAAAGACATCAATTTGCTTTTTCTTGGTTCGTTACTTAATGATGTTCTATGCCCATTTGTCTTTTCTTTCCTTCTTCTTTCTTTCTTTCTTTTAAAATTTAGGATTTCTCAATGAATTTAAGGTAAATATATAACATCTTTTTATCATATTTTTGGGTAAGATTTTCCTGTTTATGTCTTCTAAGTACTTAACTAATACTTTTCCTATATTACTTATTGAAGAATCCTAGTTGCTTCCTAAGTACATATTGTATATTCTATATCAGTTAAAGTCTAAGGTGTCTGTCCCTTAATTCTTCAGTGAGTGCCACACAGTGTTATTTATGTTAGCCTTGTTACGTATATAATTACCTTACAGAGCAAATTCTGTCTCATTGTACATATTCAGATTTTCCTTATTTCTCCTTGTTTATTCTTGCAAATTAAATTTTAAGACATTTTGTCAAAATCTCCAAAATCCGTTGAAATTCTGATTGGTGTTATAATAAACATTTTAATTCTTCCTGAATTTGTATATTTACAGTGTTTAGTCTTTTCATCCCAATATGTTTCTTGTTTTACTCATTTTTTTTATCTTTCAGTCATGTTTTGCTAAATTCTTCATATTAATCCTATCTTTCTTTTTATATGTTTTGTATTTATTAAATCAACTTAATTTATAGTAGATTCTCCTGGGTCTTACAGGTAGAGAATCATATTATCCACAAACATTAATGATTTCTTTTAAAAATCAAATGTGTTTCAGAACACTAATAACTAAGGGTGAGGATAATAGGTCTTTATTTTATCCCATATTCTAATGGAAATGTTTTTTATATTTACTAGTGAGTATGATGTGAGATTTTTTATTTAAAATAGTTTAAATCACTTTGGGGAAGTGGTTTTATATTCATGACTAAAAAATGTGAACAGGAGTTTGGCATTTTTATCTAATGCCAAAAAGGTCATCTTTGAGATCATCGTATGATTTTTTTCCCATTTGACCTACTGCTGTGTATCATGTTAACAAATTTTCTACCATTAAACCATTTTTGCAATCCAGTTATGTTATCATTTTGTTAAGGAGTTCTATCTCTAGGAGAAAGGCATTATTCTAGAACACATTTAGATTTTACTTTGGATCTAAATAAAAATAGCTCTATTTTAGCCATAATCATGATAGGCCCAAATTAAAATTAGCTTGCTGCTCCTCAGTGTGCATAGATTGAATTCCAGGAGACCCTAGTGCTTCCCTAAGAGTGACAGGAGCAGCTTCAGATGTGGTAAGGAGCTGGGGCCACTGTTGCTGTGGGAGGCAGTCAGGAGAATGAAGTACACACCATGGATTGGTTAACTGAGGCTTGTCTTCTTGGAAGAAGTTCTGGTGTTAAAACCTACTTTTGTCCCCTTGTCCCAGAACTGGAACACCTATAAACACCTATAAAAAAAAATCAAGCAACAAATATTAATCTATTTTAATGTGCCATTATCATTAACATATTCAAAGAATTGAGAACTTGGGACTTAATGGATTTTAATCAAGGGTAGCCTCTAAATTTGCCTTCCTGTGAGATGAAAATAGAATACCTCTTCCCACCTCTCCTTTTTCTTTCTTTCTCTTTAAAGGGACACTCATTTCTTGGTGTTTTCCACAAGACAAACAGAACTGTAAGTGCTATTAGCTGGTTAGGCACCATGCTTGAGGCCTGGAGTGTGGACCTCTTTTTCTGGAGTGAAAACGTTATAGAGCAGAGCAGCAAACCTGAAAGGCAGCTGGGGCTGCAGCCTTACCTTAGAAGCTGGGAGTCAAATTCAATGTCAAGTTTTAGTTTAGATGAAAGGTTTAAAAAAAAAAAAAAGTGTTCTTAAGGCACATAGAAAGGAAAAGAGAAAGCAGTTACAAAGCTTAAGAAAACAATTAAATGGCAAATACATGGTTTGCAATTGACAGTGCCTTTAGTTCCCAGAAATGACCCAGAGATTTAACCACTCTGCCAGGGTCTTTGTGGAGAAGCTGAGAAGTGGAGCCTAAGCCTGCAGGAGGAGTTGGTTACCTTTTCACCTAGCCTTGCTCACATTCTTGCCACTTACGT
>JAJEJO010000609.1:453203-501403 GCA_020662805.1 Glaucomys volans | reverse complement strand
TTGGTTACCTTTTCACCTAGCCTTGCTCACATTCTTGCCACTTACGTGTCTCCTTCATTCCCTGCCTCCTTATTTTTTTTCTGCATTTTTTTTAGTCCATATTTTCCTGTTCACTCAATAGCCATCCATTGAACAGTCAATCCTATGTGTCAGGTACCACGCTGACTGATGGGGACTCAGGTAAGCAAGAGCCCCACAGCTCCTGCGACCTGAACTTCACCTGGACCAGATGATAATACGAGGGAGGACCTGACATTTTCTGTAATTAGAGAAGCAAAATGTTGCTAACTCTCTCCATTTCTCAGTACTTCAGGTATTTATTTGTGGAAGGGTAATATAAAGCATAAATAGAGATCGGTCATTTATAAGTTGTAAATTTTGTCAATATTTTGCTACCGGGGTTTGATTGAAACTCTGTAACTTGACTCATGGGAAAGAGGCTTCTATGGCTGCTACTTGGTGTTTTTCTTAGTAAAACATTTCCACCCTCATTTTTTCCTTTCTGAAGATATTTCTTTTCATTTTGAAGAATTCTGGAGGTAAGGGCTGCTGTGACTGAGGCAGAACATTCCAAGGAATTAGGCTAAGAATGTACAGGGAGAAGAGACAGCAACGGCTACACCATGACCAGTTTTTTTGCAGAGCAAAGGCTCAGGGGAAACGTGGGAGAATGCCCAGGGGTGAAGTTGTATTGAGGAAGTTCAGGTTCATCTGGAGTAACTAGTTCACATAAATGCTCTACTCTGGATTTATTATGTTTGTTACTCTTTTTGAACTTGAGTACTTGGGTTAGTTCTAAAATAAGGCATTCCTAATTCTACAACTAGGATTTGCCATCAAAGAACTTGTGGTCCAAATACATGAAAATTTCAGTGTTCTCACCAAGAAATCTGTCCCTGGCCAGCTGTTAAATGGCTTGAGCCCAGGAGAGCGAGCTGGAGTTTCCTGATGCAGAGAGCAGATTCAAACGAGGCAGGGTATGGCCTGATGGCCAGGTGGGCAGGGTCTCCTTGAGCCCTACTTCTTGTTCAACCCACATACATGTTGGGGTTGCTCAGCTCCATAAGTTGAGTTGCCCCACATGGACACCCATGTTTTCAAACGGCTCTGCA
The DNA here is from genome assembly GCA_020662805.1 of Glaucomys volans. NCBI lineage: Eukaryota > Metazoa > Chordata > Mammalia > Rodentia > Sciuridae > Glaucomys > Glaucomys volans. The sequence goes on along the minus strand of JAJEJO010000609.1, from coordinate 500,291 downwards.
GCCACCCTGCATATGCTTCTCCTTGCCTGGCATCTTCCCAAAGTTTGTATTTCAAACTGAACTCCGTCTTTTCCAAAACCTGCTTCTGTGTTCTCCATTGTAGAGAATCTAGCCTTATTGACCCACTTGCCAAGGCCAGAAATGTCACCCCCACTACTGTTTGGTTTCTCAGCAAGACCCGTGGAGCATGGTGGCTTCTCCCTCCTGTCCTCACCTTACCCTGCTGCCTTCCATGTTAATGTCTACCTTTCTCAGTAGAGTATGCGCTCTCTGAGGCCAGGGGCAGGGATCTTTGTTGGTTTTCATTTATCTCCAGTCCTTGCATGACATTGAACCTTTGACAAAGGTTCTCAATAATATATGTTCACTTATAGCATTTGTGGAAATATCTGTTCATTTTACCCCCTAAATATCTCTCTAGCAAGGCAGGCCTCGGTTCGATCTAGCTATGCTATTTACTGGGCAGCCTTGGTTAAATTACTAAAAATTATTTTAAGATAATTTCTGATTTATAGGTCAAGCAAGTTTTAATCTCTTTATACATTGGTTTCTGAATTTGTAAAATGGACATAATTATAGTACCTACCTTGTAGGGATATGGTGAAGATGAAATGAAATAGAGCACATGAAATTTATTACTGTGTTTAACACGCAGTATTGTCTATTGTTATAAAGTTTGGGGATAGAATATGGAAGATCCTCCATGCAGATTAAGAACTGTGTGCTTTATTTTTTAGAAGGTCACTTTCCAATTATGTGGTGGATAAAACACAAAGATCTCTGGAATCTACAGATGGGTTCAAATAAGAACTTGCCCACTTAATAGCAGTGAGGCTTCTCACAAGTTGCCTATCTATTCTCAATCTCAGTCTCAGAATCTCTAAAATTGGGGCAATAGTCCCTCCTTCCAGGGATTGTTGAAAGATATAGATGAAAAGCATTTAAGTTTAAGTTACTTTCTTTATGCAATGATAAACTCTGATTGCCTTGGAAAGAGATCTGTAGTCAGAGCCTTGTTTGTGGCTCAGCCCACTTTAACATTTTTATCAGATACATGGACAAGGAACAAAGCCCTATTTCCCAAATTTGCAGACGTCTCAAACCTGGGGAGACAGCTAATACAATACGTAACTGAAGAGAGACTCAAAGTGACCTCCATGGGCTGGAATTTTGGTCCTTCACCCAGTGTACCATCTAGTTGGTGAATCAAAGCAATCAAGGGCAAAGAGACCACTTGAAGTGATTCCTCTGGGCTAACTGATGTGTGGAAAGGACATGAAAAGGAGGTGGCCGGGTGGTCAGTGATAACAGAAGGAAGAACCTTTTGGAAAAATCACCAGAAGGTGACAGCTAACTGAATATTTGGGGATTGGGCATGCAGTTAAAGAGGGCTAGAGATGACTTAGAATTTTCCTTTCTGGGTTCTTGGGCAAAAAGAGGTACCAACAAATAGGAAGGAGGAAGCCAGGCAGAAGAGCTGAAATGGAGGAAGGAGGAAGGACAGGAGTCTGGCTGTGTGCATGGTGTGTTGGCTGTACCCAAAAGGAAGCTAGAGAGTTAGGACTGTAGTGTGAGGGAGAGACTGTGTCTGGAAAGAGGCATTTGAGAGTCATCCATAGGAGGTGATAGTTGAAGCTGTGGGTGGGAGGGGATGGGATGGCCAAGGAGTGGCCACTGCTATTCAGAATCATTAGCATTGTTGGCCCTAACTTGAGATAAGCAGGATAAACAAACCCTTGCCCAAGTGGGAACTAGTTCTACTGCCTTCCTGGTGCTGTTTAACCCATTAAAGGAAAACTGCAGGATGAAAAACATAAAATAATTTAGGTTAATCCCCATATAATTCTACTTTCTTTTTCAAGAATAATCACTTTTATTCTGGTAGGTATTGTTACAGACTTTTTTTTTCCTGTGCAACTATACTGTTATATACACACGCACATCAACATATACTTTTGTTTTTGTGTGTGGTTTTGTTTTGATTTAGATAAATCCTATATCTTCTTCAATTTATTTTTATTATAAAAAAATGTAACAATATGCTCTTGTAATCTTTCCAGGTACCTTCATCTAGATCTAAATCATGAAAACAATAAAACCTGTTTTCTTGGGATTGAATGTGCCATGTCTCACTTACTCATTCACCTATGGGTGGAATATACCTTGTTTCCCACTTTTGTATCTGTCTATCCTACAGGTATTCAGTTCTAGGAGATGACTAAACAAAGGAAACACACAGGAAGAAAGAAAGCAGAAAATTCTACCCAATGTTACTAACGTGACAAAGGGGAGACCTTATTCATCTGGGGATGCAGAAGTGGATGAGAGAGACTGAGGCATTTGCCTGAGCCTTTCAGGGAGGAAACGTGGATTGATTATTAAGGTGGACTCTAATTATTGCCCATTAATACCCTAGGCCTATCACCTCAGGGGTCAACAATTATTATGCCAGTGACATCTTATGAAAGAGAATTGCTGTGTTCAACTTTGACAGGCAGCTGGAGGAGCAGAAGTTATGGGAGGAAGGAGAATTGTGAGTTTGCTTAGAGGGGACTTCCACCCCCTCCCCATGTCCATGCCAAAGCTGAAGGGGTTGATTAGGAGAGGAATGGGTTGGGTTTCAGAACTTTTTTTTTCTACAGATATCCATACAAATACCCAAAGCTTGAACTTCTCATTTGAAAGCTCCTGAGAACGTAACCTCTTGTGAGTTACTGATACACTATTTCCTTTTTCTTGAGTACATGGAATTGAGGCAGCCCCAGTATAAGAACAGCTGGGAAAGAATATGAAGGTGACTTTCTTCTGTACTTGCTTTATTCAACCTGATGACATGCTCTGTTTCTGTCTTTGTCTCTCTTTGTTTTCCTGCCTTTCCTCTTCGAATCATATCACATTTTCCAAGTAAACTGGGGACATAGTATTTTACATAAACCACCAGGGCCCAAATTTTCCTTCTCTTCATTTCTGCTGCCTTCTCTTGGGGGTTCAGAGAAGGTTCCACTTGGGACTAACCTGCAGGGAGGCCAGCTGGTTTTCCCTTCACCTGGCAAGAGCTCTGCCAGGCTGTGGTGGAAGTTGCACTAGCCAGCGTTGAGGCCGCCTGGGCTCTGCTTTCCCAGCAATTTGGAGTCATTGACATAACCAATGTTCTCAGGCCAGGACTGTTTTCCCGCCATGCCGTCCCTCTCCAGCTCCCCACATCTAGGCCTTCCCTACTCAAGTCCTCCCTGCTTGCAGCCAAGTGAAGTGAGACTTCTCTTCTTAGTTCCCTGTTTCTATTCTAGCCAAGCTAGGTTTATCCTCTGGGCTGCTGGATGAGGCCTGTGGTCCCACAGCCTCTACCTGCATGTCTGAAACAGCCTGCCGGTGAGTGGCTGCTGCTGGCTTCTCAGGGTGCATCTCCCAGTCCCTTGTCCTACCCTGCCTCCACCTCCCAGCCCCCAGGACTCTGGTAGTAAATGTCCATTGCCTTTCACTACTTGGGGCTCCCTGAGCACTATGCATGGTCTTTCCATCCTGTGCTGCTCACTCTTCCCCATCCTGTTTCCCCCTGAACTTTAGATTTAGTTGAGGATTAGTCACTCTAGAAAGCCTTTCCTTGACTACCCCCAGGCCAGAGTCACCTCATGACATTGGAGTTTCCAGTTTAGTGTCTGTCTCTCCCACTCACTGTGACAGCCTCTGTCACCTTTCTCTTCCTAGGATTGAGCCTAAGACCTGGAAAATACCAGGTACTCAACTCGTGCTTTTGAACTGGCTGATCCAGAGCAGGGGGCACCTTTGTGGTTCTTCCCCTAGGTTTGGCCTCCTGGCAGATCCCTAACTTTGTAAGCACCATCTTGTCACCTGAGCCCTTGCATGAACAAACTCCCCAAGAGGCCTCACCCTGTAGTAATTTGGTTGTGTGCTGTACGGATGGCCAAGGAGGGTGGAGCACCATCAATCTAGATTTTAGGCAACCGTCAATCTAGAGGAGTGAGGAAGTGAGGAGAGGGCACACAACTGTGCCAAGGTCATAGCAGAGGGCCCACAACTGTGCCAAGGTCATAGCAGAGGGCCCTGAGGTATGAGCGGGTTGTGAAGTGCCCTTCCCTCCCAAGTACAATGACCCCACCGCATATTTGGCCTGTTGCCTTTTACAAAGCACCATCACAAACCTGACCTCATTTGATCTCTCCTACAAATCACCTTGTGAGGTAGAAAGGATTAATTATACAAAGTAAAAGAAAGGAGGCTGATTGATTTGTTCTTTCTACAAAGATTTATTGAGTTTTTAGTATGTCTCAGGTGCCTTGAAAATAGAGAACAAAACCAGCACATTCCCAGCTCTCAGGAAATTCTGGTTCTGGTCAGTAAAGACAAACATGTTACCAGTGTACAAACATATGATAAGTATAATTTCCAGTGGTGACATGTGCTAGGAAGACTAACTGGCAGGGGACTGTAACAAGAAGTCATGGGTGGGTGGGAGGAGGGGCTGCATCCAAGTGGGCACAGCCTTTCTGAGGAGATGGCATTTGAACTCAAATCACAAAGGTGAGACAGAGCTGCCCAGGTGATGCCTGAGATTTATTGAAGCTCCCAGGATGGAGCCGCCACTGGAACCATGAAGAAGACTCTTTCCCCTGCATGTTTTGGGCTGTTCGCTTACCTCTGTATCATGTTCATGGATACCTGTGAGCTAAGTCAGAAACAAGACACTGATTTGTTTAACTTAGGTGGAGTGAGTGGGGTTGAGGGCTCTCTGCAGTGCCTTGGGAACTCTTACCAAGCTCGGACTCCATCCCTTCAACCTGCATATGTATAGACAGCCCAAAATGGAAGAGGATCCACCCAATGACCAACTTGGTTTCACCTTTTGTCTTACAGTAGTTCATTTCTCAGGGAACACTTTAGAATTAAATTTTCCCTTTCTAGGTCAGCTGAGGGACCATCAGTGACACCTTCCTCAAGGCAATTAAAAATTAGTTCACATTTTAAGAATCCTGGGGAAATATTCATAACATAAAATATAATTTTGTGTGTGTGTGTGGTGCTGGGGATTGAACCCAGGGCCTTGTGCATGGGAGGCAAGCACTCTACCAAGTGAGCTATATCCCCAGACCCAAAATATAATGTTTTAACCATTTAAAAGTGTACAGTCAGCGGCACATTGTGGTGCAGCCATTGCCACCATCCATCTCCCTAACTCTTCCATCACCCTGAATGGAAACTCCATACACACTAAACGATAGCTCCCGGGCATTTTTTTCAAAGCCCTAAAAGAATCATGGGTAATGAGGGAATGAATGCCACTTTACCTCTGTCTCTTCCCTGATGGGTGGAGCCTTGCTGTGCTCAGGGCAGTGTCTCTCAGTGTAGTCAGGAGATCTCTGAATCCAGAATCACCTAGTGGTGATGGTGATGGGATGGGGGGAATAGACCCCTGTTTAAAATGTGCTTCTCCCCTCCCCATCCTGAATCAGAATCTCTGGGGTTCCACCCAAGCAAGAGTAGTCTTACCCAGCCCTCCACAGGATTCTGCTGCTGATGTAAATGTGAGGTTGACGGGTTTCAGCCTCATGGGAAGAACAGTTGAGAAGGTGATGATGTAGTAGCTCAGAGGAAAGGATGAAATAACTCACAGAAAAGACCTGCTGTGGGGAGGCAACTGCCCGGATTTGAATTTCCACTTCAGCCTCAGCAGTGGTTAACTGTTCATTAATGACTTAATTTGTTTAATCTCTCTAAACCTCAGCTTTCCTATCTCCAAGTTGGATATTGCGATATATGGTTATGTTGCTGTGAAGATTGAAGAAGATCACACCCATGAGATGCTCAGTGTGATGCCTCTTCAGAAGTAAGACACAGGTCTTGGTGTAGTGTCCAGGCGGTGGGCTGATGCCTAAGGCTGCTCTGCACACCGAGTTAGGTTTTCTGGAAGAGTTAATAGGCAGAGTGAATCAAACTGGACTGTTTCCACAGTGCTGTATCTTCAGCTGTCATCCTGTCACAGGAAAGCAACCTAGATTATTAGGCTAGAAAAAAAACACGTTTATAGCAATTGAGAGAACAGAATGCTTTTCTTGAAAAATCTTTCAGCAAAGAATTTTGGGGAAGTTCCTGAGAAGAACAGTTAAGTGATTAGTAGTAGTGCATATACCACTAAGCTGCAAGAAATAATAAAGAAAATGAGGCTCTGGTGACTTCCTGGGAACAAGGGAAATCAGGATTGTCTAAGAATGTTCTAGATGTTTGGAGCTACAGTAGTTCGAGAGAGAAGCTCATGGACACTGGTCAAAAAAGCTTCCTGATTGAATGTGGCTAAGCAGGAAAGAAAGTGGAGGGGACTCAGGAATGATTAAAGGACAGGGAATTGTTCAAAGCACTAGACACAGGGAATGGGGTCTGGACCACTTTGAGTGAAGTAGGTGTCAGATTGGTGATGGGAGTGACTAGTGATCAGATCAGCCTCAAACTTGGCTTAACTCAACCTAACTAAATATGAAATACCTTCGAAGCCTAACAAATATGCTTTTGATAAATATCAACTAGACCAATTAGAGTAGTTTTATAGAACATTTATACTCATTGCCTAGCACCAGATCTGGTATGTAGCAGGCGTTTAAAAAATATTTGTGATCTGGGTATGGTGGCACGCACCTGGAGTCCCAGCTACTCAGGAAGCTAAGGTAGGATAATCTCCGAGGAATTTGAATTTGAGACCATCATGGGCCATACAGAAGACCCCCATCTTAAAAAAAAACAAAAAAACAAAAAACCCCACTTTAAAAAAAAAATTGTTGTACAGATGAATGAATGAATCATGCTTTTGGGCTAAGCAGCCCTTGGAAGAAAGGTTGCACAATCTGGAAGTTGTACCTCCAAAGATGAGGCAATGTTTACAAGCACATAAAACAGGTAAGATTTTGCATAATGTTAGGGAGGTAGAACCGTGTTGTTTTCTGTGATCTCCTTTTAAAAATAACATTTAGAACTTTAGGGAATGAGATTGTTGATTTTTTTTTAATTTTTTTTTTTTTGGTAGTTGTAGGTGGACAGTATGCCCTTATTTTATTTGTTTAATTTTATGTGGTGCTGCCCAGACTTCTTAGAGTGTAGGCCTCCCTGTGTCACATGACATGGTTGATTGACTGAAGAGCCCCCACCATCCAGGGCCTGGGATTTGCCACTTCATGGCCTTTCTTCCCCATATCTGCATATCCCTCTGGCCCCCCTGGCACCCCTACTCCACCACTGTCAGAGCCTCAGGAATGGCCTGAAGGGTGGGGTTGTGCAGCCAGAGAAACTGGCTGACTTCAGACTGTGGAGGTTTTGCTTGGGGTTACACCATTTTGAAAACTAGCAAAAATGCCAGGGTATTGGCCTGCAGATTAAAAAAGTAGAAAAACCAAAACAAAATAAAACCCCAGAGCTTGTTTGCTTTCCTTCCCCTGCACCCCTCACCCCCAGTTAGGTAAGAAGTACGAATAATATTGTTTCTCCCTTTTGGATGATGACTTCTCAGTGGTAAATCAGAGGCACAGCTAAAATGAACTTTGAGTTTTTAACGAGGTGTTCTATTTGCATTTTTAACTAGACCCAAAACAAGCGTTAGAATGACATCAACTGTTTGAGTCAGCTGCTGGCTTGGGCCTCCACCCAGAATTTGAGGTCATTGGTGGGCATCCATGAGGAGCAGGAATCATTTTTTAAGCTTGTTGACTGGAGGGCCTCTAAAGGCCTTCATTGGTGCTGGTGTTAAATATGATATGGGTATAAAAGTGAAAATGGCTAGAAATGGCCATCTGATATGTTAAGTATGCAGATTACAATGCTTTCCATCTGCTCCGGCTTTGTGGAGGAACCTCCATGAGACTGGAGTGTGACTTAATCTGGAAAATGTTTTACTTGGTACAATGATGAAATGTAGGCTAGATATCAGCAGTGGGGGACTGACATAGGGGATGCAGGAAAAAGAGCCATGAAGAAAAGGGTTCACAGAAGCTGAATCATATCTTCTGATTAAATCAGGATTGTTTTACTGAGTGACTGTAAAGTGAGAATGTGTTAAGGGGAGTAGAGTGGTTCTAGTGTGTTTATCTCATCCAGGGTGAGTTTTCATCACATGCATTTTTAATTCTTTGGAAAGACACTTAAATTAATTGAGGGATGACTTGTAGAGTACCAGTTTGAGAAAACTAGTCAATGACATTTCATTGACAAGGAAATGTCCATGTTGCCTATTAATTAATTAAAATTTTCTTATAGCATGAGCTGTAGTTGCCCTAGCTCAGTGGTGACACTTGGCTGCTGCTTGTGGGAGCTTGTTACATTTTGGATGCATGGGACACATCATGCAATGCCTTCCAAGAAGCCACTTGGGGTCCTTCCCACTGCCAGGCTTCTACAACGTGCTGCCTTGACCTGGAATGAAAATGCTCCAGTGCCTGCCCAGGGTGGTTCTGCTGCCTCTGATGAGCTTGTGTCTAGCAAGGGCAGAGCCAAGCTATCTCCCTAGCTTGGGCAGGACAGTTCTATAGCTTTATGGCATGGTGGAAATGTTGTATCCATCTGGGCTGTCTCATACAATCATCGCTAGCCACACATGACTCCTGAATACTTGATATGTGACTAGAGCAACTGAGGAATTGAATTTTAAAATTCTACTTATTTTTCACAAACTTAAATTTAAATAGCCACACATGACCAGTGGCTAATTGCAGCCCACTGTTCTGGCATTTCATATAAATGGAGTCATTCAGTGTCTGGCTTCTTTCAGTCAATGTAAGATTTCAGAGATTCATCCATGTTTGTTACATAATCAGGTCATCACTTTTATTGCTGAGTAGTATTCTATTTTATGAATATATCACAAGTTGTTTTTTTTTTCATCTGTTGATAGAATTGGATGGTTTCCAGTTAGGGGCTATTATGAATAAAGTTGCTATAAACATTTGTGTATAGATTTATGCTGGATGCATGTTTGATTTTTCTTCTGTGAGTGGAGTTTTTGGGTCATGTGGTAAGCGTAGGTTTAATTATTTAAGAAATTGCCATACTGTTTCCCAACAGCAGTGTCCTAGTTGCTCCACACTCTCACAGACTTTAGTATGGCCAGTCATTAGCCATTCTGGTGGGTGTGAAGTGCTGTCTCATTGTGATCTTAACTGGTCTCACCTTGATGACTAATGATGTTGAACATCTTTTCATATGCCTCTAGGCCATTTGTATTTCTTCTTTTATAAAGTGCTTATTCAAGCCTTTGCCCTTCATTAAACATAGAGTTATTTGTGTTCTTTTTTATTGAGTTGTAGGACTTCTTTATATATTCTGGATGCAAACCCTTTGCTAGATATTTGTATTACAAATACTTTCTACTATTCCATGGTTTGCTATTTGAAGAGCAGATGTTAAAATTTTGATTAAGTCCATTTTGTCCTTTCTTCTTTTTATTTTTTCTTTTATGGTCACTTCTTTTATGGTTTTGCTTTTTTTTGTATTTCAAGATCATAGACATTTTTCCGTTTTTTTTTTTTTTTTCCCCTAGAAGTTTTTGTAGTTTTAGACTTTATGTTTGGGTCTATAATCCATTGTGAATTAATTTTTGTGTATCATGTGGTATAGGGTTTGATGTTCATTATTATTCTGTTTGGATCCACCACCATTTATTGATTTTCCTTTCCCTATGGAATTATCTTTGCCTTAAGGAATTTACCTTTGTTGAAAATCCAATTGGCTGTTGGTGTTTAGCTCTGTTTCTAAGCTGAGCTATGCCTCTTCTGTTCCACTGAAGTATTTTCCATCTCTATGCCAGTATCACACTATCAAGATTATTGTAGCCTTGTTGTAGCCTTGAAATTAGGTTATGTCTTCCAATTTCTTCTCCCTTTAAAAATTATCTTGAATACTTCATGTCCTTTACATTTTCCCTGAATTTGCAAGGTTATTTCAATATTCAAAAATTAATCAGTGTAGTTCACCATGTTAATTTACCAAAGCAGGAAAAAACCCCCCTATAATTATCTCAGTGAATGTAGAAAAAGTCTTAGGTAATACTCATTCATGGTAAAAATTTTTAGCAGACTTGGAATACAAGGGAGCATTCTCAGTGTAATAGATGACATTTAGAATAGATGTAGACAAAATGCTAAATTGTGATGTATTGATATTTTTCCCCTAAGATTAAGAATAAAGAAAAAACATATGCTCTTAATATTTAGCATCATAAGTGGATATACTAGCCAGTGTAGTAAGGTGCGCGAGAGAAATAAAAGATACATTTGAAAAGAAAGAAATAAAATATTATTTGAAGATGACATGTTTGTAGAAAATTCTATGTCACCTAAAAAACTTGAATTTACCAAAGTATAAGTTATAATGTCTACACAAAATAATCAGTTATATTTGTGCATACTATCATCAAACAACTGCAAAATGAAATTTGAAATAATTCCATTTACTGGACTCGGGGTGTAGCTCAGCAGTTGAGCACTTGCCAACATGTATAAGGTTTCAGGTTCAATCCCCAGCACTGAAAAAAAATCCTACTTACAGAACCATCACTAAAATACTTAGGAACAAATTTAACAAAAGATGTGTAAGACCTCTATACAGTTACTGCAAAACATTGCTTAGGTAAATTAAAGATGTATATACTTGTGTACTCTTATACATTATGCATGTATATTTTTCTAATATAGGTAAATTGGTATAGAGAAAAAGAAAAGGAAAGAATGAATGAGCAGAGAGTACACTGGCACTGGCTAGCTGTGAATGAATTAGAGGCCTCAATATAGTTAAGATGTTATTTTTCTCTAAATTGATAGGTTGATTCAAGCCAATCCCATCAAAATCCTGCAGGCTTTTTAAAAAAAAAAAAAAAAAAAAAGAATTGTTATTCCTGATGGTCAAAGCAGTGATTTGAATTTACCACAGTAGTTAATGTGATGTGCTGATACTTGCTAAGTAAAGGAACAATGTGATGGAAATAGTGTTTAGGGAAGATTTTTCTAAAACTCAAATGGGATGGATTGAAACAGGAGGTGATTAGGGTTTGGAAGACTGGAGGCCTGTAAGTAATCTAATGCACAAGGATTGGGCTCAGGTAACCATAGACGAGAAGGAGAGAGTCAATAGAATCTTGGTGGTGTGCCAGGAATGAAAGTAGGGTGCAGAGTGTCTCAGAGGTGCCTGTTCAGCTGCTGTCAACCCAGGTAGGGGCCCTACATAATCGATAGTTGTGGCATGGGTGCCATGACATGCTGCAGTGGTGCAATGCAGGAAGAGGGCCAGGAAACAAAGGAGAGAGCTGATGATGACAGGCAGGTGTCAGGGAGGGCTGCAGAAGAGAGGTGCCCTTTAAGCTGGGTGATGGAGTCAGTACCATTAGGTAGAAACAGTGGGAAGGGGAATGCACAGAGGTATTGAGTGCTAGGCTGATTTCCTAAATGTTAGAAAATCCAGCACAACCTGGTAACTCTTCCTTGGGGATTGGTCAGAGACAAAGCTGTAAAAGACAGACTAGGACCAAGTCATGGAGGGTTGAATACCATCTAAAACCATCTAACCACCTGCTTTTCTCCCTTTTCATCTCATCAAAGGCCCATCAACAGCATGCCTGTGTGTGCATGTACACATGTTAACTCCAAAATTTCTTAATGTTAGTATAGTACGATGGAAGGCAAGGGCTTCTTGTGAGCATCACACCACAGTCTTCCCCACCTCCATCCTTCGTTTAAAGTTACATGCTACTACTGTCTGTGACCCATATTTCTGGGAGAGATGGGTGATTTGCAAACTGATTAGAGACCATGTTGATAGGATGGATTTTCTTTCCCTGTGAGTTTTACAATTGAGAATTAATTAGGTATGGGCAAACTTTTTGTGACCCTCCATTTTATTTTATTAGCAGCCTTGTCAGTGTATTAGTTGAAAATATTTGTGTGTCTTTCTCAACTGCATATCAGCCAACTCTTGACATCTAGTGTACACAGAATCTGAAGATGAGGGCGTAACTGGTTTTCTAGGTCTGAGGTCTAGCATTCCAGACTCTGAACCTTCTCTAATAAAGGGAGTTGAAGTCACGAAGGGTTAAGCCTTTGTGGTCTTGGAAAAGGACCCAGATGAGTACACCAGTGCCTTTGGGGAATGTTTAAAAAGCTTTATTTCCTGTGAGTTATGGAATTTCCATCATAATAGTTCAGAGAAAGGAGGTCAGGAGGGAGTGGAGCAGCAGATATTTGGAAGAAGAAAAAGTGAAGGTTGACTGGAGTCATGTAGTGTGTGTGTGTGGGTGGGGGGGGGGTGTATGCACACTTATGCCCCGGCCACCATGTGCATGTGACAAGGAGAAAGGGAGGCAAGGATTGTGAAGGCAAAATATTTTCTTTAATCTCTTTTCAGAGTGGGCGTTGAGGAAGATAATGTGTAAGTAAATGACCATCCCATGGTCGGTTGGCTGTCATACACAGATACTCAGAGGGGCTCTATAAAACTCTTTAATGATACAAATAGCACTATTAAATTCTATTACCAGCTTTCACAATTACCTTAGCATTTCTTTCCATGACAGTGAAATTACCGAGCAACTTCCATGTTGATTGAATGACATGTTCTCCTGAAAAATTCAGATGAATTTATGTTCTTCCTTGGGTTTTCCTCCTTCATCTTTTGTTACACTGTTCCCTCTACTCAAAGTTGCTTTTCCTCTCCATGGATGCAACGAATTTCTACCTCTCTGTAAAGTTCCAGCTCAAATCCCCCATCCATCATGGCTTTGTTGACCTCCTGGTCCAGAGCCATCTTCTCTTCTGAACTCTGGAATATAATACGTACTTGATAAATGATTGACAGTTCTTTGATAAATTTGTTTTTGTTATTTCTGTTAAGCCATACCTCCTTCCAACACCTACAATAAGAAAAAATGTTGGTCTTTATAGTTTTTTTCTACTTATTTTTTTTTTTTTTGTGGTGCTGGGGATTTGAACCCAGGGTCTTGTGCTTGCAAGGCAGGTACTCTACCAACTGAGCTATATCCCCAGCCCAAGTATTCTTTTTGATACGTAGTATTCCAATTAGCTTAGGAGAGCAAAATTAGAAACATCTTAGGAATTAGTAAGCACAACTCTCTCCAGTGCAGGAATTTTTCATAGAGTCCTTGTTATATCACATGTTTGTATTCTTGTACACTGTCAGCCTCACATATAAAATGGGGATGATAATAGTACCTACTTTTATCAATTAGGAAGCAATTTGGAAGTGACAGAAAACCTAAAATAGACAAGATAGAATTTTATTTTTCCCTCCCCCAAATCCAGGAAATATCTACCCAGGTTTCTGTCTTTCTTCTTTGCTCTATAAAACATTTGTTCTCTTATTCACCTCATGACCTAAGAATGTTGCTCCATCTCCAGCCATCATGCCTTTTTTTTCTAACTAGAATAAAGGAGAAAGAGAGGGATGAGAAGGGCACACCCTCTCTCTTCAAGGATATTTTCCAGACGTGGCAGATCACTTTTGCTTATATCTCATTAGCTATAACTTAATCACTGGGCTACATCTAGCTGTAAGCGGCTAATAAAGGAGTAGCCATGTGCTTGGCTAAAGTTCAGAGATTCTATTCCTGAGGAAAATGAGAACAGAGACAATTAGTGAGACTCTAGTACTCTACTGATACTCTTACTGTAAAGATTAAATGAAATAATATGTATACTATGGTTAGCATCTATCCGATATGGTATATGCTCAATAATAAATAACCCTGAAGGACAGTCATCCATCTGTTCACTTTATTAATTTGTCCAACATGTATCAAGTGCCCCCAATGCTGAATAATATGTTTCTATTTAAATGCCTCTATAAAAAGAAGACCATCCTCAAGACAGCTCACCCTTTCTTGAACAGCTCTAAATGTTAGGGAATTTTTTTATTAGACTAGGCCCAAGCTTCCTCCCTAACAATTCCTATGTCTTGGCCCTTATCCTACCTTTTGGAAAAAAAAACATGAAGTAAGCCTATTTCCTCATCTGGGTTCTTCAGATACACAAAGACCTCTATCAGGCCTCCCACTTGTTTTCCTTGCTCTAAACAGGCATTTTGTTATCTTATTATTTATCTGGCACAAGGGCTGCTCAGGAGGGAGTAGCCCCTCTGTAAAGGACTAGGTGATAAATATCTTTGGCTTTGTGGACCACCTGATCTCTGTCACAACTTCTCAGTTCTATCATTATAATGCAGAAACAGCCAGAAATATGACATTAATGAAGCAGTGTGACTGTGTTCCAATAAATTTTTATATACAAAAATTGAAGTGGCAGGCTAGCTTTGGGTCTCAGGCTGTAGTTTGCCAGCCATTGGTCTAGCTCATAAAAATGCATCAACAGCATTATTTTCAGATGATATTTTTGTCTCCTGAAGCTGAAATCTTCTTGGATGTCACTCTTGATTTTTTTTTAAGCCTTTCATTTCTTTTTCTTATCTTACTGCTTTGTCTTGTTTAAGATTTCTAGCATTTCCTGCGTGTCCATTGATCTAGCTCTACTTTCTGGTTTTTTCATTTCCCTAGTCATTCATATGTTTGTGTGTGAGTGTGCATGTGTGTGTGTGTGTATATTATATAATCTGTGGCTTGGCTTACACCCTTGACAGTCCACTCTCGTTCTGTCACATCCTTAGCCCACACATGCTTTGAGGGAGTGGTCAGAAAATTAGCATTTATTGATGGGCTAGTCACTGCTGACATATAAAATGTGTTTCATCTCATTGTAGATATGAAAAGTATAACTCAAGATTGATAATTTAAGCCCTTATGGTCTTGCAGCTGAGAGTCAGGAGTTGATCCCAGCTATAGAACTGAAATTAAAACTGGAGTGAACCTAGGGAGAGGAGTATGTGTATCTGGCAATAGTGAATTCAATTCCACATCATTGACACAGCAGAGCTGCTGTGGTTGTTGTCTCTCATGAAGACATTTACAAGGCATAGAATAACAAACATATCCCCTGAATTGGTAGTTTTCAAAATATTTCTTTCACAACATTATGGAATAGATGATTTTATTTCTATTTTATAGGAGAGGAAATCAAACCCAAAAGTGGTTAAAAGATTTTCCAGAGGTGCCAGACCCTATGTCTGGATGTTTCTTTTTATGATAGTTCACATTGCTTTTCCATGGGAAGTGTACCCCATGTCTTCATCTTGCTAACTCTTACTTGTCTTTAAAACCCCAGCTCAATCAACCTCTATAGGAAACTCACTCTAGAAATCACTCCCACCTTATTCCCTCCAATGGATTTGGGTGCTCTTTCTCTGTGTTAATGCAGATCATGACTCTGTTTGAACTGTACACTCTCTGGTGATTTATTAGCTTGTAAGAAAACCGAAGGTCAGATTTGTGCCTTATTTGATTTTGTACTCAGCAAATATTTGTTGAATAAAGGAATGGACTGAGATGGAGCCAAGTCTAGTTCTCCAGGGAGTCAGCTCTCTGTGATGTTGCTCATTCCTGAATACAGCTGGAGATGAAACAAAGACCATTGCTTCAGCAGATTGAACATAATCCTCAGCCTTCCAGAGCTAAACTCAAATAAAATCTGAGTGGACTTGGGGAGGGGAGGGTGTGCAGGGGCAACAGTAAATTCAGAACCATGTTGCTGATACTACAGAGCTGCTGAACCTTGGTTGTTGTCTCTCATGGTGACATTTTACGAGGCATCATAGACTCTTCCCCTACCCGTGAGTCTTCACACACATCAGACCAAACCCATGGGATTTCAGGCTTGATAGAAAGCAGGATTAGCCCATGATTAAGAGATGAACTTCTGGAGTCAAACTTCTTGGGTTTGAGTTCTGTCTCCATCATTTTCCAGCCAAAGATCCAGGATGATTTTTAGCAATTGACTAAACTTTTCTATGCTTTGATTTATAATCTTCCAATGTGGATAGCAGATCTTTATCTGTATTAGTTATCTATTGCTCTGTAACAAATTACCCAAACTTATGGCTTAAAACAGTATACGTTTATTATCTCACAGTTTCTGTGCTCAGGAATTTGAGCGGTGGCTTGTGTGGCTGAAGTCTCATGAGACTGCTGTCCAATGTAGATGGTAACTACAATCATCTGAAGCCATGGCTGAGGCTGGGGAAGCCACTTCCAAGACAGCACACCCAGATGGCTGTTGGCAGGAGTCCTCAGTACTTGACAGTCATTTGCCCTGAGAACAAGTGAGAGAAGAAGAAGAAGAATAAGGAGGAAGTCCCGACGACTTTTATGATGTCAGTCTCGAATCTACACTGTTACTTCCATCACATTCTTTTTTTTTTTTTTTTTTTTGCGGTGCTGAGGATTGAACCCAGGGCCTTGTGCTTGCAAGGCAGGTATCCTACCAACTGAGCTAGATCCCCAGCCCTCCATCACATTCTGTTATGTTAAAAGGAAGTTACTATCACAGCCGACATTCAAGGGAAGGGGAAC
This sequence comes from Glaucomys volans, assembly GCA_020662805.1. NCBI lineage: Eukaryota > Metazoa > Chordata > Mammalia > Rodentia > Sciuridae > Glaucomys > Glaucomys volans. The sequence continues at coordinate 483,835 of JAJEJO010000609.1, read as the reverse complement.
TGGCCTCCCCTTTTTGAAAATAAAAGTATCAAAGAATTATGGACGTATTTAAAAACCATCATGTTATCTTGTAGGATGGAGTGAGAATTACATGCAGTAATGATTACATATTTTAAGCCTCTCTTACCTCAAATTGCTTACCTTGTGGGTGAGAAAGGACAGATCAACTGTCAGTGTGAAGGTTTGGGCCTGAGAAGGTGTCCTTTAAAAAGTAGAAAAAAGATATTAAACCCAAATTAGTACAATAAGCCATTAAAGTTATCTGTACCATTCTTGACATGAAAACTTGTTCACAATGCACTTTGAATTTTTTAAAAAGCACCCACAGAACAACATATAGAATACAAACCAGCATTTATAAAGTTATATACACACAGCTTCGCACATTGATGCATGGGAGTGTTCTGCAAGGAGGGCCCTCAGAATATTAAGAATAGTTATCTCTCAATGGTGGGATTAGTGTTTTTAGAACTTTTTCCCATGTCATTTTCTACATTGTTTGAATTTTTTTTACACTGAGCATATACCTATAAAAAAAAAAAAAAAGAGGCATTTTCAAAAGAAAAGCAAGAAGAAGCCAAGTTGGAAGGAGGATGCAAAAGGTGGGAAGGGCTGGGGTGATGAGCAAGGACATGTTGCTCTGTGTGGCTGTATTTTACCCTGTGAAGAATGTGATTGCTAGGGCGTCATCAGATCCTTTAGGGTGATTATGAGGACTTGCATATGCTGAGAGCAGGCGAGAGACTATGTGTGAGGGGACATATAAGTAATATAGAGGGAGGTTGATGACTTTTTGGGAAAAGAGGATATGGGAAAGCACGGGGAAGAAGGACATCTGTGTGACAAAGATCAAAGGCAAAGCAAGTTGGCATTGACCACAGAGCGTGACTGCTGATGAGTGGCCTTGGGAGAGAGCGATACCTACTTGCGATGGGCAACTTCTGGTTCCAGAGGGCCTTGTTCATCCTTCATAGTTGCACCTCCTCAGCTGAATGGAAATTTGCTTCATTTCCCCTCTGTTGGTATAGCTGCTGGCATGTACTTGCTTTCCACCAGTAGCACAGGACCCAGCATGGAGAAGGGGTCCAGCAATGTGTTGGGAAAATAAAGATAGGATAGACTGATTTTTGAATAATACCTTTCAAAATCACAGATTTTTAAAGTGTCTATTGATATTCAGCTGAAAATTTTCTTATTAAAAGAAACTGGTGTTTAAAATCTTATATTTGAGGAGGGGTACTGGAATTATTGCCTAAAGTTGCTTTTTGAAATATATAAATCTACCATTAGTTTCCCATTTATTTCATCTACACTTTTTCACTTTTCTTTCTTTTTCTGAATTTTAAAATGAATAGAAATTTCTTACGTTTTTAACTTTTCTTTTATTACCATTTTAAAAAATGGTTGCTTTAGAATTTAGAATATGCATCTTTAACTTACCACAGCTAAGTTTAAGTAATAGTATAATTACTTAAAGTTATAGTATAATTACTTCTCATGTAGAGAATAATATTGTCATGGTCTAGCCCCACTTCCTCGCTCTTGACCTTTGTGTTTGGTTATATATTTTAGTTCTATATTTGTTAGAAACCCCACAATGCATTGTGGTTATTATTTTGCTTTAAATGGTCAATAATCTTGTTAAGATAACAATTATCCTGTTTAAAAAATGAAAAAAAAAAATGTATTTACCCACATGCTTAGCATTTTTAGACTTTTGATTCCTTTACTCGGAAGCAGATTTCTATCAGGCATTTTTCTTTTGCCTAAAGGGCTTCCTTTCTTGTTTCTTATAGTGAAGGTCTGCTAGTTATGAATTCTTTCAGCTTTGTATGTCAGCAAAAGTTTTTGTTCATTTTCATTTGCAGAACACATTTTTGCTGAGTATGGAATTCTCAGTTAACACCATTTTTTCTTTCAGTACTTTAAAGATTTGTTCCACTTCCCTCTGGTTTGCATTGTTTCTGATGAGACATCTTCTGTCATTCTTATTTTTTGCTCTTCTTTATTTAGCATGTCTTATTTCCTTGGCCTCCCTAAAGTCTCAGCCCTTTCTCTTCTACTCAGGTATGCTCCTGAGTTCTGTCTGAGTCCCTTTTCCTGCCCTATAGCTTAGACACTCTCTAAGTAATAAACCAGAACATTTATAGGGCTCACTTCATTTTTTTCCCTCTTCTTTCAGAGATCACTGTTCTGTTTTGCCTATTAAGGGTCTGAAAACCACTGTTCCTTGCCCCCCTGCCAGCCAATTGGTTTAGTTTCTAAAGGTGAGAGAATAAATTTTGTTCTTATTGCTCCATTTTGGCGGGAAGCAGATGTTCTGAAATGTTTAAACACTCTCCCCCCTGATTTTTTTCTTTTAAACATTAAAACTAATTTTTTTTTTTTTTTGAGTACTGGGGATTGAACCCAGGGGCATTCCACCACTGAGCCATATCCCCAGCCCTATTTTGTATTTAATTTATTTTGTATTTATTTTGAGTTGCTTAGGGCCTTGCTAAGTTGCTGAGGCTGGCTTTGAACTCGAGATCCTCCTGCCTCAGCCTCCCAGGTGCTGGAATTACAGGTGTGCGCCACCGTGCCCAGCAAAACTAAGTTTTGATTGCAAAACTTCTTACTCAAAATTGTCCTATATTTTGTATTAATTTATGAGCTCAGTTTTTAAAACATGCTTAGTGCTACAGTGTTTGATATTATCTCTTTTCTTACAGGAAATAGGAAACATTCAAGTTGGATTTTTAAATCATCGCAAGTTAATGATGGACCAGAAATCGCAGAATGTAATCCTGAATGAAAGTCTTCAGAATTTTTTCTTTTGTGCTCCAAATAACAGAGGAAAGAAGATCTGTCTGTCATGTTAAAACTGTGATCTAGAATAAAATATTCATAATAGGAAATTATAGGTGGGAAATTTTATTTGGCTCTTAATGTACCTAATTGAAAGGAGTCATCACATTTCTCAGAAGTACTTGTTTAGATCTGAGATTGTTTTAACAATCAGTCATTTTCTAGAAATCTTGCCATGATCAACAGGGAGGAGAAGCAGCAATAGCTGAAAACTGTGCATTGGTCAAGATGACTTCTGAAGAAATGGCAGCTTCTGTTCTCAACCCTGTGACTCAGAAAAAAGTAGTGCCTGCCCAGTCAGCCATGGATGAAAGCAGTGAGAAGGTCTCTGACATCAGTATTCCAAAGACTCATACTGTCAGGCAAGGTGGGCAGACCTCTTATACCATCTCACAACAGAACAAGCTTCAAGAAGAATTTTCTGGAAGCCACTCGCCTAGCGTTCTCTCAATAGCAAGGGAGAAAATGTTAAGTGATGAGAACAGCAATGAAAAGTGCTGGGAGGAAAGCACGTCAGATTCTGTGAAAAACCTTACCATGAACTGCAACAACATACTGCGAAACCATCAGCGTGGCCTTCCTCAGAGCCACTTTTATGAAACGTGCAACTCTGTCACAGAGGAAGGCCTGTGTTTGGAAACTGGAATTCCTTCTCCACTGGAAAGAAAGGTGTTCCCTGGAGTTAAACTGGAAATAGATACACCTCCCATGAGCATGAGTCCTTTAGGAAATGACTCTGAGCTCATTGAGACCCACAGAGTGCAGCCTGATGGCAACATGGCGGTATTTCATTTTCATTATGAGGTTGACAGAAGAATGTCAGACACTTTCCATACCTTATCCGAAAACTTAATTTTGGACAATTGTGGAAATTGCATTCCACTTCCTGGGGAGGAGCAAAAGCAAAATTACACAGCTTATACTTGTAAACTGATGAAATTGGCAAAAAACTGTGATAACAGGAATGGGCAGCTGCAGTGTGAGCATTGGGAGACCTTGAATGATAAATACCTGTGCTTTGAGGGCTCTGGCCAGAAGGGTGACACGATATGCCCAAGTGATAGCATTTGCAGGGGGGATTTCACTGACAGTCCTCCTACTAAGACTTTTTTGAGCCATTTTGAAGATTTCCCTGATAATTGTGAAGATACAGAAGAAGACTTTTTCAAAAGCAAAAAGGAGCGGTCCACTTTATTAGTCAGGAGATTTTGCAAAAATGATAGGGAAGTAAAGAAATCTGTGTACACGGGGACAAGAGCAATCATGAGAACCCTGCCTTCTGGCCACATTGGACTCGTTGCTTGGAGTTATGTTGATCAGAAAAGAAATGGCCTCTTACTGCCTTGTGGGAGAGTCATGGAACCTCTGTCCACAGTGGAGATAAGGCACAGTGGGGGTCAATGTCTGTCAGAAGCCCTGTGGTGTCTGGTAAGAGTTCAAGTTTCTTTCATAATTTCTTTACAACTTGATCTTTTCAAAATCCAAATTTCCATTGTCTTAATTCATGGAAAATATTAAGATCTGTCAAATTATGATTCTTAGGGGACGCATTTATAGCTATTGGAAAATAGATACTCCAGTTCATAGCTATTTAGGTTGAGTCAACATTGTAAGTAAGTAACAAAACATGGCAGAATTAGAATTATAATCCAGGCGTTTTGCTTTTAGGTATTTCTCAAAATCCAGAAAGAAAGAAAACTCAATGTGAACATTTAAAGGAGCAGAAGACTTCTCTTCCTTTCAGCATCTGTTCATTGAGTCATCCCTTTTGGTGATGTTTATGTAATCTCAGACTTGACTGAGTTAGAAATGGTGATTCTAACCCAGGTTACATGTTACAGTTAGTGCCCAGGCCAATCCAGTCCCTTTGAATCAGAAGTGCTGGGTTTGGGTGCAGCTTGAATGTTTTTTCAAAGTTCCCTTAGTGATTCTATGGGTTCTGTGGAGTTGAGAACTATTGCCTAGGAGTTTAAACTGAGCTCTTAGCTTTTTGACTGAGAGATTTTAGGAATATTTCCTCTGCCCTGACACTACTTGGACTCTCTGGAACAGCAGGGAGCCTGCCTGAGGAGTAAAAGCCTGCAGGCCTGCTCTGCAGAGGACCACTCACCCCAGCCAGCGTCTGCAGATGTGCTTGTGTGGCTCTTCACCTGATCCCACATGAGTCACAGGTGTGGACTGCCTGTCCTGCTCTGTACTGAGTTGCCCAGCACCTCCCAACTGTGAGATTGGTGCTGAGACATCATGATATCCTGCTTGAAAGTGCTGGTTTCTGTAGACATGGATGCTTAAATGATAAGATCACACAAGAAACTGAAGCATAATAAAGGGAATGGAAACGGGGTTCATTCAGAACCTTTGTCACAATTTCTCCAGGAGCTTGTGAGTCAGGATAATTCATGGCATGCCAGTGCTTTCTTCCAGTTTACTCCTCTCTGCAACCCTGTGACTGCTTCTTCTGTCCTTTATGGTCCCTCTTTCAAACCTACCCTTTTCCTCAGTCACATGCCCTGGCTGGTTAATTTTCAGTGAATTGAATGGAGGAGGAGATGATGCAACTTCTCTCCTCCCTCCCTAGTCTCTGAAGGTGGGGACAGATTGCCACACCTCTGTCAGAGGACTGCAGGAACTGCCCTTCCTTCTGAGACCAGGCTCAGAGGTGATACTGTGGACAATTTTATTAACCCTTAAGATGCAGCTGTGGGATGGGCTGGCCATCCTTCTGTCCTCTTTTAGGGGAGATTTCTGAAAAGGAGAGCCCTTTCTGAACATGTACACCACAGCATATGAGGGATCCATAATTTTCATCTCAAGTATGGTCTTCTCTACTTGTTATTTAGTTGAGAATGTGGTGGAAATTCTTCTCAAATGTTACGCAGATGAGCTGTACCCATATGCCCACCCCTCCCATGAATTGCCTTCTTCACCTAAAAGTTATATATCTGATGATGCACTCCTGTTCTGTTTTCTGATTATTTTATGCATGTCCTTCCTGGTTCAACAGTCAGATTGTAAATTGCTAAAGGCAGGAACTGAGTCCTACCTTTTTTTACTCTCTGTAACACAAATGTAATGCCAAGTATATAGAAGAAGACATGGTTAGAAACAGTCTCTGGAGTTAGTCAACCTGAATTTATAGTGTGACTGACTACTATAATGCATCAAATAATAAATAAATAAATAAATAAATAAATAAATAAATAAATGGCAGACTGATAGAGTAGAGGAAGGAGATTGGGGGAGGGAGGATAGGAGGGAAGCGGATAGTACCAGGATTTAAAGATAGAAAACTATATTATACACATTTACGAATATGTCAAAATGAACTACACTATTTTGTGTAACTACAATGCACACAATTTTTTTTATTTTTAGACACTGAAACAAATTGTGACTGACTCTATCACTGACTGACAGGTTGCTTAACCTCTTGGTTCCTAGTTGCATATGCAAACTGTCAGGGACTGGAAGAACTGCCCTTCCATCTGAGATAATGGTATTGCTGTGGTGTTAAATGTTACCCTCAGCATGGTCCCACAAGAGCAAGTGCTGCTGTTCTCTCTGGCCATTCACTACCTGCTTCATGGTGGTCTCATTCCCAACTCATTCTGCTCTTTGGTGGCATCTCACTCAGGGACTTTTATAATAGTATGAATTTGAATGTACAGTCACCCCTTTGTGTCTGCAGGTTCTGCATCTGTATGTTCAATCCAATACAGGTTGAAAGTATTTGAAAAAATATCATGTCTGTTCTGAACGTGCACAGACTTTTCCTGTGTCATCCTCACAATACAGAGTGATAACTATTTGCATAGAACTGATACCATCTTAGTTATTGTAAATAATTTAGAGATGATTTAAAATATTCAGGAGGATATGGATAGGTTATATGAAAATACTACATCATTTTATATGCGGAACTCGAATATCTGTATCCTGGATTCTGGCATCCTCCCGAGGTCCTAGAACCAATCCCCCATGGGTACCAAGGAATGCCTGTATGTCTCAATCTATGATGTGGTAGCTTGAATAATCCTTCCCACGTGTCAAAAAAAATGTGTTATTTGTCCAATTAATTCTTTGGCCTCACATTAGAAAATTTTTTCTTGGATGCCTTGGTCAACATGGCCCAATTAATTTATATTTGCACAGCTGTGCAGAGAAGAATGGATTTGAGCAGAAGACATTAATGAGAATTAATGAATGCTGACTAACTCTGTTGGTATCCTCCTCCTCCTGCTTGTAAAACATGAAAGCCCTGCCCCTTAACCCCTTGACAGTCTGACTCCCTCTCCCTTGTTCTCAGTTTATTGGCTCGACAAGGTGGGGTATTTTTGCAAATGGCTAAAGTTTCCAGGTTAAAAATTGGTTAAGTGTGTTTATCCTTTTAAAACATTCTCCCCCCATCTGAATTTTGCGGAAGTTTGGAATCCTAGAGTTATCTTGAAGGTGAAGTACAAGGAGTTCCTGCTTCTGCCCTGCCAGACTAACTCATGTACCCTGAGTTCCACCTGCACCTGAAGGGGGGCCAGGGATAGAAAGGGCAGAAATTCCACCAGCTCCTCTGTTGATACTTCATTTATTTCCCTGCCTTGATCCACGAGAGGGTTTACTGTACATGGATATATATGGCAAAAAAGAAAACATAAATAATCTTCAGATTGAAATAAAAAACAAAGAATAAGAACGAAAACAATCAATCAAGAAAATATGGAGAAAATAATTTAAAAAGTGTTTTTGAAAAAATTAGACTTTGGCTGGTGATGTGGCTCATCAGTAGAGCACTTGCCTAGCATGAGTGAGGCCATGTTCAATCCCCAGCACCACAGGGGAAAAACATCAGACTAGGAAAATTGTACACTAAAAAGCAGGGTCAAAACCAGCTTCTATATCCTGCTTTCTTCCTTCTAAAATTGAGTGTTGAATCATTTGGTCACTAGGGCAAAACTTCCTTCAACACTCACTTCCTTCTAAAATTCATTCTTTACTATCACATACAGAAAATTAAACTTAAGAGGCAATGACAATTTTTTTGAGTGTTTAACAGTAATATGTTTGTTGGTATAAATATCCTTGATTCTCTATTTTGTCTCTTTCAAACTGAACTGAACTGAACCTTAAGAAGGAGATAATGTCTCTGTAATGTGTAAAGCAACTCATTGATAATAAATTCATCTTCTAATTTGTAACTTTTATGAATGATCAAATATCCAGTGAACCGTCTAATGTTGTAAGAGATGGCTGTTGAAACAGCAACGTGACTTTTTTTTATGGTCTGGAAATTTGGTTGCCTTGGAGCTCAGGGACAGTTTGGACCTTGAAATAATTAAAATTTCATGGGGTGCTTAGGCGAAGCCGGAAGCCCTTGGTTGGTGAGATGCCAGGTCACCTCTTCCATTACTGAGGTTCGTGACATGGGTATAGGACAATGCTGGCCCTTCCTGCTGAGCACAGTCAAGGGAATCCAGGCCCCACTCATCCCTATGCAGTTTAGTCACGTCTAGTGCATCAGTGGAAAATGTGATGGGCTGCCCCAGGCCAGCTCTGTGATGATCGGGCTACTTTCCTTTACGAACTGCGTTGGGACAGTGTAGAATAGACTCACTTCTGCATCTCTGTGGTTATAGCTGTTCTTTGGCTTGGATTTGGTAAGAGATGAAACAAACCCTTGACCTCAGACTCTGGTTTGAGGTGATTGGATTCGTGGCCACTGTAGCCTAGGGGCAGTCTCTGCAGCCCCTTCCTCTTCCCTAGAAGTTCTGAATAATGGCAATCAGCATCTGCAGAGGCCCCATGCCTTAGGCATGGGTCATGGTTAGTATGTGGCCAGAAAAGAATCAGAGCCAGGGGACAAGGAAGGATAATATCATCATGTAGCTGGTCTCATCTACAACCTGCATCTTACAGAGGGACCACCATGGAATGACTGCCACACAGTCGTGAGTAATAGTAATAGTCAGCATCCTCTCTGTGGGTGCTGACTCAAGTGGGTCAGACCCCTCACGGTTTATGGGCATCTTGGGGTGATGGGTAAGTTTTGCCCTAGTGACCAAATGATTCAACACTCAAGGATTTGAGGCATCAGTGTGGGGTCAGGGTGACCATCCCCTAACCCCCTTGACTAGACTAACTGGTGGCTCAGGCAGGACTCATTTTCTGCCTCTGGAGAGTGTCCACAACACCTCAAATGGGGCCCCTCTCAGTGTTTCTTTGTTCTAGCAGCTGACCTGGACACATCCAGAGCCAAACATTAAATACGGGTCCTGCGGAACTCAGTCATGCAAGGCCCCCCTATGTTTGGCCTCTGTCTTAAATCCCAGGCCCTTCCCTCAAACCTTCAGAAAGCACCCTAAAGAACTATCTCAGCCTCCAGCAACAGAAAGACCTGTGATGACCTTTGAAGGATAAAGAGTGTCCTTTCTCAGAAGCACGGTAGCAGATCTCCTTGGAGGGAGGAGAGATGCTCTGATTTCTCTTTATTCTTTTTTCAAAAACACTTTTATTGAGATACAGTTCATACATCATACACTCACCCACATAAAGAGTATAGTACGTTCACAGACATGTGCAGCCTTCACCACAGTCAATTTTAGATTCCTTTCATCACCTCTAAAGGAAGCCCAGTGCCCCTTAGGATCACCCTCCCTCCTCCCCGCCTCTTGCCCACTTCCCAACCCTAAGAAGCCACTAATCTATTTTTTGTCGCTGCCAATTTCCCTATTCTGGACTTTCATATGAATGAACTCATATAGTACATGGTCTTTTTGATAACTGCCTTCTTTCACTTAGTTTGATTTTTCAAGGTTCATCTACATTGTAGCACATAGTACTTCATTATTTTTTATTGTGGAATAATATTCAATTGTGTGGCCATAGCACATTTTATTTTATTTATCCATTCACCAGTGGCCAGACATTGGGTATTTTGGCTATTATGAATGATGCTCCTGTGAACTTGCAAATATAGGTTCTTGTGAGGATCTCCATCTCCAGTTCTCTTAGGTACATGGCTGGGAGTAGAATTGCTGGGCCATATGATAACTCTTTGTTTTAGGGAACTGATAAACTGTTTTCAAAAACAATGGCACTATTTTACATTCAGTAATGCATGAGGATTCCAGTTTTTCCATATCCTGAGCAGCATTTGTTATTGTCTGTGTTTCTGGTTATAGCCATCCTAGTGCATATAAAGTGATATTTTACTGTAGCTTTGATTTGCATTTTCCTGATGGTTAATGACCTTGAACCTCTTGTCATGTGCTTATTAACCACTTATATTATTTTCTTTTGAAGAAATGTCTAGTCAAATCCTTTGCTTTTTTTTTTTTTTTTTTCCCCTTTTGGCAGCATTGGGGATCCAACCCAGAGCCACACATGCTAGGCAAGTATTCTACCACTGAGCTACATCCCCAGCTCCTTTACCTATTTTTAAATTGAATTATCTTTTAATTTTTGAGTTCTTTACATATTCTAAATAAGAGTTCATTATCAAATGTAGGGTTTACAGTGCAGACTTAGATAAAGGTATAGATACAACGAATGAAAGTCAAGGAAGTAGCAAAGAAGTTTTACAATTTTAATGCACAGTGAACTTGTTAAACCTGTTCTTTGGACATCAATCTGATTCTCAGTGTTTCTTAACTTACCCCACAAGGAACAACTTCCTTTTTTCTTTGTGGTACTGGATTGAACCCGGGGCCTATGCACGCTAGGCAAGTATTCTACCAACTGACTACGTTCCCACTCCTTTTCTAAATTTTACTTTGCGACAGTGTCTCACTGTGTTGCCCAGGCTGGCCTCAGACTTATGATTCATCCTCCCACGTAGCTGGGATTACAGGTGTGTGACACCATGTCCAGAACACCACCTTTCAATTAAGATTTTCTTTATTTTACTTCTACAGATGATCCCCAGTTCTGGTTTTCATGTTCTCCAGTTTTCAGTTTTTTCCATTTTTCCCTCCTCTCTCTTGGCCTAAGCTCTCTATTCTATGCATCTTTATTGTCCACATTCTGTCCCTCAGACTAGTGGCAGGGAAGTACATTTCCAATCTGTGGACTTGTGCATCACCAGGAAGGCAGCCAGGACTAATGGTTGAGGAGGAGGCCACCACCTCCCAGTAATGTACCACATTATGCACAGGTTCAAGCAGAGCCAGGGCTAGGGGAGATGTGTGAGGTGCACAAAATCTAAGGAGGCACTTAACTCTCAGGTTTCCCAAGTGCCTACCCTGTGCTGATTAGTGAATGCCTCTTTTAATTTGGAGTGCTGGGCAGCTCATGTGTCTCACCCTAGTTCCAGCTCTGGGCACAGGGTCTAAGAGAGTCTATGGTTTGGAAATGAATATAATCTCCCTAATCCGGAATGACCTTGACTTGAACCTCCATAGAACACAACACAGATATTCTTAAAATGCAAGCGAAGAATGGCTTCTACAGTTTTAAAGAGTTGAAAAGCAAATTGAAAAAAGAATATTTCATGGCATGTGAAAATTACATGAAACTCAAATATCAACAATCAAAAGGAAAGGTTGTTGGAACTTAGCCACAGTTGTTCCTTTACGTATTGTCTGTCTATAGCTGCTTTCGTGTTGTGATGGTGCAGTAGCTGGGACAGAGACTGTATGATCTGCAAAGAGTAAAATATTTATTATCTGGTCCTGAAGCACAAGTTTGGCTACTCCTGGCTCAGGGACCACTCTCTGCGTGGCTCACTCCTATCCATCCCTCAGGCCTGCACATAGTTTCACACGCTGTTAGTGGTCTTCCCTTCCAGCCCCCCATTCCCAGCCCAGACTCTGAGCCAGAGTTTCTCTGACAGTCAGTGCTCAATAGATATTTCTAGAATGATTTCCTGAATTATTAATGAAGAAAGGCAGTTTCCAGCCACTCCTGATGTCTCCTTCTCTCCTTCCCAGATCCAGTGCTGGCTTGTTAGCCACACCCCTCTCCCCCTTCCCGCAGAGCTTGGAACCAGCTCTTGTGCAATACCTGGGACAGAATCAGGATTTCCATTAAAGTTCAAAAGGGTCTTTCCAAGCCTATGAACCCAGAGATCCATGCTTGTCACCTCTCCAGAGTTGGCCTGAAAGACAAAGAAGGGTCATGTTTGTATCTCTTTGTTCCTGGCTCCCCTTTTCAACTGCCTGTAAAGTTTCCAGATGTTTTGTGCTTACAAGGAAAGATCCGAGACTGCTTTGTACTGCAGAGGCTGAGAGGAGAGAAGCCCCCTTCTCCCGGAGCACTGTCCCTGCCTTTCAAGCCCCCAGTACTTACCAGCCTGAGTTTCCATGGGACCAAAGGGAGTCTAGTTTCTGTTTTTCAGTGGTGGCCAGGGATGGGGATGGTGGTAAAGGGATAGGGACAGCCCTTTTAAGTTGACAGAATCACTGTGGGGATCTGGGAGGTGTTGGACTAGTGTCTTCAAACTGACTTCAAGACTCTGAATACTGCATTGAGACAACAATCCTCTCGCCTAGAAAAAACCCAAGTACCAATTTCAGCTCTGCCATTAGCTGTGACCTTGAGCGAGTCACTTAGAGCTTGGGATTTTAGTCCCTTTGAGTATAAAAAGAGTGAGGGCAGACATGAGTCAGACATTGTGAATGCAACTGGCATGTGTGATTTAAGGAATGGCAAATTACACATGTCATCCTAACTCTAAAAGCCCACCAGTGTGTGGCTTTCTGATTTAAATCCTGGCCTTGGATTTTGGGTTGAGTCCATATTCTACCTCTCCCAGCAGTGCCTCCTTGAGGTTTGATTAGGAAGAAAATCTAGTTGCTCCTGACACAGAGTGTTCAAGAAAAGCAGAGAGAAAGGGGCTTCACCATTGGATAAACCCCGAAATGCCTGTAGCAGTAAGAAGCAAGCACTTGGGTGTTCACTGTGTTCCAGGCCCTGTTTTTCCCCTGTCCTTTGATTCTTGTAGGAACGCTGTGAGACAGGTATTATTAACATCCCCACTGCATATTCAGTACAAGGAACAGCATGTTCATCAAAGTCACACAGTTTTGGGACTTGGACCCAAGTCGGCTGCCTCCAAAGTCCATGCCCAGAGCCACTCCTCAGAAGTTCCTCGGGAAGATTCTGATGCAACTCACCCCTATAACTTGGCAGAGATTCTTTTCTCTTATTAAATGTGCAAATGTTGAGCTCTTTCTTTCTTCAAATGTGAGCTGGGTGTGACCTTTGGATGAATGGGAGTCATGGGGAACAATACCAATTCTTAATGCAAGGGGTGTGTTGGCTATTGAAATGGCTAAGATTTATTTTTATGACTCAGAGGCTAGGGGGGAGGAAACCCAAGCCCCAAGGTTTGAATTTTTTTACTGAATTGCTGTAATTTAGAAGTACATTTAAGAAGTTTTATAAGTAAGTAAGCAAGAACAAAGTCCAAAGCAAACTACACATATCTGAGTCAGAATATATAGCTTATGATCATGCTGAAATGCTCAAAACTATTGGGAACATCATTTAGCATTTCTTTTTTCCATTTTAAAGTGTTCTATGATCTTCCAGGGTCCTGACCAATTGACCTGAGCATGAAAAACATGACTGAGTAGCATTTCTTCCCTGAGTCATGCTAATAAGATGAAGTTGTCTCCTCCCTCACAAGGTTAGGGGGTGGAAGAAGAACTTGAAACTGGTTGTGTATTCAAGCAGTTGACAAATGTTATAAAATCTCCCTGTGAGTATAACTTTTCCATTCTTCCTCCATGCCCTAGGGATTCAGTGTGGGCCCTGGTGCGGGGAAGGGACATAAAATTATTACAGGGGGATAAAATTCAGCCAGAGGCAGCCTGATTTTCTTCCCTAAATGCTACAAGCACGGAGTCGAACCCCAGTTCTTGGGTTTTCTTTTCATGGTGCTGGTGTGAAGAAGTAACTTTATTTTCAGTTTAAGATTAGGTCACTCTTTTTACCAACACCTACTTCTCTTCTCCCTCTATTTTAATAGAATAAGGAATCAATTTGTTAGTAGACCATGTTGAGTAGCTTAGCTTCAGAGAGATTTAGCACCAAATTATAAATGGTGACACTTTAATAGTGAGTATGATGTGCCTCGAGAGCCAGCGTGTGGGAGTTTGGCTGTTGGAAAGCCCCATGGCTTCAGTTTTTCCAGATTTTGTACCCTTCCATCAAATAGTAATTCCTGAACCTTGAAAAACCCTCCTCCAGATCAAGGGAGAAGTTCATCTGAGTTCTAAATTGTTTAATAGCAAATGCATTATTTTTCATTTAACGAGATCCAGAAAATGGTCTCAGGTCCTGGGTGGACTTGCCAGTTCTCCTTGTGATGGCCACAAACCGTAATGATGGTGTGGCTCTGGATTAACTGATATATTTTTTTGTGTGTGTGAGGAAAATGCCATTTTTATGGCGACCATATTTTCCAAATAAAAATTTGGGAACTTTTTATTCAGAGGATAGAAGGGCAGAATATTTAAAATTGAGACTGACCCAAGAAATCCAGAACGAATGGTGTTGGTAGCTATTGATCACAAAATAAAGGGAAAGCAATGTGAGGAAAGCAGGGAAAATCTAGTTGTTGCTGGAAAGGTCAGAGCCTCAAGATGAACCACTGGTTAGTGGTGGCAGAGAACCTTTGTCCACACGTAAAAACAACACATCAGGAGCTCAGAGAATCCAGTGAATATTATTCTTAGCATTTTTGTTATTCTGTGTTTTTGCCAAATGCATTTGGTAGCTACCATGTTTTGAAAGTGTGAAGGTGTTGAAATAGATTTATTTCATCCTCCAGGGCATGCTCAGCTAAGTAAAAGTTGTCCTTTTATAAGGAATCACCTTGCAAGGCCGCCCCCATTTTCCACTTATGCTGTAATTATGCAAAATATCTTCATCCCTTGAGCTCGGATTGAGATTTTAGAAACAGTCCATTTAGGCATCCTGGCCAATGCTGACTTGGGTCAGAATATCAATACAGAATAGGATTGATTGTATTGGGAGGTGTTCTAAGTGACCGAAGGTGAAAGGAGGTGTTTTGGAGATATTCTGAGAAAGATAAATGACAAGGCTGGATACAATACAAACTTCACCATGGCTTCAGTCTTGCCAACTGCTTTCCTTGATAGACAATCAGAAGCACCCACAAATAATGCACCAGTGGTTTGGAGTGAGCCTTATGGCAAATGGCAAATTGAAATTGAGCCCTTTCTTCCTCACCCTCTTTGACTGGGTGCCCTGGTAAAGGGCATGATGCACCCCGTCCTACACAGTGAGGGCAGGAAACAGAATCACAGGGAACAGAATCGCAAGAGCTACCAAAGCCCAAGGTTAAAGCTGTTCTTTTGGATTCATGTATTTTGTGCTCAGCACAGTGGAGTCTGTTGAGTTCCAATGGCCTGAGATATAAAGAAATTAAATTAGTCCAGAAAAAAGATTTTCTAGAATATAAAATAAGTATTTGGTAACTTTATGAATTACCAAATACAGAATCTTGTAGCTGAAACAGCCCTGTAACCTTATCTACTCCCTCATTTTATAGATAAAGTGACCAAGGCCCTAGAAAGGGAGTTCCTTGACTAGGTTCACGAAGTAAATGACAGAAGACCTGAAACTAGAATCTAGATCTCCATAGAGTCTATCTCCTCATCTCTAAAATAGAGTAAAAATGTAAATTTCTGGTAGAACCAGTCACATAGTAGATATTCTGTTAATGTCAGCTGATTTGGAACACTAATTCCTTTAGAGTTCCTGGGAAGCATGCATTCCTGCTACAGCACTGCCCTGCAGGAGTCTGCGGTGGGGTGGTGGAGGCCAGGGCCCCAGCTGTTTCTTTTCTTTCAGCACTTCCCAGAGTGTAAATAGCCTTGGATAATGCACAGTTAGTCTGGTGTGCCCCGCCTTCCCTGATCCACTCGGTCTTAGCAGCCTATCCTGTCTTGGGTTCTTTAAGGAGCTGGCTCATCTTTTTGCAATAACGTTGTCAGTTCTTTAAGTACTCATGCCCCTTTGAGTGTAACCAGCTTTTGTGAGTTCATTTCTCCCCTTGGTCTAGTTTCTTTCCATCCTGCACTTGGCAGGTAGCTCTCTCTGGTTAATGACTGTAAGTTCTTCAAAGGATACAGAGCAGCCGTGAGGTCCCTCCCAGTCTCTCAGGAGGATTTTCCCCTTGTTCTTTTTCTCTTATTTATGGGAAGGAGAGACAAATGCAAAACACTGAGCCTAGTAGGAGGGACCAGACCTGGCCCAGGAAGAGCCCTTATGGTCTGGGCTGAAAGGAATTGAGCCAGGAATCCCAGGCTCATAAAATATCAGTATTGGAAGGGCTGTGGAATCCATTGGGTCTGATCCTTTATTTTACAAGGAAGGAAACTGAGGCTTAAGGAGAGACAATGGGCTTGCCCAGGACTGGTCAGACTTCACTTTCAGAGCCATGACTGGAATCCATGTTGCTCTCAAGTCACCTTTCCTGCCCTGTGCCAGGATGCCCAACACTATTTCTGACTGTAGGGTGTGATACTGAACTGATGGAATTAAAACAATTAAGTTATTGAGGGCTCAAGCCTGCACAATGATCAGGAGCTCGGGAGCCAGTCTGCCTAGGTTCGAGTTCTGACCCTATACTTGCAAGCTTGGTGACCTAGTGGGAGTTACTTTTTTTTTTTTTTGGAACCAGAGATTGAACTCAGGGACACTCGGCCACTGAGCC
Organism: Glaucomys volans; assembly: GCA_020662805.1. Lineage (NCBI taxonomy): Eukaryota > Metazoa > Chordata > Mammalia > Rodentia > Sciuridae > Glaucomys > Glaucomys volans. The sequence goes on along the minus strand of JAJEJO010000609.1, from coordinate 467,313 downwards.
ACATCCCCAGCCCTATTTTGTATTTTATTTAGAGACAGGGTCTCACTGAGTTGCTTAGGGCCTAGCTAAGTTGCTGAGGCTGGCTTTGAACTCGTGATCCTCTGACTCAGCCTCCCGAGTCACTTGGATTACAGGTGTGCGCCACCACGTCCGGCTAGTGGGAGTTACTTACCTCTTCTGTGCCTCTATTTCTAAAGTGAAGATAGTATTTGACCTAACTCTTAGGGTTTGTAAAGATTAATAGATTTTTTGTATGTTAATTATTAATATGTTAACTGAAATGTCCTAAATTGTTAAGCATTTAGAATAATACTTTGCACTATGTAACTGTTGTTTTTCTTTGATTCTTAAGCCTCCATTTTTAACCACAATGCTCTCACTAAATACATGGGGACTCCTAGGGAATGACATAAGTTGTGAGTGATAGTCTCTAAGCACCGTAAGACTGACAGGAAGATCTGTATAGTTTGGGATGGCTCCTAGAAGAGGTGGTTTATTGGCTCTTGTCAGGAGATGGAAATGCTTCTCTCCACCAGTGAGAAGGCAAGATGTTCCATGATGAAAAAATTGACCATCTTCCCCTGTCCCAGGAGCCCATATGACTTATTCCAAACATAATGTTGATTTCAGAGATGTTTTGCCATTTCTTCTTAGCCATTTCTTTCCCTCCCCTGCTTTTTATGACTTCACATAAAATTTAAAGCGATGCAGTTACTCCCAGTAGAACAAGAATTTTCCTGTTTTGTTTTCAAAGCACCTTTTGTAAAAATTGCCTTCTCTACTTGCAAAAATTTGTTGGTGACAACTGTTGATGTGCAGCAAAGAGGAATAGTTTATCTGTTTGTTTATGTAGTTGGTGATTTTCAAAAACGAAATAAGCAAGCAGCTGTAAATTTGCCAGTCACCAGTAAAACTAGGGACCTCAACAAACCATCCATCTAGCCACATGGGTGTCCTTTCTGGCCACTGCAAACCTCTGCCTGCTCTGCCCTGTCCTGGGACCACACAGAGCCCTGCTGCCACCATTCCTTCCTTTCCTTTCTGCACAGTGCTGTGGCATCTGCATGCATTCTTAGGAGCAATGCACACTTACTAAATGCCACTGAAGAGAATGCTTCAAAGTGGTAAATTCTTATGTGACCCACTGCAATTCAAAAACTACAGATTTTTAATTTTATTTGTTCTATGGGTACGCTGTGTGTAACCTTTTGGGTCTTTTTTTGTGGGGGAGAGTGCTGGGGATTGAACCCATGGCCTTGTGCACACAGGCAAGCACTCTACCAACTGAGCCATATCCCCCGCCCTGGGTTTTTTTTTTTTTTTTTTAAACACAACATTCCATTTCTAAGTTTCATTTCCTCTGCTGTGCGCTGCTGTAATTTGCTTGTATTGATGCCGTGTAATGTTCTGGTGTGTGAACATGTCAGTGTTCGGAAGCATTTTCCAGTTGATGGACATGTAGGTCATGTCCATGTTTTTGTAATTTTAGACAGTCCTCCCAGGAACATTTTTCTATCTGTTACTTGTTGTATATGTTGAACATTTTCTCTGGTTATGCACACAGGAGTGGAATTGCTGGAACGTAGGGTATGTGAATGTTCCAGTTTGAGAGATGGCAGTAACCTGTTTGCTGAAGTTGTTATACAGTTTAACACCCCCTCCCCCGCAGTGATATGTAAAAGATTCTGGATCTATATCCTAATACTTGGTATTTTCCAAGTTTTTACTTTGCCAAACAGGTTAAAAGTATTTCTCTGTGGTTGATTTTGCATTTTCCTGGTCTCTGTTAATGTTTACCATATCTTCGTGTTTCATTGGCCATACGTTTCTTTTTATAAAATGTCTCAGTTCTTTTGCCCATTTTCTAATGGTGCTTGTGTGTCTGATTGATTTGTAGGATTTAAAAGTTTTATTTATCTGAATGTTGCTTTTTGTTTTCATGTATTTCTGATTTTCTATCATATTTAGTCTTTTCTTTTTCATAAGATTTATTTAAATAAAATCACTAATTTTTGTACTCAAATTTGTTCATTTTATTTGATGAGCAATACTTTTCATTAAAAAAAATTGTGTTTCTACCCAAAGTCTCAGATATTCACTCATATTTTCTGCTAGGAGCTTTAAAATTTTATTTTTGACATCTAATTCCCTAACACATTTGAATGCTTAATTTTGTATATGGTGTGAGGCAGGGATCCATTTTCATCCTTTTCTACGTTTTCTACATTTTCCACCTCCTGTATTACACCAAAATTCCATACATACACATGGGCCTTCTGACCCACTGATCTAGTTCCATAGTTAATTTATCTCTTAATGTGTCAGTAACATTATCAAGTCCTAATAACATCTTTTCACAAGTGTGTTTAGTATTCTTGGCCTTTTATACTCACTCTCTCTTTATTCTTCTCTCTTTAAATCATTATGAAGTATAGGACACCTACAGAAAAATAAACCATACAAAGAGTGCAGGTCTGTGTATTTCATAAAGTAACCAGAGTGATTTAACCAGCAACAAAATCAGCAGGTGGAACATTAGGACCCAGAAGTCTTTCTTGTTCCCCTTCCAGCCTCTCTCTCTACCTCCCACAAAACAATCAGGCCTGTCTTCTAACACTATAGATTCATTTGGACTATTTTTGAACTTTTTATAAATGAATTCACAGTAGGTGCTATTTTGTGTGTCCCCTTGTACTCGACATTAGACCCGTGAGACTCGCCCCTATTGCTGCACACAGCTGCAGCTTGTGCATTCTCATTGCCGTCTTCTACTCCATTTCATGAATATCCTACTCCTCCTCCTTTCCCCTGTTAGCAGTCATTTGGATTGTTCCCAGTCTGGGGCTATTTTGAACAGTGCCTGTCTGTTCCCTACCAGCCTTTCAGCCCTTGCCCACACTGCTACTCTCTTCCTGTCATGTCCCTATTCACTCTATTGCTTAAGATCCTGGACATTGTACAACGCCTTAGTAGGTCCCATCCCTATTGCAAAGTGCCCTAGACTACACTCGTCTATAGAGTTCTTCTCTGTCAGAGGATCTAACCATGTATCCTATGAGTTGAATTCTTGAGTACAATACTCAAAATGTTTTTTGGCCAAAATAAGTTCTACAATATAATTTTATCTAGCAACTGTGAACTAATTGGTTCTATTTGCCAGGAAAGAATTTGAGTAGTTTTTCCTAAACATGTGAACACTGAGGTCCCTTAGAGTCATATGCAAGGAAAAGTGGCAGTAAACAGCTTCCAAAAGTTTGTTCAAGTACAGGAGATGATTGATGTAACCACCTTCTGTTTTATCATTCTCTGGGAGAAAGTATAAGCCAGGTTCAAAGCATGATGTGATGGAGAAAATGATCAAGGTTTTTAATGAACTGTGTGCTTCTTCCCTTAACTATTGCCAGTTTTTGGGATAATATACTTGGAAAGGTTGAAGCAGAGTACATATTTCTATTTAGTTTGTTTTAATGCCGTCAGATGACTAGGCAATGGAAACTTGATGACAAGAGCTCCTCACTGCTATTTCAGATTAAGGACTTTGGGGGACCAGAAGGCTCTGAATTAACAGTGGTTCTAAATGCATCATTTTCTTACTAAGGGGACAAGACTTCCGAATACACTAAATTAGAAAATATTAAGGTAAGAGCAATATCCAAACAAACAGAACTTTCAGAGTTACTTAGAAGAAATCGAAGTTGTATTTGCAGAAGAGAGTTACAGGTGTTCATGGGTAAGAACCATACAGGATTTTGCTAGTGGCCCTGGTCTAGTTTGAGATAAAACATCATCATTGTAGCTCATTTCAAGAGAAACTGACCCATCTGAAAAGGAACTGTGCTTGTCAAGGAGTTATAACACCACCTATATTTTGGAAATTTCTGATTATGTGGTCAAATACCAGTCAAAGTTTGGAGGCCAGTGGACGTCAAAGAAGTACATTCTTCATTATCAGACTGCCTCAATGAAAAGTTAAAGGCAGGACTAATGAAATAAACCTGGGTTCATAATTGAAGGTCATAGCTCAGCCTGCCAACATCATATTTTTGTCAATGTGACCAGAATTGAGCAGTGACAAGCAAACCAGCCACAGACCACAGTTAGACTCGGGGTCATCTTGCTTACTACTTAGATGCCTTTACTTATTTTCTTTATAATGTTATCTAACTAGGCTTTAAATTTGAAAACATGCAAAGGGAATGCACATTTTTTATAAATAAACATTAGTGTACAGAATTTAAAAAGCGATCATTTCTTTCTTCCCTAATTTCTCCCAACCCCTCTCTTATCCCTGAGTTAAGTTTGTTGGTTCTGGTTCCAGACCTTTCCCTATGAGTTGTTCTAGGTTTTAAGCTTCTTTTTTTTTTTTTTCTGAACCAGGGATTGAACTCAGGGGCACTTGGCCACTGAGTCACATCCCCAGCCCTATTTTGTATTTTATTTAGAGTCAGGGTCTCACTGAGTTGCTTAGCACCTTTCCCATGCTGAGGCTGGCTTTGAACCCGCAATCCTCCTGCCTCAGCCTCCCAAGCTGCTGGGATTACAGGCGTGCGCCGCCACAGTTTTAAGCTTCTTAAGGACATGCATTTGTTCCTTAATTTTACAATCCTTTCTGTCTGGTTCTGAGTACATGCTTTTTTGTCTAATGGTTGACTTCAGAGAGATTGGAAGACAGGATGTCCCAGTGGAAACCTGGAGGCTTGTAAGAAACCAAAAGCAATGTTTTCAAAATTCAATTCACTTGCATTTGACAAGAAATATTACTGATAACCTTTGATAGGGCACTCTGATTGCTATTTTTCTACTTCCTTCTTGTCCTGAAATACCAATGTTTGAAGAGATAAATAAACAAATCTTTGAGAAAAGCTAAGTGTGATTTTCCTCCCCACCTCTTCCTTCTTAGAGAGTGAAGAGTACTTAAGCTAGGAGGGGCACAGTAGATAAATCTATTACTTTGTGTTGCCCAACTGTAAAATTTGCTGTGGAATATTTTTATTGGTAATTTCTTTTACAGATGTCTTGGGAGAAAAGTTGAAATTATGCTGGTAAAAACACATCTAGATTCCACATTGCAATTTAAACATACCGTATTTTGTTTCCTTAAGTACAAAGGCAGGCAGCTTTTCCTCCTTTTCTTTCCCTTTCTTTTAATTAAAAGGAAGAAAGTCCAAAATGTATTTTCCTACTTGGACTGAAAAATTAATTATTGCTTGGGAATAAAGGTAGTGAGCCTGGTGTCTCATTCTTAGTTAACCTAGTAGTTTCCTTTAAACATAAAGAACAATGATTTTTGAAGACTAAAAAAACATATAGTCACAAGGTGTGATTCATATTATTTCCCCAAGGTTTCATTTTCCTTTTTATTTGATTATTCTCTGACTCCATGACTGAACGTTTATTTGGTGCTTGCAAATTGGAACAGTCTGGACTGGAATAAGCCATTTGCCATCACTGATGAATTTCCTTGGATATGCTTTTTAAGTCCTCCTGGTGAACCTAAAGTGTACTGTCCCAAGGAATGCTTTCTGAAGGGAAAACTTCTGGAAGGGCCTCCATTTCTTTGAGTTTTCATAATAGTGGAATGTTTTATGCAGGCAGCCCGGCAAGCAGTTAAGACCCAGTGCTGGAAGGAGTCCCAGCTCCCTGTTAACTAGCAGTGGAGCCGTCAGCAATGTACTTGATCTCCCTAAGCTGCAGGTTTTTTTCACCTGTAAACTGAGAATAATGAAAATAACACTAATCCAGAGAGTTGTGAGGATTGGGTATCTGAAAAGCTCTAAACGTGACACATAGAAATTGCTCAATAAAATTCAGTGGCTGCCATTATCATTGTGGTCTCTGCAAGCAGGGCTACTAATAAAGAATTGTGATTAGTATGTGCTTTCTGTCTGAGCAAATGTTGCACACAATATTTGTAATATTGTACATTGCCAGAATCCGTTAGCACACACAACATTTTCCTCTGCTGCATGGTTATTGTTTACAGTCAGGGGTCCCTCCTAGACTAAGCCTCTGGGCCAGAGGGGCCTGCTCTTATGCTTCAATTTTTGCATTTACCATAGATTCTCAGGGTGCCTTGCATTTCAAAGGTCCTCAAGAAAAGCTTATGGGAATTGCACAGGGAATGTGTAGGTACAGGCTGGGTTCAACCTGCTGAAGGGTGAGGACTGTCTTCTGAACTGTCCTCATAGTGAGTGAATGGTGGCAGGGCTACTTGGGTTTGGCATTTCTCATTCTAACCAGGAATTAGAGCTGCCAAGGCACTAGTCACAACTGTGAGAGCCAGCCTTTTGCTGCCTTCTAGTCTCTGAATGAAGTTAAAAAGTAGAGCAGATTTGGAAAATAGAAGCTAGTCTCTTGTACAGGCTGACCAGATTAGTTTCTCTCCTCTTTTTTTTTTTTTTTTTTTTATTTCCTAGTAAATATTTTACATGATATGGTCAGAGATGAGATTCAGATTTGTAAACTGCTAGAATTCAGGTTGAAGAAACAGGTAGTAGGAATGTCAGTACAAATTATCAAATCATCAAGAGAAGTCTCACACAAGTCTGAGAGTCACAGAACATAAGAAGAAAGTCTTGCAACGTGAGGGGTGGGAACTGTCAGCCCACAGGCTTTCACTGGGGTGACCTCAGCACGTCTCATCTTTCCAGCCAACGAGGATGAAATAAAACCCAAGCCAATTGGAAAAATGCAAGCCCTCTGTACAGTTCTATAGAGGAAGATCTTCCCTGCTAAAACCGGGCTACAGGAAGGGTTTGGAGAAAGAGGAACCAACGTGAAACCCACCTCTACAGCTGCTCGCTTCTCCTCTATGGCCAGTGCTCTCTTTACCCAGCTCATCTCTCTAGATCTTCAATTTCTACATCCCCCCCCCCACCGAAAACTCTGGCATTATTTAAATCCATCACTATTTCTTTTAAAGTTGTAGAAGTGAAATGACTGAGTCAAAAGCTGTAGATGTATTTCATATGCTTGATACTTAATGTCATGTTTTCCTCTAAAAAAGATCAGCAGCCCGTACTTATATGTCCACCAAAATGTGCATGGCCCCTATCATGCCCTGCGTCCATTTTTCTTCTGCTGCCTATTAAATTACCCCGTGTGCAGTGGCTTTGAACAATATGAATGTATCGTCTCACTTTCTGAAGAATCAAGGTCGGGTATGGTGTGACTGTATTTTCTGCTCAGGTTTCTGCCCAGTAAAAACCAAGGCTCAGCCAGGCTTAGGCCTTCCTTGCAGCTTGGGTTAGCATGGCTGGTCTTGGTCCGGTTACTTTCCTCATCTGAACTTCAGCTCTCCCAACTGTAAAATGGAGGTAACTGTGCTGTCCTTTCTAGTGTGGTTGTAAGTCTTGAGTGGGGTGGTACGTGTGAGGGCTTAGCACAGTCTTTGGCACCTAGTGAGTACTCAACAAATAGGGCTTACTATTATTGTTATTGTTGGAAATGGAACGACTTGAGATTTACGACTGATACAAATGGTTGTACATTTTAATTATTTAGAAAACACAAAATTGAAAAATAAAGGAGAATGTAAGAAATAAGATTTGCTTGCTTTCAATGTCTGTTTCTTAGTTTTGTGAACTTGGCAAGACTTCACTTCCTTGCGCCTTGAAGTACTGAGTACTCCTGTGGCTTGCCTTACAAGAAAATTACAAGGATTAGTGCATTTATATTGAACTCCTGGACTCTGATTGCAAAGTAGGAAATATTTTTTGCAGCTGGGATGCATTAATATTAGCATGAACCCAGGCACAATTACTGGACTTAGAATCTTTTTTCTGCCCCTTTTCAACTCCTATGAAACTTTTTCTGTGTTTCTTAGTCTCTGTTGTGAGAACTTATCCTCACCCAAGACTTCGGTGAGGAGGAAGCCATGGGACATGGGCACTGTGTGGTCAGCATGGCACACTAAGCAAAACCAGATTTTTGTTTTTTTCTTCTGATTTGAGCCAACTGTCCCTGAAGCTTGTTTCTCACTGAGACAAGCTTAAGAAACCTGTTGTGTTGGAAGATTGAAACAGGCTGGTGGTGCACCTGGGAGTTCCTCTCTTGGAGATCAAAAAATTATCTTAAGTGGGTGATCTCTCCATGGCAGTCTCCAGGAGTTGGTGGAAATGAGACAATAACAAACCAACACCGTTGGATCTGTGGGTGGAACTGAAGTGTACCAAGGACCAGGTTCTTAAGCAAGGTGTCCAGGACACATGAACACCAGTGACTACCAGCCCCCAGAGCAACAGTCAGGTATTCTTATGATGTGCATACCATTAGCCAAAGAGAAATGAGCTTTTATACTTAAAGTCAAGATGATATTCCCTATGGAGGCTGAGACAGGAGGATCATGAGTTCAAAGCCAGTCTCAGCAATGGCAAGGAGCTAAGCAACTCAGTGAGACCCTGTCTCTAAATAAAATACATATAGGGCTGGGGATGTGGCTCAGTGGTTGAGTACCCCTGAGTTCAATCCCTAGTACCCCCACCCCTCAAAAAAAAGAGAAGTTATTCCCTAGGATCTCCTATTTGTTTATTTTTTTGTTCAGGCAAGTAATGAAATGCAAGTTTCCCTAGTGGTATATAAATTGGAACACACTGAAAACTCAAATGAAAATATTAACTTTTAGTTTTGCATGCCTCTGATGACCTCATGTGGAAGGGACAGCTCATATGAGGAGCCAGCATCATGATTAAGGGCAAAGATTCTTGAGTAAACTGCCTGAGATTGAATCCAGGCTTGACCTCTTCATAGCTGTCTGTGTGCCTTTAGGCAGGTTTCTTGACCACTCTGTGACTCAGTTTTCAAATCTTTAAAATGACAGAGAAACAGTATCTGCCTCAGAGTTGAAAGAATTAAAAGAGTTAACAAATGTATAAACTTAAGAACACTATTTGATTCATAGAGCAAGCACTGGGTTCAGATTAGCTGTTACTGTTTTGACAACTTGGTGGTTAAGAATATGGACACTGGACTCAGATATCCTGAGTTTGTGTCCCAGATTTCCTACCTTGCACCTACTTTATTGTACTGATGTGAGAATTAAATGAGAATTTACTGAGCACTTCATAATTCACAGAGTGCCTTGTATATATTAAATACTCAATATGTGTTAGCTATTGGTTTCTTGACTTTTAATGTCTTTAGATTTCAAAGACAACATTCTTAGCCCTCTAGCAAAAAGTTGGGGAAACAGAGGAGTGGCTTCTGGGGGCTTATGCCTGCCTTCCATCCCTGGAAGATCTTCCCCAGGTTCTGATCTGGCCACTGAACAGCTGAGTCAGTGGTTTCTGAATTCATTCCCCAGACCATGGTGTTCGATAGCAGCTCTTGGCAACACATCAGGTTCCAGGAAAGTACATGAATCATCATGGGACTCTGTCCTCTGTACTTCTGAACCTCATAAAAACATATGATTGTGTTAACAGATCTCTGAAATATCCATCTTCTTGATGTTCCTACTTCCTCTTTGCATGTCACCCTGATACCCCTTCTGCTGCTCTCTCACCTCCTCCCTGTCTCCATGCTCAGGCCTCCCCTCCTGCTGCCTCTGGCCCAATCCCAAAAACAGGTCCAACCCTGTCCTGACCAAACTTTTTTCCCATCTGATTCCTTCCCCCTGCCTTTCCCTCTGCCCTCTGCATACACCTGCTCCACTAGGAGCCCGCCCTAGTCTCTGCTTCATGCACAACCTCCCTCCTTCTCCCTCCTGGACAGCAGCTTCCTTCTGAACTGAGGGCGGCTTGTACTCCACAGTATGCATGGAAGGCCCACCTTCTCTGGGAAGGGAGGAGGCTGGCTTCCTCATTGCCCTGTGCTAGAAGTGGACAGCTGAGCTGCCGTTTTCCCAGGCTCTTCTTGTCATCTGTGTGAGATCCTTGCCATGGTGCTGCCACCTCTCATTCCCATCGTCCTCGACCAAACACCTAGAATGGAGCCCAGCATGTAGTAGGCCTTCTAATATGTATCGAATGAAGAGAATGAACTTTCTTTTTGCCTACTCCCATCTCATTTTATTATTAGGGTATTTATCAATTCACTGGGTGGACATTTGTAGTGATGCTAAGGGTGGCTCACCATGGGGAGCATGGAAGTGGACAAGATGTGGTCCATCCCCTCTGAGCTGGCCATGTGGGGAGGGAAGGATATAGTACATGAACTACTGGGTTACATTATGATAAGGATTTGGGGGACATTGTAGGGGTTTATGGGGCCTGACCCATGGGGGATGAGGGTTGACAGCTAGGGCTTTCCATAGGAAGTGAGATTCAACTCTGTACTGAGAGGCCAATAGCAATGAGTTAAGTCAAGAGGGGTGGGAGGAGGACGCATGACACAGGCAGGATGGGTAGCCTAGGGCACAGGAGCATGTGCACAGTGAAGGGCTGAAAGGGATGGGAGGTGCAGATGCAGGAGTGGGGCAGCGGGTGAGGTATGGAGAGATGGCAAGAGCCAGGCCCGAGGGCTTCAGCATTCATTTCATTGGCCCTTGATATTCCTGAACATCAGGGCTGTCAACTCTGCAGTTGCTCTCTTGCCCTGTGTGTTTCCATACATCATCCAACTCAATCTCTATCAAAACTCTCCTTGCCTTGTCTCCAGCTCAGAGTGATCACATTGACGGGACCAGAGCAACTTAGTCATGGTAAGGCAGGCTCGTGGAAAATTGTTAGCCTTGGGTGAGGTGGAGCTGTGGTTCAGATCCTAGCTTTGTCACCTTGCAGGACGATCTTGGCACAGTACTTAATGCTGCTGAGCTTCCATCTGAAGATGAGGATGATAGCCTTCACCCTCGTGCACTTGGCAAAGATTAGATAGAAGAATGCAGTAGAAGCACTGAGTAAGACTTAGATTGTGTGACTTGCTCATTGTGTGGCCCTGCTTCTTGGAGGTGGAGGAGCTTTTAGCATCCCTGTATAGTAGGAGACAGAGTAGCCCCAGCCCTTTTTCTGCTGCTGTTTGACCTTTCTTGGCAAAGCCCTGAGCACTAATTGGAGTGAGAATTCAGGTTGCTGTGTGTGTGTGTGTGTGTGTGTGTGTTGTTGCTGCTGCTTGTGGTTGTTCTATATTGCTTTTGTAGACCATCATCCAAGCCTTTTTTCTCATCCCCTGTTCTACTCTAAACATTTGCTGTGCATGTTTAGTCCTGGCCTCTCCTTCCCACTCAGCATTCCTTAGGGAAGCTCCCTATTCTTAGGTCTTCTTCCAGCTTATCTCCACTGGTCACTCTCCATGGTTTTATTTCCCATCCCAGTTTCTCATTCATTCTCTGATTTTACCTGTTCTGGATTCTGCACCTTTGCTTGCCCTTTGCTTTGCTCTGCCATCTTTGCTTTGGTTTTCTGTGTTTCAGCAATCCACTAATCTGCCTCCAGACCCTTGGATTGTCCTGGATAGGGCACACCATGTATACCCATTTCCCTCTGTGGTCTCCTGGCTCTGGAGTCATGGCTCATTTCTGACACTTGCCATCTGGGGACAGCAATTAGACTGGAAAACCCCATTTCCAGTCCTAGACCCAGGCTCATGCCCAGCCACATCTTGGCCCTGCATGTAAAATGTAAGGCTCCCTTTATTTCTCCCTGGATAAGAGACATTCCCTTGGATTCCTGTCACCAGTTCTGGCTCCATGTATTGAAACAGAATCTCCCTCTCCATGCCTCATTCTCTGTGCTTTGGCAGTTTGCAGGCAAGAATTCAGTGCATCGTATTTGCCTTCCTCAGAAATTGTGCCGTTTTGGAAGACAGCAGTTGTAACTATCTCTGGGTCTCCAGCCTTTCATCCAGGCCCTGAAAGATAAAAGACCTTTAATTAATGGTTTTCAAAATTAACTGGAGATTGTCACCCTGCCAGAAAGGAGGTCAACCTGCAGTACCCAAGAGGAGTAGAAAGGTTGGTTGCTAGAGGGCAGCAGGGACCCAAGAACAGTTGCAGAGATGGGATTTCAGAGTCATGTTTTCTGGGGGGACTTTCCATGGTCAGCTGATGGAGTCAGTGAGATGGCATCTCTCTGCTCAGGGAGGATTTTCCAGACACCATTATGGCCCCAAAGCTAGAGTGTTCACAACCTTTCCCTTCCTCTGACATGCTGAAGATACCTGTGTTTGCTTTTCAGGGTCCTCTTTGCTCTCTTCCTAAAGGGGTGGTGCTCTGGCTAGCTGAGAGAGAAACCAAGTTTACCTACAGACCTATGGACACCCAGGGGAGGGGGAGAAGAACAAGGCCCACGAAGGTCTCTGTGGAGGGAGTGTGAGCTTTCAGGAGGTCATATTGCAGAAAGCACTCTGTAGCAGCTGTAGGGTGAAAGGAGTTGGAGAGGGGAGGGAAGGGAGAATGGGCCCTTCTGATGCCCCCTAAGAAAAGCAAATAAAGATCTGACTTAGGAATGAACTTTCTCTGTATTTTTTATTACTGTGTCCCTTGCACCTAGCACAGTGTTGGGAACATAGCAGATGCTCAGTAACTATTTATTGAATTAATTTCTAAAATTATACTTGTGACCCGTTGGAATTGTATCCTAATAAATGATTATTGCTGCCTGCAAGTTCTGTATTCACACCATTCACAGTATTATGGGTTTAGGAGCATGATCGTTTGACAGCTCCAGTCTGGAATGGTGAGGGTGTTAATGGAGAGGCTGGGGAACATGTACTACTCACCTCTAGCTTCACAACCAAATGGCCTTGACCTCCTGTGCAATGCTAGTTCAGGACCAAGGACAGCACCCCTTGGACCTTCCCCTCACGTTTCATTCTCACTGTTCCAGTGAGTTTCAACATCCTGGGCCCTTTGTCTTTCATCACACCTACTCTGCAACCCTCCCAAAGGGGATCAAGCCAGCTACTGCCTTTTCCATTTCTAGACATGGACTGCCAAGTACTGCTGGAGACAAATGGCAGCTCCCTGAGCAGTCCTGATTGTACCTGGTCCTCACTGTCTCCAGGCTGCACAATGGCTACTTTACACCTGCATCACTCTGGCCCCTCACACCTTTGTCTTCCCTTTCAGTGTCAGTGTGTGACTCTGCCTGAAGTGTACAAGGTGAGAATTCCTTTACCTTCCTCTTTGCACTCATGGTGCTTAGTCCCCCTCAAGGAAAATAGTGTCCTTTGACCTCAAAACACTCCCCACCCCTGCAGGGAGCAGGCCCTATCCTATCGTCTATTTTTCCTGTTCCTCTGTCTCTCTGGATCCTGCCCAACATACTGGCCAGGGTTCCTGAACAACTGTGGGGTCCCGTCGCAATCACCTGGAGTCTTTATTTGAAGAAACAGATGGTACCTGGTTCCGGGCCTACTGAATCAAGAGTCCTTGTCGTGGGGCTCTGAAATTGATTTACCTAGAGTTCCTGGTTTGGGAAGTGCTGTTAAAAGCTCTACCTTTGTGTTTGCTACTCCCAAATCATCCTCCACCTAAAGCCAGAAAGCCCTCTCCAAAATGAAACTCCATTCACAACATTTGCTGTTTGAAAGTATTTTTGATACTGGGGATCAAACCCGAGGTGTCATGCATGCTAGGCAAGTGCTTCACCACTGAGCTATATCCCTGGCCCTCCACTGCCTGTTAAAAGTCCTCAAGATTTTAATAAGTCAGGCTGGAGGCAGGACACACATGGCACATCCAAATGAGTGATTTGAAGAGCATTTAATAAAAGGGATATTTATAGAAGTGTGGCCACAAGGGACCACAAGTGAGGGCCAGGACAGTGCTGGGAACGGGGGCGGGCCTGAAGGTAAGGGGAGGAAGCAGTTTCTTGTCCAGAGAGAGGACTACCTGACCAGACCTGCAGTTAGTATAGAGAAGCATCCAATCTGCAACAAGTGGCAGGAAAGCACAGAGGAAAAGAAATTCTTTGCTCCCGCCCTTTGCACATGTTAGTGCTCCCCACTGGGTGGGGGCAAGGGAGCTGGGGTGCAGTCTACAATGGTGAGTGTTGGGAAATAAAGGAAGGGAGGAAAGGGAGGAGAGGGAAGGAGATCTCCGACACAGGTCAGCATGCAATGATTCTTTAGATGTAACAGATATAGAAGGGGAGAATAATGAAGAAGAATGGAGAATAAAGAATCAGTGCATGCTGACCTGTGTCGGAGATCTCCTTCCCTCTCCTCCCTTTCC
>JAJEJO010000609.1:414716-453103 GCA_020662805.1 Glaucomys volans | reverse complement strand
TGCATGCTGACCTGTGTCGGAGATCTCCTTCCCTCTCCTCCCTTTCCTCCCTTCCTTTATTTCCCTACAGGTGAGCCTCCAGGGCAGGGAGCAGGAGGACAGAGGAGGAGCCTGCATCTGGGAGTAGGGAGGACATACCAACAAGTTAGCACTGGGATGGGGCCAAATGCTCATGCTGCCCATAAAGTCCTCTTCTGTCAGACTCCCTCTTCCTGCTTCCAAACCCCCTGCTGCAGCCTCTGTGAGGATTGCAGGGGCCCTGGTGGCCCCGTGCTGTTTCTTTACTGGTATGTTTGCTCCACCCTTTGCTCCCCCAGCCTCCATTGTCTGGAATGCCCACTCTGCTCTTGTCCACCCAATGGCCACTAAACTTTCTGCAAAACCAAACCCAAGTGCTATTATTTGGATGGTGAACATCCCCCAAGGTCCATTTGCTACAAGCTTGGTCTCCAGAGTGGTACTATTGGTAGGTGGTGAAGCTTTAGAACATAGGACTTTGTGAGTGGTCCTTAGGTCACTGGGGGCATTCCCTTGAAGGGGACTGTGGGACCCCAGCCCCTTCCTCTTCCTCTGTGCTCTCTGGCTTGCTATGTGAGTGGTTTTGCTCTACCAGGTATTCCTGTCAGAATGTGCTGCCTCTCCACAGGCCAATTGATCACAGACTAGAGTCTCCAAAACTGTGAGCCAAAATAAACCTTTTCTCTTTGTAAGTTAATTACCTCAGGTATTTTGGTATGGTGACAGAAAGCTAACACACCAAATGACATGATCCTGATGAAGGCTTTCTTCAGCTTCCTCACCAAATAGAGGCCACTGATTGCCTTGTGCTCCCATCATGCCCCACATATATCCATCAGCATCATGGTGGTTTGCATGTGTAGAGTGCTTATTGTGCCTGGCACTGAGAAACTTCTATGTGCTGACTCATTTAATTTTTATAACAACCCCATAATCCTCATCTGTAAAGGCAGAGCAGTTCAGTAAAGTTGCACAGGATTACCCCACTAATACTTGATATAGCCAGGATTTGAAGCCAGGTAGCCTGACTCGAAACTGCTTCACTGCTCTGCCATAGAGCCAGACAGGTGTCCCAGAAGGTCCCTTTAAGAGGACCGTGAGACTCAGCCCCAGTGGGTTCTTGACTATGCTCCTGGAAAGAATCTCAGGACATGTTGGAAACAAGGCACAAGCAAAGATTTATTAAAAGACAGCAAATGTATACACCCTAATGACAGGGTGCAGGTACCCCTTACCTCTCAGAGAAGATGAGTGACACACCCAGGGTTGAGCTCTCTGACTATATATAGGATTTTCCTGGAGAGAAAAGTGCAGGTTCACAGGCAAGCTTTTGTAAAAATCAAAGCCCATGTCAATCATTTGATGTCTGGGGTTCAGAATGTTTCCTTTTTGGTTAATCAGCTTAGCCATTGATCAGTTGCAGGCACAGTGTAGGTCTTTGTGGCATTTACATTGGTGATGTTTTTGTTTAACTGGTCTGCTACAAGCATACACTGGAGGTTTTGTCCATCTAACTAGAGTCAGGCATGGCTGGTTGTGCTCATAGACCTGCGTTTCCATCTACCAACGGTTTTTTTTTTTTTTTTTTTTCTGTCTGAGGGCCCACCTATCCAAGTGCCACTAGACTGTACTTATTATTAGGTACCTGTCTTCCTCTCCCCTAAGCCACCAACTCTCCAAGGACAGGATGGTTTTAGTTTCCTTTTGCTTACTGTCCCGTTGCTTGCCCAGTGCTCAGCAAGGGAGGTATTTAATAGATGGTGAATGGGAAATGTAAGATTACAAGCATCCCCTCTTTACAATCGAGAAGGTTGCAATTGAGTAACTTGCCCTAAGCCAGAGCTTGTGCTATGATCTCAAGGCAGATTTGCCTGACTACATGATACATCTTTTTTCTCACCATGCCAGACTGCTTTCAAGAACACAAAATGTTAAGGCTATGTATTTGTCCCCAAACAAAAATATGGTAAGCCACTCAGCTCATTTTAAGGAAGTGGTGTACCTCAGATTGCTAGAGACTGAACGCCATTTGAGATCAGAGCGGAAACACCCCCCAACCCCCAGGAATAGTGTATGAGTGCTGGAAAGCAGGAGCAGAGAGAAAGTTCTAGGTCAGCATTAAGAAACACTTTTGGAAGCAGAGACCAGACATTTGCAGTGAGATGTTTTGATAGCATCTGACCCAGTTCTTTCTTTTTTTGAGCAAATGGCAGTACTGGTGGGGGCAAAATTTAAAGAGCGTGTCTTCCAAAGTATGGAGTGAGGCTTAACCAAAGCCAGGTCCCCAGGATGGCTCTCTGAGCGCTCTAGTTCTATAAGGGTGCTGAAATATTACTAGAATGTATTGGAAGTAAAGTGTCCGTTTGGAGTGTTCTATAGGCAACTTCAAAAATGACCAAGGAAATAATTGGTCCTTTCTCATGGAAGTCTTCTTCCTTCAAGTAAAAACTGTGTCAAAGCATGCCACCAGTGATGGCCAGTCCCCAGGTGGGAGGAAGTGTGCAGAAATAGGCATCAGGCTCCACCCAGCAAGTGGTCAGCTGTCACCACAGCTACTGCCAACCAATTGTGAAATGAAAAATGCATGCGTGATAATGATTCATCTTCATACTTGAATTTTAAACAATTAAAATACAACCAATCAATAATAAATCCCTTGTTTTATTTTATTTTTGGTACTGGGGAAATAAACCCAGGAGTGCTTAATCACTGAGCTACATCCCTCAGCCCTTTTTTTTTTGGTACTGGGAATTGAACCCAGGGGCACTTGACCACTGAGCCATATTCCCAGCCCTATTTTGTATTTTATTTAGAGACAGGGTCTCACTGAATTGCTTAGGGCCTCGCTAAGTTGCTGAGGCTGACTTTGAACTTCTGATCCTCCTGTCTCAGCCTCCCAAGTGCTGGGATTACAGGCGTGCGCCACTGCGCCCAGCTCCCTCAGCCCTTTTTTAACTTTTTATTTTGAGTCAGAGTCTCACTAAGTTACTGAGGGCCTTGCTAAGTTGCTGAGGCTTGTCTCACACTTGGAATCCCCCTGCTTCAGCCTCCCGAGTCACTGGGATTATAGCTGTGTGCGACTGAGCCCAGCTAAATTCCTTGTTTTTAAACATGAAGAGTGAGGTGTTCATTTTCTTAAGTGAACATATACATGCTAAGCAAGTATGTTAAGAACATCAGTCTGAAGGGGACCCAGATGCCTGACTTTCCTCTGCCTGAACCCATACCCTTCATGAATGGCTTCATCCTTGGGAGGAAGAGCTGAGCTTCCCCCGCTTCCCCTGGAATGTTGATGCCCAGTGGTTTGTTTTCCTTTTCTCTCTCCACTGGCTCCTTCTCTCCTCCTCCTTTATTACCTCCTCAGTCCCAGCTCCAGTTGTTCAATTAGTAGGCCAGTTGCTTCCACAACATTTTCAGCAAGGTTATTCCTTGGCATGGAGAAATACTTTCCTGAGCAAACCTAAGCCTTTCCACAATCTGATGCCCCTACACGGTAAACATTTCTTCTCATTGTTCCTCTCACTCATCGTAATTGGGGAGGTTCCCCCTGCCCCTCACAGACAGATGTGGATTCTTTTGTGCTTCTGTGCCTTCAAGCCCTGTCTCACTGGCTCCCACCCTCCCTCTACCCCCAGGCTCAATTCCCTTTCTCTTTTTTCATTAAATCCTGCCATCTTTAGAACCCCCCTTTGCAGAACCTTCCTTGACTGTCCTGGCCAATAGCAATACTTTCCTTCTGACCTTGACCTTGTAATGCTGCATGCCAGGAACCGAGCTGAACATTTAATTCATGTTGGCACACTTAATCTTTCCAGCAAATCTTGGAGGACGCATTGCCATCCCCATTTCACAGATGAACACAGTCAAGTTCGGGGAAACTAAGCAACTTGCCAAGATCACATAGCTAGTAAGTGCTGAAGCTGAGCCGTGGCCTTGGAAGTACTGTGAAGCCAACACCTCTTCCACCCACAGACTTGCATAGCTGCAGCAGTGTCTCCTAGCATCCTGCTTTCCTGCTCCTCTCCCACCCTGAGGCCACCCTGGCACCAGTTACATCTCTGTGTGTTACCTTGAGCCTGACTCCTGGCTCTTCCTCCTTCCTCCTCTGGACAGAGGAGTCCATTTCCCAAGTCCTTGCTCTCCAGGCCTTTGCACTTTCCCCTTGCCCACCCCCTCAGGCATCCCTCCCACCAGTATGAGAACACACATCTTAAGCTTGCTTGCCTCTCCCTCTCTCCTTCCACCCTTGTCTTCCTTTCTTTGCCACCTCATTTCTCCCTTCACTCGGTTATCATTTATTCTGTCCCCACCCCCTCTCCATTACACTAACTCTTCTCTTCCTGTTTCTGTCTCCTCTTTTACCTTTCTTCTCCTTCATCCATTTCTTCCCATTGGAGAACTTAAAAAAAAAAAAAATGTCCCTGGATGGTGGCTGGGTGAGAGCTTGCTCTGCTCAGGGGACTGGGAGTCATTCTGCCTTGGATGCACCTCTAGCTCCACCACATTCTTACCTTTGGCACATGGCTAAAACTCTTCCTCAGTTTCCTCATCTATAAACTGGGTGTGAGAGAGGATACTGATGCTAAAATGCAGTACCCCTGTAGTGTTTGGCTGTTGTTATTTGACTTTGAATGTTCTTGAATGGGACTCAAAGTCTACATGGTTCCACCCTTTTCCCCTTGTTGCCCATTTTGCTTGTCTACTTGGCTCCCATAGGTATTGGAGTTTGTGATCTGTACAGATCTAAGCTTAGAAGCTTTTCAGGATATTTCCCCACATTTCCTTTTATTTCTTTTTAAAATTTTGTTCTAATTAGTTATACATGACAGTAGAATGCATTTTGATACATTGTGCATAAATGAGCACAACTTCTCATTCCTCTGGCTGTACATGGTGGAGAGTCACACCACTAGTGTAGTCATACATGTATGTAGGGTAATAATGTCCATCTCATTCCACCATCCTTCCCTCCGCACACCCCCTCCCCTCACTCCCCTAAGCCCAATCCAAAGTTCCTCCATTCTTCCTACCCTGCCCCCACTATGGATCAGCATTCACTTATCATAGAAAACATTTGGCCTTTTGTTTTTTGGGTTTGGCTTATTTTGTATAGCATGATATTCTTCAGTTCCATCAATTTACCTGCAAATGCCATCATTTCATTCTTATTTAAGGCTGAGTAATATTCCATTGTGTATGTATATCATAGTTTCTTTATCCATTCATCTGTTGAAGGGCATCTATGTTGGTTCCACAGTCTAGCTCTTGTGAATTGAGCTACTATAAACATTGATGTGGCTGCATCACTGTAGTATGCTAATTTTAAGTCCTTTGGGTATCAACCGAGGAGTGGGATACCTGAGTCAAATGGTGGTTCCATTCCAAGTTTTCTGAGGAATCTCCATACTGCTTTCCAGAGTGGTTGCACCAATTTGCGCTCCTACCAGCAATGTATGAGTGTACTTTCCCCCCAACATCCTCACCAAAATTTATTGTTGCTTGTATTCTTGATAATTGCCATTCTGACTGGAGTGAGATGAAATTATAGAGTAGTTTTGATTTACATTTCTCTAATTGCTAGAGATGTTGAACATTTTTTCATATGTTTGTTGATTGATTGTATTTCTTCTTCCATGTCCTTTGATTTCTTGATTCTATTAATCACTTGTTTTTCCTGAAGCACCAACAGTGATACTCGATTATATCAACCTTTGTTATATTTATTCCTAGAATTGTAGTCAGAGTTTTCTGTTCTTGATTCTCATGTAATAATGAGGGCCAGGTGAACGGGACCCAATGCCATTCAGTGGTCCTCCCCTTTGAGTTCTCAGAAGTAGCTGCTCTCCACAGGGACGGAGGCACTGGTGAGCAGCGTGGGTGTGACTGAGATCCTGTGATGCTGTCACCTTCCTCAGTAGCAACTCAGACTCCTCCTCTGGCTTTTCCAACAGCAGAGTCTTCTCTGTTGGGGGATCCAGGAATTCTACCTCTACACTCACTGGCCCCAGCCCCCCACTTCCTGCCCCAGGGAGCACCCAGCTCTCCTGGCTCTTGTCTTCATCTACCCCCCTTTCCATATCCCTCCCCCCACCCCACTGCCCAAACTTTGAGCATTTTCTAAAAGAGGCTAACCCCTCCATACCACCACCAAGCACTTCATAATAGTTTATCCCTAAATGAACATTCTGGCAAATTCATTTTTCCCATGGCATTTCTAAGATACTAACCAATATTTACATTACTTTTTCCATGAGCAAAGATGTTCTGAATTCCAGATATCTGACTTATAAACTCCTAAGTGATAGGCATACAGTCATGTGGAGCTCAGTGAGGACTGGAGTTTGTCAGTAATGGCTTCATGGATAGTGAATCTCCTTTTTTTAATTGGAGCATTATAATTACACATAATAGTGGGATTCTTTGTGCCATATTTGTACAGGCACACTGTGTAGTTTTATCAATCTCATTCCCCTTTCCCCTTATGGAAAGTGAATCTAGATCTTGAAGAATGGGTAGAAGAAAGTCAGAAAGGGAGATGTTCCCATGGAGGAGTGAGGCAGAAGCAGAATTCACAGGGGACAGTGAAGAGGAGTAGGAAGGAGAAAATACGTTGGGAAAGTTTTTACTCCACAATAAATTGGAGCCAGACAATTGACCAAATTCATTTCCCCTTCCTTCCACTTCTTTTAGTATTTTAAGTCAGGAATGGCAACACTGGGCATGTTTGATGTGCTGCCTACCAATGCACCCATGGCAGATATTGCTAATCATCAGGACACTTCTGTCTTTGATGAGTCCAGGCATGATCTAAAAATCTTTCATAATGCAGCATCCCCATTGATCAGAGTTGATGTGCAATTTGATATCTATTTGTTGTTTGTGTCCTGGGTTTAGTCAACCTGGTGATGTTTTACTTTATTTGAGCAATGTTTTGTTTTGTTGGATTGGCAGAACCCAGGCCTCATGCATGCTAGGCAAGCACTCCACCACTAAGTCACACCCCTAGCATGACCTTTGACTTTAAATTGAGCTGCTTTATGAGTAACTTTATTGAGTGAGAAATGTAAACAACCATTTATCACAGCATAAATGCAGTTGTTCAGTGACATTATGATACTATCTTGCTAGGACATACATTTCATAACGATACTCTTTAGAAGCTGGCACTCATCTGTCTGTTGATGTTAATTGCTTTATTTCCTCAGCTCACAATTTAGCATTGATCCATTTTGCAGAGCTTTGTATTGATTTTCCAAAGAATAATTTTTAGAATACTAAGTGAGGCAGCTCTATTGGTAAGTTTTACTCCTCTCTTATCAAATAGACAATTTCTCCCTTGAGAACACAGTTCGATACATAATGTTTTCCTCGAAATCAATATGATTACAAGTGCCTGGGCCTCTGCTCTTTGTACCCTGTGGATTCTCTTCTCTGCCTGCCTTCTTCCCCTTCTTCCCGGGCCTGTTCTTATCTTTCAGAATCATCTTTCCTGAGGGTCTTTCATGAACCTTCAGGTCCAGCATCAAAATTAGCCTCTCTTCTTGTTTCGGTGGCACTTTGTCCCTTTGTCAGAATGGCTGATGAGCTGAGGATATGCCACCTCCCCTGCCAGTCCTGTCTTCTCCTCCCATCATCTGTTACACTGTAGGCACCAGACATATCCCTTCCAAATGATTGACTCTCATGAGCCATTTTTTGGTGACAATAATAAAATCATTTTATATTACTGGACTAGTTAGCATTTTCATTTTGTTTTAATGTATTATTGTTCTTGTCTGTTAACTTGAGAAAACATAATTAGTGTAAAATTAGGTAACAAATTCATAAATGTGGATTCGGGGAGTCATGCGTCTTGGAAGATGGAACAGCCCTTCTACTGACTAACCTGCTGCTTTCTTTTATGATAATAATGTCATGCAGTGAAAGCATTGGTATTGCTGTCTGTGTGGTTCCAGCTGAGCCTGCCTTTGTCTGATTAAAGAGTGTTTGTATCATGTTTTGGAAACATGGATGTCATGAGAGAAATATGCTGGCAATTCTGTTAGGACAACAGGTGATATCCTCTTCCTGAGTGAAATAGGAAAGGAAGGGAGTTTTGGGAGGCCTGCACCATGACCTGGGATAATAGGGAGTGGCATTCAGAACATGTCCTACTGTTTAGAACATGTCCTACTGTTCCTCTTGAGCATCACCCTTTGCCTCAGTTTTCCATATGAGAAATGGGTGGAAGTCAGTAGAATTATGGTGTGACAAAAATAGTTTATTTCTTATGAGTCAGGTACAAAGCTGAACTCATGAGCTCATTTAATCTTTCCAATAGCTCTATGAAGCAGTAACATGAGAATCCCCACCTTCCAGGAGAGGAAATATCAACTAGGAGAAGTTGGGTGACATGCTCAAGATTGACTGCTAGTGAATGGAAAAGTCTGAGACTTGAATCCTGGTCTTTCTGACCATAAAGCTCATGTTGGTTTTTTGTTTTTGTTTTTGTTTTTGTTTTGTTTTGTTTTGTTTTGTTTTACCTTCCATGTTGAGCTGCCTCTGAGGTTCAGGAGAGGCTCATAAAAGAGCTAAAATAAATAAAAGGGTGGGGGATGTCTTTACTAGAGAGAGTGTTCAGTAGGAGTTAATAAAGGTAATATTATATATATTTTTTCCCAAGAGAATTCTCAGCCCAGAGTAAAAAACATGCTATAAAAACTGCAGTGTTTGGCTTGATCAATAACTTGAGATCTGAGATGTTGCTGCACTATAGTGCAAGGCCAGAGGGCAGGTCTGTTCCTCAGGTTGGAAGAGGCGATGGGCACCAGGCGTCTGAGGGTCATGCTGCCTTTGCTCAGCGGCACACTGTTGTCTTTCTTCCTACCAGTAGGTGGAAATAGAACTGAATCTTTCAGCACTTGCTCCTTCAGCTGAATCCTGGCAGGATTCCTTTAAGTTCTGCCTCAAACGAAAAAAGAAGAAACAAAATCCTCAAGAGAAGATCAGAGTGTACAGTTAGAGGACTGCAGTCAGACTGGAACACTTCCAGACTGATGGTCAGATAATGGTTTTAGTCTCTTAGAGGCCTGACTGCTGGAAGCAGCCGCTGGTAGCTGTGGTGTCTGGTGGGCTCTGCTGGACACCCACCTGCCTGGGGACTTTGTCCTATTCTGACTACACGTTCTTTCCAAGACTTTTCCCCTCAGTTTTAAACCTTTGACCTTACTGTCGGATTATATGCCATGTTTATTTTCAGAAACCACATTTATGAAATAAAATATAAAAATAAAAAACAAAAACAAAAAACAAACTGAATAGTGCATAAATAGGTAGAGTAGAAGAGGAAGGCCCGCTCCTCATGATCCTGCTACCTTCCTAATACATTCATGAATAGGTTTTTACACAACTATCTGATATCTTTCTATACATATGTAATTACTGTATGTATCTCCTTTTAAATAGAATTGATATCAGATCATATATACTATATCTTGCCTTCAGTACTTACCAGTGTATCAGGGCTGCCCATGAATGTGATTTGCTCCAATAGTTCTCAACTGGGGCAATTTCCCCCAAAATGTCTGGAGGCATTTTTTGGTTGTCACCACTGTGGTGGGGGATGCTACTGGCATCTAGTTGGTAGAAACCAGAGATTTTGCTGAACATCCTGTTATGCGCAGGGCAGCCTCACAACAAAGACTTGCCCAGCCTCTAATGTCTGGCGCTGAGGCTGAGAAACCCTTTGCTAGGGAGCCCCATTCTTTGCAATGGGCGCACAGTATTCTACCATGTGGATTTTACACACTGTGTTAATCTGTTTTCCTGTTGGCACTCATTCAAGGTTGTTTCCGTCTCAGCACTATAAAGATCAATGTTGGGGACTGGAGTTCTAGCTCAGTTGGTAGAGTGCTTGCCTTGTAAGCACAAGGCCCTGGGTTCAGTCCCCAGCACCACAAAAAGAAAACAAAAACAAAACAAAACAAAAACAATGTTGTTGTGAACATTGTTTTACATCTTTGTGTACTTCAGGGTTTTATCTCTGCAACATAAAGACAAAAATAAAATGTCTGAGTAAAGACACCCCTGATCCTTGATCCAGAGTTCTGAAAAGTAAAAGATATAGAAATAAAGTCTTACTTTAAGCTTACAGAAAACTGAAAATCAGGTTTGGGTGGCAAAACTAGCTTGAACTGGTGTAAGGCTAGTTAACCTTTATTAATCCCATTGACTGACATTTTTGTTGCAGGAGCATTAATTAATGTATTTGGTCATGGGATGCTGTCTTAATCTGTCATGGATGTGTTGCACAATATATGGTATCAGTGTCTCACTGATTTTTTTTTAATCTGAAAAAAAATGAATCCCAATGTTTTTCTAGCTTTTTGATAAGACATTGCCATGTGATAAATCTATTTGTACAGGAAGTCTTTGCCTCAGGAATTTAACATTGTGATGCTGTGCAGCACTCTGTCCCTTGAGTCCTCCTGTGTTGGAAATGAGCAGGTTCTGGTGGCCTCAGTGATTTTGTTTTCGGCATCTAAAATCCCCTGTAAAGGTGATTTTTGTCTTACCCCCAAAAGTTGCCCATGTCCAGGTCCTTATCCTTGCCAGTACTTCTTGCCTTTCTCTGCAAACTAACCCCACAAAACACATGGAGCAGAGCCTTGAAAAGTACTTTTTGCTTATTTTTTTAAATATTGACAGTGACTCCTATATATATGTTGAGTGCTTACTGGGTTTTATGCGTAACAAACATCCCCAAATCTGACCTTCACAATGACTCTCCTGGGAGTCTGACACCTCTTTTCCTCTTCATTTATCTTAGGGGAATGAAGTTCAGGCAATTGAGCACTTGAGCAAAGACACTTATCTGGGAAGAGGCAGGACCCGAGCCTGTTGTCCTGTGTTGCACCCCTCCAGTGTTGTTTTGATCCACTTTCCCCCTTGTGGATGCAGTTTTTCTATTTCTGTATTGGTGGCCATTAAAACTTTCTTGAGGAAATAAAATTCATCCCAAGTTGCTTTTCTCTCAAGGGGCTGCACTTGGACTTGAGGGCAAATAGACAAATGTCACTTGAGTCAAGTGGATATTTTCATCACAACATTGAGGGAACGTCGTTGGAGCAAATCTGATGTTACAAAGCTCTCCCACCAAGGAACTCCAGCTCTGAGCATTATTTGAAATGAGAAAACGTTAATGTCGACCTTGGAGCCTGGATTTGATGTGACATTAGGGGAAAGTTTGCAGTTGTGTTTATTTTTCTTGGGTTAGTTTCAAGAAGTTGTCTGTTTCCATTATGAAAGTCACAGGTATAAAAATACTATCTTCAATTCTGTGCAGCAGTCAATCCAAGAACCCTACAGAGAAATTCTTGTCCCAATTCAACTGGGATTTCTGATTCCTGAATTTTTTGCATGCAACCAGCTTAGACTGAAGTAGTAACTGGGAAAGATGCTCCTAGGTTGTGTTTTAACTGCCTTTAACATGATCCTTTAACATGCTGCCTCCTAGCTGTTGGGGTTTCTCTAAAAACAACATATGAGGAAATTTCCCATTCCTCCAGAGTCTCCAGTGCTCCTTCCCCACCATGTCCCTGCAACTCAATCTACTGACTTGTTCGTAAGTTTCAAGTACATAAGTGATCTTACTTTATAGTAAAGGGCACTGCAGGGTGTGACCTGTGTACAGGCCAGTTAGGTACTCCTGTTATTTCTTGGCTTGCCAGAGTTTCACTCTTGCTTTTTGATGTCTATCAACTTCTTATCTATTGGTGGTCCTTCACCCTGTGCGAGTTCTCTCAGGTTCTTAGGTCTTTGAAGGAGATGGAAGCATGCTCCCTTTGGTCCCTCATTGAAATTCCCTTCCTCACCACCCTCCTGAACCCAGCATGGTGGTTTCTTTAGATTCCATGCTAACACCTCACAGTTTTGAACTCCCTTCGGCCTCAAGGCCTTTTGCACATGCTGGCTCTGCAATCTAGAACACTCTCCTACTTACCAGATTCTTTTCACTTGTGGTTAACTTCAATTCGTGTTCTCAGATAAGCCTTTCCTGATCACTCTACTACTTTCCCATGGTAAGATCAGTTGTTTGATAAATGATTATTTCATGTGTCTATCTGTCTATGAGACTGGACATGCTATTAGGCTAGGACTAGATACAATATTCCAGTACAATAACTCCGTGCAGTGAATGAAGCAGCAAGGCTCATACTTCTCTGGATTCCTAGTCAGCTCTTTTACTTTTAGCCTTTATTTTTGACACCAACATTTGTTTAGAATAAGTGTATGTCTCCACATCAACTACCTGTCCCTTCCACTGACCCCTTCTGCTGGCCTTTGCACTGTTCTTCTCCATGGTACCCTGGTTCCCACTCTCAGCTGGCTCAGAAACTGACTTCTGCAGCTAGTTCTCTATTCTGTTGTCTCTCCTCAGTATCAACAGGTTGTTTTAGATGTAGTTTGCTTGTGTTGACTTATTGTGGATGTTTCAAACATACCACAAAAGCTCAAGAAACTTAGGACAGATAGTCAAGTATCCACTGCCCGGACTTTCAAGTGCCAACATTCACCATGCGCACTTCAGCGTGTTTTTAACAAAATGTTACAGAGACAGTAGAGGTCCCATTCCCTCCCCTCTCTCCTCCATTCAGAGAAAACCACTATGTGGACATTTAGGTAGATTACTGGAAAGTCTGAAGATGGATGTCAGCAGAAAACATGATAGCTTAACTAATCTTAGGGGTGGGAAATATAGTCTCATTCTTCTTTTTGTCTGTGTTTCCCTCATTACTAGTAAGGTGGAACATTTTTTCACATGTATTGGTTACCTGAACTGCTTCTACAAATTACCACTTTATATATTTTATCATTTATCCCTCTGCTTCTTCGTCTTTCTTATTGGTTCATGAAGTTCTCTATATATTTGGATTATTCATTTGCCTGTTATATATGCCGCAGATATCTTCTTCTAAACCATAACTTGTCTCCTAGCTTTGTTTGTACTTTCATCTCCTATGCAGAAATTTTAATGTGATATAATTAATTTACGTTTTCCTTTGTGATTTCTGACTTTATAAAAATATAATTTTGATGAAGAAATCCTGCCCTACCCTGAGATCACAAAGATAGTCCCCTCAGAATATTTTAAGTGTTTTGCTTTTCACACTTTGATCTTCTCTTCACCTGGAATTTGCTTTTGTGATTAGATAGGAATCTTATTTTAACGAAGCTGCCACACACAGTTGGGTGCATTTCTTTCCTTTGCTATTTTATACCTCTTCATTGTTTTTCTTGTCTTATTACGCTGCCCAGTACCTCCAATGCTAGTTTTAAATAGACCTGTTTTCAGCCCTGTGCTCTTATTTAATTTGATTACAATCAATAATCAATATTGTGGTTGTTATCTCAACATTATAAATGAAATGACTTGGAGTTGGTAAATAGCCTTTCTAGAATCATATAACTAGTATGTAAATAACAGTAGCTGGAATTAAAACCAGGTCTGAGTGACATCAGTCTAACTGCTAACCTGCCTCTTGATCAGAAATGCCTCAGGGGAAGGTATCCCTTTCCACCTTGCCTGCTTGTGCCCAGATCCTTTATTTCTAACAAGGAAAGAAAATTTTATTGAAACAATGCCAGAAAAGCACTTCCACTGTGTCTGAGCAAAACTAATAGACTTTGTTTAATTTAGACCTGCCAAGAGTCAATTAAAGAACCTTATAAGTATGAAATAGTTCTTATTCCAGATGGTATAAGCATTCACTCAGGTAATATAATCACATCTTTGGTGGAACTTCTGAAATAGGGACTGATCTTTGTAGAAGTTAATATGCTAAAGAATATTAACAAGTAACTACAAAATCTTCTCTCCTTTCCCAACCTCTAACCATAAAAAAGCTGAGGCAGCTTGAAAAGATCTACCCAAAATAAGGTAGAATAAGAAGAAGAGAAAATCGGGGTAAAAAGAAAATAAATATTGTAAAATAAATAAAAATAATTCTTGCCTTAATGCCATTTGCTAGAGTTTGGCCACAACATAGCCTGAAGCTCCCTAGCAACTGAAGCAAAGAAAACCTGTCCAGCTGCACGATTCACAGTGGGCATGAGATGAAAATAGAATAGTTGCTAAGGGGATACTAGCATTTCCTGATTCGGAGATTGGAAAGAAGCTTCTGCCCTAGCCCTGTGCAGAGTTCTGCATGACATAGGGAAATGCTCACCACCGTCCTCTAAGCAGCGGGGAGTGGCACCTTACCTGGACCATGTTCCCACACTCAACTCCAATCTCCTTGAAGAGACAGGCAGCATATCTATTATTATTCATTATATACCAGAACTTAGCACAGTGCCTAAAGCAATGGGAACTTAACGAAGTTTTTGAATGAATGGATGAATGAATCTTGTTTATAACATCCATCAGTAAAAGCCATTAGCTGGGTGCAAGATCAATATACAAAAGTCGGTTGTAGCTCTATACACTGTCAATGAACTCTCTAGAAATAATGTTTTTTAAAATTCCAGGCACAACATCATCAAAAAGAATGAAATATTCAGGAATACATTTTCCAAAAGAGGGGCAAGATTTATACACTGCTGCAGAACATTGTGGAAAAGCCAATGGCAAAACCTTAGGGCCAAAGTATTGAAAGCAATTGCATGTGAAATAAGAAGGCTGAGTTTTTAGGTTATGTGGCTTTTTGATGATCTTACTTGATCAAAGGCTATAATTTAAAATTTAAGGAATATTTGGGCTGAACATGCTTTTGGCAATTCTCTGTGATTATTACTTTTTGCAACAAGCTCCTCATAAGAAGCAACAGCAGAGCATCGGATTTACATTCTTAGTCAGGAATCTGAAGTATGGATATTATATGTTGCCAGTAAAAGGTGCTGCTAGACACTTAGAGGAACCCACAATATAAGGTGCTATAAAAGCTTTGTGAGTTGGATATATATTTGGGGGTAGTTTGGTGCTAGGGATTGAATTCTGGTCTTCTGCATGGTAAGCAAATGCTCTACCACTGAACTACATACATGTCTAGCCCCAAAAGGTCTATAAAGGTAAAATGATATCAGGCTATGTGTATAAAGTGGGAACTTTGCTCAAGTGTTTAGCAGCATTTAATTAATATTAAGAATGCTTAGCTGGTCAATGCTGGTAATGCCTGTAATGCCCACAGCTCAGGAGGCTGAGGCAGGAGAATCACGAGTTCAAAGCCAGCCTCAGCAAAAGGAAGGTGCTAAGCTGCTCAGTGATACCCTGTCTCTGAATAACAGGGGATGTGACTCAGTGGTCAAGTGCCCCCGCAAAAGAATGCTTAGTATTGCTAATTTTAACCACAAGTCTGTATTTTGTACTTTTTAAAAAAGGTATTTGTTGTCATTAGCTAACTTTTACATAGCCTATAGCATGTACCTACCACCTTTCTGAACTATTTCGCTGATGTTTTGCTCCACAGAGGCGGTGTTATTATACAGAGGAAGTGCTATTATTATTTCCTTTAGCAGAGGGAAAGGGAGGTTAAGCCATCTGCCCAGGGTCACACTCTAGCCTGTTACAGACCCAGAAGCTGCACACAGGCCTGGCAACTGAACAGCCTGTGTGTCCACCACCTGCTCTGCTGTCCCTCTTCTTTCCAGCCTAGTCTTAGCAAAAACAAGTGTCCTGTGACTGGCTAGAAGTGTTTGTATGGTGTGTGGATGTCCTTTGGGGGGCCTCATTTTGGTGTTGTCCTCAGGATTCTGTAATTAAAGGACTGTCCTAATATTAAGATCATCCTTCCAGACAAGATCCCAGAACTCTTAAATAACCAAATACATTTTGTATGATGTTTCTGGTCTCAGAAAATGTATTGCTGAAACAGGGTTCTGGATGTGAGCACAGTTGTCAGGTCTGGTTCCTGCCTAGCAAAGACTTTCATTCCTTTAATGGAACTAGAAGGTCTGGATTTAGACCTTGGGCTCTGGAGTTCATTGATAGGGTTCAAATCCTGCTTTAATAACAACATGCATAGCAAACTGGCAGGATGAAAGAAGGCTGTCACCTGGGGCACTGTGAGGCCTGAAGAAAACTATTAAGAATAGTAGCTGATAAAGTATGGAGATTCTTTAAAATGCTAGGAATGCACCCATCATTTGATACAGCTATCCCACTCCTTGATATTTATTCAAAAGAACCAAAATGGCATACTATGGTGATGCATGCACCAATGATGCACCAATGTTTATAGTAGCACAATTCACAATAATCAAATTATGGGACTAGCCTAGGTGTCCATCAATAGATGAATGGATAAAGAAAATGTGGCACATACATGCAATGATGTTCCACTTAACTATAAAGAAGCATGAAATTATGTCATTGGCTGGTAAATGTATAAAACTGGAAAACATCATGCTAAGTGAAATAAGCCAGACTCAGAAAGTCAAGGGTTGAATGTTTTCTCTCATATTGCAGAAGTTATAGAGAAAAAAAGGGGGAATCTCACAAAAGTAGAAGGGAGATCAGCGGGGTAGAGTCAGGGCAAGGGAAAGGGGGAGGGAAAGGGGAAGAAGTGGAAAATGAAATTGTCCAAATTATGCTGTGTGCTTGCATGAATATATCACAATGCATTCCAATTTTATAGATAATTATAATTCACCAAATGAAAAATAAATAGAAGGAAGACCAATAGAGTAGAGGAAGGAGATCGGAGGGAGGGAAAAGGAGAGGGAGGTAGGAAGTACTGGGGATTAAAATGGAGCAAAGTATGTTATATGCATTTATGAAGATATCAAAAAATTCCCCACTATTATGTAGAACTATAATGCACTAAAAAAAAAAAGAACAGTAGCTGCAGAAACACACCAGCTTGCAACACTGGACTTGGAGTAAGAAGTGTGTTTCCATAAACAGTCGTAATAGCCCACTCTTTCTTTTTTTTTTTTTTTTTTTTGCGGTGCTGGGATTTGAACCCAGAGCCTTGTGCTTGTGAGTCAAGCACTCTACCAACTGAGCTATATCCCCAGCCCAAAAGCAGTCCACTCTTGAGAGTCACAAGGCTGGACTTTGAAATTTTAAACATTTTTCAATTTTATTTTTGACTGAACTTAAAGGAAAAGGGTTCCCACAGCGTGGAGGAGACGGCCACTGCTCTGCCATCCCCATGGGGAAGAACCAAGGGAAGCTTCTCTTTGCTGGTTAAGAAATGATCGGAGAGGGCCAGAGTGCTGGGGGTGGGGAGAACTTGCCTGGTAGCTAAGTCAGGGCCTGCAGCCAACTGTCCTCTCAGCACCCCACCCCCTCACCCCCAGCTGCTCTGTCTACTTCTATCAGACCAGGGGCCTGGACTAAAAGTCCCCTGGTGTGCTGACGTTCTGTGAAACTATTAATGCCTGCTCTGAGCTACACTTTAATGTGAGCCCTGGGCATCAAGTCTGGCCTAGAGAAAAGATGTCTCAGTATCTTTTATGGAAGTACAGGGAATGTGTTGTCCTTTATGTTACCCGGTAGTGCCCAAATATCCCAGCTTAGCAATTCCTCTTAAAATTGATGCCAAGAAGTAGCTGGGAGTGGTGGCACATGCCTGTAATCCAAGCAACTTGGAGACTGAGGCTGGAGGATCACTCGTTCGAGGATAGCTGGTAAGACCCTGGGCAACTTATGAACTCAATGAGACCCTGTCTCAGAACCAAAAATAAAAAAGGTTGGGGATGTAGCTCAGTGGTAAAGTACCACTAGGTTCAATACCCCATACAGAGAA
Organism: Glaucomys volans; assembly: GCA_020662805.1. Classification (NCBI taxonomy): domain Eukaryota; kingdom Metazoa; phylum Chordata; class Mammalia; order Rodentia; family Sciuridae; genus Glaucomys; species Glaucomys volans. The sequence continues at coordinate 435,356 of JAJEJO010000609.1, read as the reverse complement.
ATAAACCTTCGGTGCCAGGAACAAATTTCTGTCTCTGCTTGAACCATTACGTATTTCCCAACTGGACACTGTCAGTGATACATGTGGGGTTATCTCTCTTATGGTTCCATTTGCCAAGCCCCCAGAGCTGAATGCCAGATCCCCAAATGTGGCTTTTCTCAAACAATTCAGATATCCAAATCCATCTTAGAACTGGGGGTTCTTGTTTAATTTTATGTGCTTTAAGATAGAGACGAAATCAGATCCTTTCATGCCATAAAGAGGGGGTAAATCATCCCTCCAGAATGACAGTAATAGATGCAGAAATGCACGAACTCTCCTCCTCACTGTCCCCTACACCCATTTTCTGGCTCCTTCTCCATGCCCGGGGAGGCTGAAATGGTAACAATGAAATATAGAAAGGACCTACTCTGGATCAGGCACTGTTCTAAGTACTTTATATGTATTTTCTCATTTTACACTCATGTGTTGGGGTTACCATTATTCTTTTTATTTAAACATGACAAAGTTGAGGCAGGTTAAGTAGCCCATCAAGCTCTCACAGCTAGCAAGAATCTATCTCCTTCCTTGACTAGCAGTGGACAAGGGGGGATCACATTGGACCTCCAAAATTCCTTTAGCCTTTGGAGTTCTAGGGGCAGAGATTCTTAACCCATCTGGAATTGGCTTGTGCTGTGCCTAATTAGTAAGTCAACCACAAGAAAACAACAACCAGGAAAAAAGAAAGGAGAGGGGAATTGCTGCCCACTGGAGAATCTCTTTTGGCTTTTACCTATGCTGAGATCTACTCTGAACTCCAGTTGGTTCTACTGACTTAAGGGATTTGTGGAGTCTTAGGGACATCAACCCATTTTTTTGAATGTGATTTGAGGTAGGGCTGTGCTTGGGGATTCTTCCTAGGGCATTCCAAGTTCCCTCAGCTTAGGTCTGCTAGGGGGCCAACCTGGCTGCAGGATGCTCCACATGCTCCTTGAACTGCCCCATGCTGCTGGTGGGTCTGGAGAACCATTCCCCAGGGCATCCCTGATTTCCAGAACTGGTACTAAAGGAGGAACCAGTCAGCCCATTTGGCCCCAAGTTCTGAACAGATCCCATGTGGTAGTGTCTTTTGTTCTCACTCCTCTTAGCACTGGAAGAAAGACCAGCCATGAACCAGGGCAGGGTGGGAGGCTGTGGTATCCAGTCATGGCCAGGCTGATCACTCAGGGCCTGGCTGGAAGACAAACTGGGTAAATACAATCTTATTTTTGCCAATGGGTCCAGCTGGAATGTTCCCATAATCAATATGCATATGTGACTAAATAACAAAACAATTTTTAAAAATCTAGAATGTCTACAAGTATTTATTGAGCCCCTCACCCCTCCATGCCAAGCCCTGTGCGAGACTGTACAGACTGCCACAGCAGACTGTAGACCTGCCCGTAGGGATCTGAGAGTGAATGAGCAGAAGAGGGATTCTGCAGGCCGCTGCTTCTGGTGTGGGCAAGTGCTGTGCTGGGAAAGCCTGGTCTTGGAATCGCTTTGGGTGGCTCTGCCTTTAATCTGGAGATGGTATCATTGCTCAAAACATTTTTGGAACTGCCCTTTAGGAATTGCCTCTGGAGCTGGTCTGGGCCACACAGGAAAATCCATCTCACTGTTTTATTTTATAGCCACACCTAGCTTGTGACCAAAAATGGTATTGCCCAGCTTGATGACCCACTTATCCCCCAGACTTGGCTCTGATTGACTTGCCTGTGAGCCAAAATTACATCCACCCGTGAGGATGGATATTTACCACCACTGAGCATATTAGCAGTAATTTGGATCATTTTGCAGTAATTTCTCACTGGCCCAAACTCCCATTGTGCTCTGTATCTCTGTTGTAACACTCTGCTCAATCTCCCCGTGGCAGAATTACCTCCCTTTGCCTCCCTTTTCCCCACTAGGTTTGGGAGCCTAGGGAGGGCAGAACTGTGCCTGTGCCCTCTGCCGTGCACAGCATGGAGCAGATGTTTAACCACGCATATTTATACAAATTGAACATATGCTTTCTGGAAGAAGTTTCCAAATAGGTTTTTCAGAATTGCTCTGAGTGACAAAAGCATTGTTGGAACATCAGGAAATGTAGTAGGTTCTGGAATCTACCAGGCCTGGCTCCAGTCTCTATGTGTCCCTCTTAACTGTGTGGCCCTGTGCAGAATCATTTATTCCCTCTGATCCTCCCTTTCCTCATCTGGAATAGGAGTAATAACACCTTCAGGGGACTTTCCTAAGGACAAGAGAGTTTCCCATGTAGCGCCTGAAGCACAGAGCCTAAAATGGGAATAATTCCTTTATGGTCATACTGAAGAGATTTCTTATTTGGATGCATAAATTCCGTCGTTGTTTTTAATAATAATTCACCTGGCAGTCACATCATTTAAAAGCATATGCCATAGAAAATTTATGCTGCAAGCTGCGGGTATTGTCCAGCTGTTGCAGGCATGCTTAGATTGCATGAGGCCCCATGTTCACTTCCCAGCATCAGAAGAAAAAAAAAAAAAAAAGAGGTAAAATTCCTGCACTAAAGCCCATCTTAATTTTATTGAGATCCAGAGAGGGAATTTGACTAAGGTCACACAACTGGTTCATGGTAGAACTGGGCCAGGCCAGAGTGCCTTTTATGTGGTATTTGTTTCTTGTCCCTTCATTGGGAGGTTTTTAGCTTTCTTGTAAGGGCCAGGAACTCTGGGTCATGGTGCTCCTGAACAACCATAGTCAAGGATTTGGGATCTGCATTTGCAGGGGTACAAGCACATGCTTCCCCCATCTTTCTGAAGCAACACTCTGCCCCTCTGCGGGTCTCTTCTTTGGTCTCTCCCACAAGCAGAGTTGTGTAGCTTACAAAGCTGACAGGAATAACCAGATGCAGTGGTGCACACCTGTAATCCCAGCGGCTTGGGAGGCTGAGGCAGGAGGATTGCAAGTTCAAAGCCAGCCTCAGCAACCTAGTGAGGCCCTAAGCAATTTAGCAACCCTGTCTCAAAATTAAAAAATAAAAGGGGACTGGGATGTGGTTCAGTGGTTAAGCACCCCTAAGTGGTTCAATCCCTGGTAACAAAAAAAAAAAAAAAAAAAAAAAAAAAAACTTGGCAGGAGTGATAGAGTTGATAGAGGGTGGTTAAGGAGCTTGTCAGACCTGGTCACAGTGTACGGCTTACCACTGCTTAGCCTTTCTGAGCTTTGGTTTCTTCGTCTACAGAACAGGAACAATAGCAGTATCTATCTCGTAGGATTGTTGTGAGGATTAAATGAGGGAATGCATGGAAGTGCTTAGCGTGTTGACTGGCACCTGGCAAACACCTTTTAATACTGAATATTATGATCAGCAGCACAGCCAAGAACAAGTCTCCCTCTGGCGTCCCCATCAGTCTCAAGCTAACCTAATCTGCTGTGAAGCCATACCTGGCCCTCCTTGCACAGTTTCCCCCCCCCCCCTCTCCTTCTCTCTCTTTTTTTTTTTTTCTTTTTTGGTACTGGGGAATGAGCCCAGGGGCACTCTACCACTGAGCCACATCCCCAGCCTATTTTGTATTTTATTTAGAGACAAGGTTTCACTGAGTTGCTTAGGGCCTCGCTAAGTTGCTGAGGCTGGCTTTGAACTCGCGATCCTCCTGCCTCAGCCTCCCAAGTGCTGGGATTACAGTGTGCACCACCGCGCCTGGCTCCCCTCTCTTAATTCCCTTCCCATCCACAGCAATGTGGTCTCTCAGCTCTCCTGTCACTCCTTTCAGGGACCATAAGAGCCTAAAGTGATCAATAGAAGTTACCCACCAGGAATGGGGCTGGAAACCTCTGGATTTTCTTGATCATCTGATCCAGGAAGATAAATGGACCACTGGCTTAAACAAACACTGCTTTTCTTAGGCCTTTACATCTGGGGGGCGCTGGCATTGTGCAGCATGGCAGGTGCGCGCCCCTTTGGATGTCAGGTTCTTTGCACAGAAATACACTCTGGATTCTGTTTGCTGCCTTTTTTTATTTTTTATTTTTCACTTGACTAAAAACTTTGAATAATTGAGGAGTTCTGAATTTCTATTTGGAAAATATGATACTCTTAATGAAACCAGAACAATCCAAGTGACCCTGAATTTACAGAGGTCAACTGAATACCACCCAAGGATGGTTTTTGTTATTGTTGTTTTTAAGTAGAGAAATTGTATTTCACAGCCGCTCTTGCCATGCCTCGACTCTGGATCTCAGCCCTCCCTTGATTCTGGATATTACATCATTTTATTTCAGCTAATGTAAACACTCATCACCCTGCGTGTTGCAGGATTGTTCACTACAGTTTGAGATTGGGCTTCACTGGGTCAGTTGTGGTGATTAATGGTTTCAGAAGGAAGTGCAGCAGGAAGAGGCTTTGCAGGAATGGAAGAGGTGAGGCAGCTCCATGTGAGATTCTGCAAAGGGATTAAGATTTGGCACCGGGCTGGGTTTCTGTGCAGCCTCTTAGGCAGAGAGCCCCAGGAGAGGGAAGCAGACTGTCAGCTGTGGCTTTGCACGCTCTCAGGCGGCCTTGAAGGGTGGTTGGCTCTTCCCTCTCCCCGAGGTACCCAGTTTTTACCTTGTTAAAGGATGGATGTGAATGATGGAGGCTTAAAGAAGACCAGGTAAGAGTTCTCCTTTGTCTCAGAAGACCCTGAGGTTCTTAATGGGTGGAATCCTGGGGACTGCTCCTTCACTGGTTCCATCGTGCAGGGTTAGCCAAAATATAATTCCTCTGAGACATTTTGCAAAAAGGATCAGAGGAATTTCTTTCCTTGTTAAGAGAGTTTCTAAAACATTTTAACCCAAAAATGCTTAACTATTGAGATACAAATGTTTTCTTTCCCTGAATCTAAGCTTTGAGATTACTTTTTTGCATTTTCATCTACAAGAGTTGAAAAGGATCCTGAGGTTTTGAAAGATGTGTGTTTTTATTCATTTATTTTGGTTTGGTTTGGTTTTTTTCAAGGACCTATGGCATGTTTTGTATTAATGTGTAGTTTAATGAAAACTTCTAATTCATTGTATTCTTCAGACTACTCGCTTTTGAATAAGTTGCTCTTCTTTTGGGGGATTTGATTTTTTTTCTTCTTTCTTATCTTTTGGCTTTTGTGAATATGATACTGGTAAGGAATATCCTGAAGTCTAAGTAATTTTTAAGAGGAAAGAGCTATACTCAGGAGTTCAGCGCAAATAAGTTCGATAGCATCCCTGATACAAGTGAGTTATATGGTTTTTGGTGCTTCATATATAATTCAAAAAGTCTCAGTGTAAATGTTCCTAGTTTGTGGGAAGGTTATGCAGTTTATCTGAGGGACTAAGCTATTTACTCACAAACATTAAAAACATGTTAGATCTTTGGTAAGATTGGTTCATGAAGAAATTATTATAAGAGTAGCTGTCTGTTCACCATCAACTCAATTCCAAATTCTGGTCCTTTTCGTAAAAAAAAAAAAAAAAAAAAACTGGAGTTAAAAATAACCTAAAATAAAACTTGAAAACTGTTTTGTTTCTCTGTATTTGGCTAACTTCATTGCAAAGTACTGTGTTTAAGGAATTCAAGCTATGAAGACTACTCTTGAAACAGCTCACACAATTCTATCTGCAAACTTCTATAACCTTCTACAAGAGCATACAATGTTTTGTGGGTATTAGGATTAAAAATTTCAGTTAAGTGTTCCTTCCTTCTACAACCCTGGGAGATAAATAATAGCTCTAAGAAAACAGCATGAGAAATCATGTCAGTTTCCTGACGCAAGCCCATTTTTCCTGTGTCAAAAGTCGTGTAGAAAAGGAGCATTCGCAGATCTCACCCCAGCGAGGGTGTGAGCGTGCTGGTGGGAGTGAATGTCTGTGGCCTTGTGGCAGACAGGTAATTGAAGGGACTATTGATCACGTTAATTTATTGAAAACAAAAGGTTCCATTTACTGTGGGGAATTTTGACTCTGTAGCTTCCACTGGGTGAGAGGATGTTCTTATTGGTTTTTGTTTGATGAGCCCTTTTAGTTCAGAGAATAGTTTGTTTTTCTTTTGGGAAACCGACTAACGGAGGCTCTTGCATTTTTGGTTATTTAAATGGTTTTGTTTTTGTGGTACTGGGGATTGAACCCAGGGCCTCACACATGCTGGGCAATCGCTCCACCACTAAACTATATCCCTGGCCCCATTTTTATTATTTTAATCCAGCATTTTGACCATTGTGAGTGTTTTTATTTACTGGGATGGCTGCTACTGTATTCGTTGTTGTTTTGGTGAGATGGCTGATAATAAAGCCAGTTTAAGGATTGAGTTGAGAAGATGTGAAAGCAGCTAGAATCTTTAGGAAAAGAAAATTATTCCAAGGGTGAAAGCATGCAAACCCTTGATAGTGCCGTGTCCATTCTCTTCCTATCATTGGAGAATTTACACAAGCTATTGTAAGCTACTGTGCTTTTCATGATTGAGCTTAAAGTAGTCGTGCTACATAGCATGGAAATAAATATAAACCCTGATGTCCTGACTATATTCGTTGTCATATTGATAACATCTTAAGAAATATCCTTAGTCCTCAAATATTTTTAGAAGGCAAAAACAGAATATGATTTTGTCGATGTATTACCGTATCCTTGTTCTGTCTTCTTCCTCCTCACCTGGCATTTTGGAGAGAGGGAAAATTGTGCCGGTAAATAATTGAGGAACAATTGCCAGGAACATCCGGGAACAGTTACCATGAGCTACCCTTTCCACCTTAATGTGCTCTTGATCAAGGCTCTGCTTGTTGTTTAATTTCTGTTGAAATAGTAAGGTGAGCACCTGGTTGAAAACAACTCAAACAGGACAAAGAGGTGAACCACCAAACATCTCTTGTGTGGGGCAGTTGTTGAGAGAATTGTGAAAAGGAGTGAGAAGGGGTTTAGACGTGCTTCTCCAGCAGCCCTGGCAGAAGAGGTTAAAACAGCTTCCTGAGCTGTGTCTCAGACAGACAGATGGAGGGATGGAGAAATAGAGGCATCACCCACTGTGTATCTATCATCCATAGCACTCAAGAGACAGCTAGAACTTGAGGGTCCTCATGAGAGCAGGAGACAGGTACAAACAGAAGACTTTTGAGTTTCTCAGGATCCAACAACTCTCTTGAGACAGTTGACAAAGACAAATAAGAAGCCAGGGTCATGAAAGAGAATATTAGAGTAGTGAGATCCAGGGAGCCTCAGCATAAAAATGCCATCAGGAAATGCCCAGTGGAGGGAAATAGTCAATAGTTAATGAAAATATGGCAGTAGAGGAGGGTTATGTGCCACCTGACAAGGATAATGAGATCGTGCTGGAAACTGGAGTAGGACTGGCTGAGATAAAAAATCAGGCCAATTAGTAATAATGAGGGTGTTTACTCACTTATGGATTGGCCAAATACCTCCCTGGGATGAATTAGGACAAATGATCGTTTCCTGTGCTAATGATTTTACAGAAGAAAAGGCTGCACAGCGCTGTAGAAGGTGCCTGGGAGTATCCGTGTGTGAGCCACTGTGATTTAAAGACTAGTGAGAGTGAGGTCAAGTCTGCTGCAAGAATGGAAAATTAAGGCAATGTGTACATGGTAAGAACCAAGAAAATCAACAGTGATTATGAAAAAAAAAAAATCAGCAGACCTCCAAAATCTTGTCAACTAATTTTTTAAAAAGGTTAACTACCTGACACCTATGGGAAGCATAAAATATGACAAGATTTAAAAAATCCTTTGGGAAGGTGCAGTTGAGAAAAACCAGGTTCCTTTTCCTACCCCACCTTCTTTGTCCAGTAAGAGAAGAATAAACAACTATTTGCTAAATGTGTCTGTGTTTCAGGCTTTGTGTGAAACCCTCTGTGTGCCTTAGTTTATTTTACCCTTATGCCACTGGAGGTTGGATTATTTGGAATAATAATAATTTATAGATGCAGCTCAAAGAGGATTGTGCAAGCCAAAGACACTTCCTAAGAAAGAGACATCTGCAAAAACAGAAAGTTAATCCAGTTGGGAAAACCACCAGGAAGCCCATGAAGAAGACCCATACATAATTGAAGGAGCAGTCTATAAGACATCGATAATAAGCAAAAATGACAGGGCCTTTAAAAGTAATACAGTGAAGGAATGAGCCCAAAATCTGGTAGAACTTTTGTAGATGATCAGAATACTCTTTGGGGGATATGAAAAGGAACTAGCAGTCACAATAAATTATTTGCCTTGCTCTTTTCAGAAAAATATGTCAAAATGAACACCATTCTCAGATCTCCTTTACAAGCAGAGATGCTAGATCAAGTAGTCATAGATGCACAGAATGTTCTAGACCTAGTTGACAAACTGGATTTGAATAAATCACAGGAAAACATTGGCCTTCATCCAAGAGTTCTGCAGGAATTCAAGGGTGAAATCATGGGGCTGAGTAAAAACAACTAATTTTTACCTTCACAAGTATAGCAACTCCTTAAACTTTGGTTGCTTGGTAAAATTGCCTGGCTCTATTTCTTTGAACAGATATATAATATATATAAAAACACAAAATATAATAAATCAAATAATGTGTTTTAGATAGCACTGACTGAATTCCCAAACCCTGTATATCACTGTCTTGAAAGTCTTTGTGAGCATTTCATTCTTGAAATTGCTGAGCATTACCAGTCCCTTATGCTCATGTTAAACAAGCTTACCATAATTCATGTGAACTCAGTAGCAAAAGCATAAAGAAACAAATGGACATTGACTCAGTGTTTCGAAAAGTTATTCATCATACAGCGCTGCTTCATAAAGCAGGGAGACGATTCCTGAGCTTCAGGAAAATGGATGTTCCCTGTCCATTAATTAAATAAATGGCCTGCATACAGTTTGAGCACGAGTCATCTTTTGAGCCCTAACCTTACAGACCTGCTGTCCGTTTTGCTTGGTGGCCTGGCCCCAGGACCAGTTGACTCAGGCCTTTTCCCTTCTTCGTGGTCTTGAACCCAGCTTGGGGAGCTGATTGCAGTCAAATCCAGCAGGAGTAAAGAAGAGATGTATCTTTCATTCCCCAAAGGTCATTCAATTATTTAACAGATATTTATTGAGCCCCAAGAATGAGCTAGGCAATGTACTAGGGATTCAAATATGAATGAGATAGCCCTTGTGAGGAAGAGAAATATGTAAACAGTTACAGAAGAGCATAATTCAGTCAGTGCTATCTAAAACACATTATTTGATTTATTATATTTTGTGTTTTTATATATATTATATATCTGTTCAAAGATATATAATCTCAACTTCAGCACTAGTGACACTTGAGCCAGATGATTACTTGTTGTGAGGACTGTCCTGTACATTGCAGGATGTCCATGGCATCCCTGCCCTCACTTTAGAGATGCTAGCAGCAGCATCCCCCACCCACAACAGGTGTACAACTAAACATGTCTCCAAACATTGCCCAATGTCCTCTGGAGGCAAAATCATCAGACATGGGAAGGGAACAAGAAGAGACCTTGATGGGAGCTCACAGGGGGTTCCCCTAACCCAACTCTGGCAGTGAGGGGAGGCTTCCTGGAGGAAGTATATCTTAGGATTGACTTACAGGGTCACAGGCCCTTAGCTGAAAGTTTGGAAGAGAAAGGTTGAGAAGGGAAGTACTCAGGTGGAGGGGACACCTAAGCCTGGAGACCAGAGAGGAAGCCCTGGGCCATGTGTTCTTTGGAGTGGTGTGCCACCCTTTTGGAGTACAACCATGTCAATCCCCAAGAGGCAGAGATTCAGGTTAACAGCTTTTGGATGCTGTGCAGGTGGCTGCCACCAGGTGAGGAGGGATGTCAGTGTGGAGATGCTGAGGCTTATTGGTCTCAGTGCAGAGAGGGAAGAAACGGGCATCTAATTACCTTCTTACTGAATTTTCCATAGAAGTAAAATTCTGACTAAATTAACTTCATTTTTTTTGGCTCAAATGTGTATTTTTGATTAGCTAATCTAAGTAGATGAAGATTCAAAACTTGTTAGCAAAGAACTTACATCCTTATAGAACTATAAATTATGTCCAATTGCTAGCAATCATAGACTCTTTTGGCAATGGTTTAACATCTTTAAAATGCCTTCCTCTTCCCTCTCTACTCCCTCTACGACTGGCCCCTTTCTAGAGAGAGATTGGCTCGTATTTCTTCCAGCAAAAGTCTGTGCACCATGTGCTAGAGCACCTCCAGGGTCATGGGATGATGATCAGCTTTAGGGAAGATTTGCCTGGTTTTCTTCCTATGGCAGCATCCTCTTTGCTGCATGCCCCTTCGCATTTGCTCCTTGGTCACTACTGTGCCTTTGGGTCCTTCAGTTCCTTCATAATGTTAATGGACACCGAGCACTTGCTGTGTTCCAGAAGCCACAGGGCTGCAAAGGAGAGGAGAGAGGGGTCCCTGAAAGATGGGGGAAAGGAAGCTAATTGAGTCTGGCAACATACAAGCCACTTCCATGTATGATTTTACTTAATACTCTCAGAAAGCCCTTCTGAGCCAGTGGATTCATCTTCACTTTAGTGATGAGACCAGGTTTGATTTTTACCTATCTACTAAGGGGTACAGGTGGAATTTGTGCCTACCTGTTTGTCAGATTCCAAAGCCCATGTTCCTTCTACTTCCATATCCTGGAGGACCCACCCAAGCGAATAGGCCTTGCTGCAGCCCAACTTCCATACTTTTAGGACAAGCTCCTCAGGAATCTTCTCAGACTGTGAAGCAAATCTGGATTTGAGTGACCAACAGCCTACCAGCAAGACTGTCATCTCCAACTATTCTGGTGGCTTCTTGTGATCCAGAAGTATCCTTATTTGGGACATCACTTCATTGCCTTATTTTAGATTGCTGAGATGCCTTGCATGCAGAGACCCCAGTTCCCTTCACCCTCATCCCTCTCTTGCTACTTACACCTGGGGCAGTATGGAATGATGTTGAAGAGTCAAGGACCAGGATTCAGGAGCTCTAGACTCTAGGTTCCCCTGCCTTGTACTTGCTATTTGGTCTTGAATATGTTGCTAACTCTTTTGCAAAATGATAAGCCAATCATAAACTCTACCTGTCTCCACAGGTTGCCCTGAGTATGAAATAGCATATTGGTTATAAAGTCAGACTGAAAAGGTACATAATGATTTAGTCATCATGGGGTTGAGGTTGGGGTTGCCTGGTTGACAAGATTAGGACATGTGCTGGAGAGAATCCCTCAAATTAGGCATCCAGAGAGGGAAAAGTAAGTCAGTGAGTTTGACACAGTATGAGCTTATTAATGAACTTATTCATTCATTCAACCAATATTTACTGTAATCAGACTTATTCTAAAATGATTAGGGAAGGTGTACAATGAACTGTTAATAAGCTCAGCCCTAAGAACTCCCTAGAGGCCTCTGTTAATGGACACGGGCAACATCGTTGTCTGGAGTTTTGGAAAATTCAATTATTTGTACAGAAAGGAGAAAGGTCAGAGAATAGAGAGCTACCAGGAGGCTGTTGTGGAAATCCCTGCTGTTCTGTGGCTTTAGAAAACTAGGGCAGTCAGAAGAAAGGTGCCTGAAGGATTCGTATTCCAGAATGTCATTGGATGGCTGGCCTGGGGCTGCAAGAGGAGAGAGTCAGGGCAGCACTGAGGATTCTACCCTGGAGAGTGGACAGAGAGAGTGGTGGTGGTAGAACTGAGTGAGGAGAGAGTGAGCTTGTTCGGTGGAAGGTGAAAGGTCAACCTGGAGCAGGCTGACGGGGCTGGGATGGCAGAAGGGTACTGGTGAACTGTTGGCACACAGGTGCTCAACTCTCACCTGGACAAGTACACCTAGGAGTCTTAGGGAGAGGATGATTTTCATGTCATCAAAGAATCTGAATCTATTGGAGAAAAAGCAGGTGCAGAACAAAACAAGATTGCTGGAGATCTGCTATTCAGTCATTCTTTTAAATAAATTTTAAACAAAACCTCCTTATTGTGTAAATTTTCAAACACAGAAATACAGAGAAAAGTATGTGAACCCAACATGCCCGTCACCTGCTTCAGCATTTACTAGCATTGCCAATCTCGTTTCATTGACCTCCTCCCAAGAGCATTTTCCCTCCTGGTATTTAAAGTAAACCCCAGGTTGAGCATCCCATCTCATGCATAAATACTTAATTTTATATTTTTAACAGATAAAGACATCTTTAAAAACATAACTACAGCTGGGTGTGCTGGCGCACGCCTGTAATCCCAGCTCTTGGGAGGCTGAGGCAGGAGGATTGTGAGTTCAAAGCCAGCCTCAGCAACTTAGTGAGGCCCTAAGCAACTCAGTGAGACCCTGTCTCTAAATAAAATACAAAATAGGACTGGGGATGTGGCTCAGTGATGGAGTGTCCCTGGGTTCAATCCCCAGTGCCAAAAAAAAAAAAAACCCCAAAAAACCTACAAATTTCTCATACCTAAATTCGTGATAAATCCAAATTATTACTTAATAACAATTCTGTATTCAAACTTTCCTTGTTGTCCTCCAAATGGCTTTTAATATTTGGTTTTTGGAACAGGGATCAAAAAAGATCTATATATGACATTTGATTGATAGGTCTCTTGAGTCTAATCTCCAGCAACCCCTCTCTTTTTACACAGTATTTACTTACAGAAGAGGCAGTGGCAATTGTCCTGCAAAACTTAATTCTGCCTTTTTCAAAGCACCTTGAATTACCTTTTGAGATGTGCTTCTCCAGTTCAATAGGCATACTTCTGAATCACAAGAAGTCACCAGAATAGTCGGAGATGACAGTCTTGCTGGTCAATATTCCAGGTGACTCTGGAATATCTTCCTTGTGTTCCTCCTGCCTTGGGATTCTCAGCCATCACCCCAGATGCTGCTTAGGGTTCTGAGGAGGGAGCCGTGAGTACCAGGTTGTGCAAGGGCAACCTGGATTTTCTTTACAGGGCATGTATTGAGGGCACCACATGTGTGACGCCATGCCAAGCCATTTGGGAAATTCAGGGAAGGAGGAAGTGCCTTTGCTTGGCTCTGAAGAGTTTATCACTCAGTTGGAAGGAGGAAAGTCACATGAAACCAACAGATTAACATAAGCAGAGCAGCGGCGTTGGGAAGGGCGGTTGAGAAGTCAAGTAACGCTATGCTTGGCTTCAGCCCCAGTCTTGACACTCAACAGCTGTGTGGTCCTGAACAAGTTGCTTCACATTTCTGAACCTAATTGTTCATCTTTAAAGGAGGAGAAAAACTCTGCCTATTTCAAGATTATGTGAAAAGCAGGCAGCATAGAGATGTTAGACGTCAGGAGTTGACTGTAGGCCCTCTGGAGCTGTCTGCTTCCTGATGACAGTATGTATCTGCAGTCTCTGAGCACTTTACTCTGTGCCAGTCTTGTGCCCAGCACTTCATGTCTCCTCGTGTTGAGCCCTTCCACAACCCCATTCTATAAATACCAAAACTAAGGCTTGAAAAGGCAGTTTGTGCACATTCACCTACATAGTGAATTAGGATTTGAACCCAGGCAGACCGATTCGGAGTTCAGAGCTCACACTTCAAACTGCTAGGGTGTGTTACTTTTTCCAAATAGATGAATGAGGTTCAATACCTTGTTTGTGAGGATATTGTCTGTGTCCTTGTAAGTTGTTATCTATTTTATGAAATTATCATCAAAATTAAATAAGGCAAAATATATTCAGCAAATGCCCCAAGTATTTGTTTTCATGGTGGTTATAAAATAGTAAATTATTATACCAATGGTTGGAAAATTCTGTGAAATATTGTGAAGAGTTGTTCAGAACCAGCCAAAAACATGAAAGTAATATGGAAAATGGAGATACTAACATGGACAGAAGCCTTTTATAGTGAGGGAGGGGGAAGGTAGGATCCAAAGGGTCCTCAGTCACCCTGGGGGCTAAAAGTCACTCCACTGGCAGATGAGGAGCACATTCTAAATTTCCTACCTGTCCTGAGCTGCTTAAAAGGTCAATGAGAAAAGAGATAGATTCCCCTGGCCCCTTTCTATAGGAAATAACAGAGACCTGATTAAGAACCAGATGCTATGGGTGAGTCTAAGCACAACTTCTGTCCAGCTCTGTGGCCTCAGCAAATTACTGAATTTCTTTGCATTTCATTGTTTCTTCCCAGGCAAAATGAAGATCTTTAAGGACGTTTATCTTAGGGTTGCTTTGGGGATTGTATGAGATAAAGTGAGACCTAGGGCAGAATCAAGAGACGACAAGAACTCCATGTGGCCCTCCCTGTGTATACTGGGGTGAAGTCTTTCCCTCCCCTTACCTCCCTGAAGGGCAAGAGAGGCAGGCCAGGCCACTAAAGCGTCAAGGTGATGATGCTTTCAAGGGCTCACTCCTTTCGGCAGAAACTGGACCCTAGATAGGAAAAGGTAAGAGCCCAGAAGAGAGGGCTTGGATGTGTTTCTCTGGACCAGGCAATTGCTTTTGCTCCCCATATATGAGTGAGAAATTTATTCCCAATTTCTCAAAAACTTTAAAGGAGGGTCATTTAGTCTAAAATTATGAAGTCATTTGTCCTTGTGACTCTGACCACCTTTGGGACTCTTCCCTTCTTCTGGAGCTCAGGTGCTCCACACCTGGGTCTCTGCAGGTGGGAGAGATGTCCAGGGTCACTAATGCTTTGGTGTGAATTCCTTGTGTCTGCTCTTCCCCACGAGGAAAGACGATGCACACAGAAATGGATTTTGGCCAGGCAAGTGAGTGATGCCAGCTTGGGAGGGCGTATGAGGTGTGAGGACCCTTGGGAAGTTCCCTGCCTGGGATTGGAGGCTCAGGTGAGCCTTTCTGGAGAAACACCTAGATACTGAACATGGCTTAGCCATACTTACCAGGAAGACAAAACAGTGTTGGCAAAAGCCTGGAAGTTAAGAAAGGAATGAGTCCCTGCTGAGTTTGGGACCCGGTGGGGAGCTATTTCTGAAGCATTGCCAGACCTCAGAACGCTCCATAGAGAGAGGTGGTCACTGACCATCAGCTGTCTGGGAGAACCTGACCCTGACTTAGTGAGGAAATGGGGTATGGGACAGGTGGGGGTGGTCAAGATTCTTTCACCTGCTAACCAACCTATGTGAGCAGCACACCTCTGGTCTCAGTTTTCTTATCATGCAAGGACTCCTTGATATCCTTTTTGTTCCTCAGTTCTATGGTTCTCTGAAATTATTTTTAAAGCTGAGGGGAAAAAAAAATCAAGTAACTACTGAAAACAGATTTCAGTCCTTATTAGGTTGCAGAATGGGAACAGAGACAGAACCTGGTCTTGAGAAAGAATTCAAAGAAACATTTGAGAAGAAGACATCTTTGATATTGAATAGATAAAAGATTTTACAGCAAATCTAGTCAATGCTGGGTTTCAGTTACCAACAAGCAAGACATGACTCACAGGAGAAATCTGAGTAAGGCCTTCTCAGAAGCAAATGGGCATTTGAAAATAAGTGACTGGGTCCTCTGCTGGGGAGGGGCAAGTTGCTTGGAAATAGGGTGGCACAGGAAGGTATGCCAAGGTGATGGTGGCAGCAGACGTGTGTCAGAGCCTGAGCTCTCTGGAGGTGCAGAGGTTGTGGAGTGTGGGAGGATGCTGCTCTCTGCTCTGAGTGAAGGCACTGGGGGTCCAGCTCTGAGGCTGGGAGGCCATCTGTGGAACTGAGTGAACATCAGCTGGCTGCGTGGAACTTGCCTCTCTTACAAGGTAGTGGGTGTGTGATAGGAGATTACGTGGGGCACCTACCAGGTTGCCGGAGGACTTCTGAGGCTGAGAGTCAGAAGGACTTAGAAAACTGGACGAGTGCAGCTGCAGATCAGTTGTTTGCTAAGGAAGTCAGGTTCTGACAAGGAATCCAAGCACAGAGAGGAGAGTGGGTCTTCTCTCCTGTGACTTTCTCTCATGAGCCTGATGCACAGCATGAGGCAGCATCACCGTGGTCATAGCAGCAACAATAACCATCTGCTAATGCCAAACATTAGGCCAGGTCCATTATCTCCGTGATTTCCAATCCTCACAACAACCCATCTAGGAAGAATTATTTGTTTTATTCCCATTTTGCTTCATATTCCAATGAGCCAGAAGAGTTGAGCTTAAAAACTAGTAAATTACAGAGAGGAGGATTCATACCCAAGTTTACCCATTCTCTTTCAGAGGACACAGCATGAATTGTTTTTCCAGTCCCAAGCATTTGTGTCATTTTGCCATGCTCACAGTAATGCAAGACATAAACCAGACTGAGTATATTGTCTTTACATTTTAATTTTAGTAATTGCAAAAATGATGTCTTCGCGTCTCTTTAATCTGTGTTTCTTTGCTAACTAGTAAAAGGATGCAGCATGTTTGCTAATGACCATCCCTGGTGAACTGTCTTCTTGTTTCTTGTCTATGGCTAGCCCTTTCATGTCACAAATGAACATAATACAGTCCAACACTTACATGACCCGTCCAAGGTCACACAGCTAGTAGTTATTGGAAGGACAGAGACCAGACCCTCCCTCATGGGCTCTCCTGACTCCTCCACCCTTGCCCGGGGCTACACCCCCTGTTCTCTATCATGCCACCTCTCGCCACATTATGGGTGGGAGGTATTAGAAGCCCCACTCATCCCCAGGACTATCCAAGGGGAGGGAAGAACAGAACAGGCAGCTCTTTGACCAGCGCTCTCAGACATGAAATCCTTTCCTACAAAAAGCTTTGAAATCCCTTCTGATGAATAATAGGTGTCCACTCTGACTTACTGGTTTGTTTTAAAATTTTCAAAAAAGCAAAGAAGAAGGCAGCTGGAGGAGGCTGCTGGCATGTTTTAAAAGAGTTTTCACTGGAGATTTTAAAAACTAATACAAAAACCAGCTAATAAACTGCCCATCGCAATCCAGAGATGAAAACACCTAAGATCCTGCTGAGGCACTTAGGGACAAGAACAGCCATCGCTGTGAAATCCAGTGATCAGGCATTGTACAAAGTTCTGGAGTATTCACCTGTATTCCTCACAACCACCTGATAAGAGAGCTACTGTTATTATCACCATTTTACAGATAGGCAAACTGAGACTTAGAGAGGTTAAGACATTTTTTTCAAGGTCATGAAGATAACAAGTGGGAAAGCCAGGGCCTGGGCCTGGGGCCTGACTCCAGTGCTTGTTCTCTCAGTTGTCACGCAGCCAGGCACCCTGAGGATGATTCCATAGCGAGGGGAGAGGCTGCGGCCCTTTGGCTGACCTCCAGGAGTACAAACAAATCATCCTAGCCACTTTGAACAATAGGTCTCAATCCAGAAAAGAGCACCAAAAGGCAGCTTGTGGAGATCCTTCTTCAAGATTAACAACATCAGTTTTCTGTTCCAGGAATTGAGGCTCAAAAATTTTGATGCAGGTACAAGTCTATAAATGTTGGAGCTGAAATGACCCAAACTCAAGCATCTTGTCCCTTCCTGGGTTGTTCCATTTTACCCCCACCGTGCATGTTTGCATTCATGTGCCTGCATACACATGCATGCACACAGTACACGCTCACAATACAACTCACACACCAAAAAAGGTAAGAATAAAATGGGTTCAAATAACTCAAGCAAATGGTTCAAAGTATAGACTCTCAGACTGGTGGGCACCATGCCCGGGTGTCTGATTCCTTCTCTGCCAACAAATTTGTATCTCCTTTTGCCAGAGAAGAATCATTTTGATTTTGGCCATCCTTGCAGGAGGTTTTTCAGTGTAAATTCTTCTTGACCCTTCCTATGTAAAAATGAAGAGCAGCTGATTCTTGTCTGGTCTCAATGTATGGTTTTCTGTGGTACTTTTATGAGCTGAGGAGGATGAGCAGAGAGAAGTGTTGTTTAAGAGAATCATTGTGCGACTGCTCTCAGCTGCTTGTGTTGCCTCTAGCAACTAAGATTTATTTTATAAATACATATATAGTGATTATCGGCAGGCTCAGTTGAAACTATGTACAAAATAGTAACATCCTCGTCACAACCCTATGAGAAGGGAACTGAGGCAGAAAGGAGCTGAGTGACTAGCCCAAAGTCACATAGCTTGGCAAGTGGCAGAGAAGGATCGAGACTCGGGGAGTCTGAATTCCGTGTTGCATCTGCATTATTTATGGGTGGTTGCAATTTCTCCTGAAGCAGAGTTGGTTGTGTTCATGCGGGCTTTTCTCACAGAGAGTCAGCCTGAAGTTCATGTATTCTGTGACCTTGTGGGGAAGAGGGGAGAACCTAACCACACAAGCAATGGGAAATGAGTCAGAGCCTGTTTACAGTGGTGATTTATTTTGTGAGAATGATTTGTCGAATGAATGAACAAATCAAACAGGGTCCTTTGTGGCTTCTGTTTGCCACTTTGATATTCCATGATTTATTTCTTTTGATCTGCTAAGGCATCTAATTTAAATACCCACAAATTCAGATACTATGGTTTATACTTGGCCTTCAGCCCTCCTCCCATCCCCTGCCTCTGGGACAGTGGACTTCACTACATTTCACCTCCTGTGCATTTGACCTCGTATGCTAAAAATAAGGGCCCAATGAATGTCCAGATTCCTTATAGGACAAATGGTGGTTTCACTAGGCGAGTGTGGTTTATACTTAAGAACAGCTGCACGTATAGCACGAAGTTATTTGAGTGACTTTATTTTCAGACCTTGACACAGATGTAGCTTAGAATTCAACATGCACTTTCTCTGAAAGGAAGCAAATGTAAACAGTCCTCTCGTATGTTATCCTGCACACCAGAATCCAACATTTTAATGTTTTTTTTTTCTGACACTGGAATATCTATGTTGGCCATGGAAAAGGAAGTCCCTTACGTGCACCTCTTTGTGATGACATGAAAACCATGGGATGTGAGAGCCAGAGAGGGTCCTGGACAGCATCAAGGTGACCCTCCCATAGTATCAGCTTTGGATAGAAGCCTGGTCAGTGGTGCTGGGACTTGAAGCAGGTACCTGGCCACAGGCCAACAGAGTTAGGCAGTGCTGGGATGAACTCTGAAAAGTTGGCGTTCAGGGATTCTCTGGTCTGCCACAGCTTCCCACCTGTCCCCTCCAGCCTCGGCCACCACTGACATCAGGATCCCTGGTCTGTGGTTTCAGGTCTCCAACATCTCTTTGGGGTTTCAGGCCTGCAAACCCTCTGAGCATCAGCCCTTGTCATCATTCATGCCAACAGTGCACTGACTGCCAGCCTCAAGCACACACCCCTCATGCCCACAAAGCCATTTGATTACCTTCCAGAACCCAGCCGTGATCTGTTTCATTTTTCACTGTATCCCAACCACCTAGAACAGTCTCTGACACATGGAAGGCACTCAGTAAATATCTGTTGGATGAATGAAAGGCGCCTTTTTCCTACAAATTAACTCTCACTCCTTATCCTGGTGTTCAAGGCCTTTTACCATCTGGCATTAATCTTTTCCTATTCCATCTACACTTCTCTTTCTATCCTCTGGAAATTTTAAATAAAAAAAAAAAACAAGTTGCTCTTTCTTTAGACTAATGATTTATTTGTTGAGCGTTTTTGCCCAGCCTCCAATCTCCGTGTGAATATTAACTCATTTAATTGGCATAACAACCCTATGAGGTTTGTATTACCATTGTCACCATTTTACAAAAGAGGAAACTGAGTCACAGAGAGGTTAAGTTACCTCTGGAAGGTCACACTTCTACGATGATGCAGAGCTGGAAATGAAACCACAGCCCATGAGCATGCCCACTGTGCAATGGCCAGTTCTTCTATCAATTTATTTTTAGTTAGAAATTTCAAAAAGTGCAGAAAGTTAAAAAGTGGCAATTGACCACCCCTACCAAAATAATTACTGTGTGTCATTCTATATGGTTTCCTTATTTTTACATAAATATTTATAGAATTTTAAAACATAATTATACCTAGTACAACTTGTCTTTTTGACTTATTGCATTTTTGAGATTTTTTTAACATCAGTACATTTATGGCTACCTTATTCTTTTCACTGTTGCATAGATTTTCATTCTATGGACACACCATAGTTTATTCCATTCATCAGTCCCTGTCAATACACATTTAAAGGGTATTCCTAAGATATCCCCCTTTGGAACAATGTTGGAATGGACATCTTGGTATATCTTTGTGCAATGTTAAATATTTCTATGGTTTAGATTCCTAAAAATGGAATTGCTGAGTCTTAGGATATATACACTTAAAACTGAAGGATACTGAAAAATGGTCCCCTTGAAAAGCTGTCAGTTTATCTTCCCATAAATAATGTCCTGCAATTCTCAGTGATTTTCTTTTCCTCTGTACTCAAATTCAGGAAGTAAACTCCAACGCCCTTCTTAAAAGTTCCTGTCCTCTCTGAGAACTTGTGTTCATGACTTGTCCTGCCTTTCTGCAGAGTAAATTTATTCCTTTTTCCCACATCGCTCGGCTCTGCAGATCCTCCCCGCTCACTTATTCAGGCTCTTGCTCTTTCTCCCTCCCTCCCTTATCTGCCCCTTCCCTGGTCCCATCCCTCCTTTCTCTATTCTCTTCCTTCTCTCTCCTCCTTTCTCTCTCCCTATCAACTCCCCTGTCCCTGGTCCCATCCCTCCTCTCTCTCCTCTTCCTTCTCTCTCTCCTCCTTTCTCCCTCCCTCCCTTATCTGCCCCTTCCCTGGGCCCATCCCTCCTCTCTCTGTTCTCTTCCTTCTCTCTCCTCCTTTCTCCCTCCCTC
>JAJEJO010000609.1:404628-414706 GCA_020662805.1 Glaucomys volans | reverse complement strand
TCCTCTCTCTGTTCTCTTCCTTCTCTCTCCTCCTTTCTCCCTCCCTCTCTCCCTTTCCCACATCCCTTAGTTATGCAAAACCATGATGGAGGTACAGGCCCAGGGTTTTTTTGCTAAGATGTTATATATTTGTATAATTATATCAAAATGGATTCTACTGTCATGTATAACTAAAAATAGTCAATGAATTTTTTTTAAAGCGAGAGAACTATTTAGAGGAAAAAAAAAACCAACATCTCTGTATTCCTGGCTGGGGCAACGCTTCACACCACGCTTCACACCACATAGGTTGGGGTTGATGCCTGCATGGTCAGTGTTTGACTGTGTTGGCAGAGGTGTCCCCATGTTGCTCCCATTATCTGCGATACAGCAGTGATTAAGAAAGGACAGAGGGTTAGGACAGAGGCAAAACTAGAGAAGAGCCTTTGAAGTGTTGGAGGAGATGGGAGAGGGGACAGGGGCAGGGTGTTTGCTGAATTCACCCTTCATGCTACCCCCTTGTTGGTATTTTACATACATTATTGCATTTCATCGCCAGTGAGAGCAGACTAAACAGATTAGGAATGTTCTGTCTGAGAGGAGGAGGAGGACGTGGACAACGTTCCTAAAATCATAAATACTTCTCTAAGACACTCCTTGAACTTAGAGTGGAGTGGATTTGAGGGAAAAGGAGTGAATGGTACCTCCAACTGGTGGCCTTGGAGCCAAAAGTGAGGCACAGATGGACAACTAGATTTTTAAAAAATATTTTAAAAAACTGCATGGTGATGACTTGCCACTGGATCACTGAGGGACGTTAGAATGCTTTGGGATCCTTAGCCATTCATGTTGATGTCAGGGGTACCACTCTGCTTTACAGCCTTGGGGCCCATACAGGTCTATGGCAGGGAGGGAGGGAACATTCTGAGCTCCCTGCTCTTCTCTTTAAACCAAATCTCTCTACTTCTGATCCATGGTAAGTTCTGGGCTTTTACATGAGAGTTCCTTTGAAGAAAAATGTCATGCTATTAAGATATTTGAAAAGTCTACAAACCATTGCATTAGTTGTTTGACCTGCTATTGGAGATAAGCCTCGGGCTGGCACCGCTGTGGTTTTCCCTGTGAACCAAAGAGAAGCACCATTGCTTCTCTTGCTTCCATGGTATGGGCTGCCATCCTCCAGGCTTGTAGCCCAGCCCTGACTCTGGGCATGGGGGAGGACAGGTGAGAGAGGGCAAGTGCAAATGCTTGCAGAACCTCCTGCCCCCACTCCACTTTGCCCCAGGCAAGATCTGAACTCACCTGCAGAGTGGCATCTGCACGTGTTTTACCCACTGTGTGCTTCCAAAGGAAGAGGGAGGGAGGCTGGCAGCCTCGGCTTTGGCCCTCGCTCAGGTTCGTCCGTCCTCTGAACTGCTCATTCAAGCTTTACTCTTAGCCAATCTTTCTTTTGGGCCCTGAGTCAGGAGACAGGGATTGAAGGCTCTGCTTAGCCATTGTGCAACTACATGATTCCATAACACTCTGAACCTGTCTAAGCCTCTGTCTCTTCTGCATGTCTTTAACACTGCTTACTTGTAGTATGTCTGCCAGGTCTCCTTCTGGCCTGATAGAAGTGTTACAGACACACAGAAGAGACTGGGCTGAGATAACACAAGTAAGGTTTTGCAGAGTTCCTGCAACGTGGTAAACCCTCAATAAATCGTGGTGTCAGTGGTCGGAGTTGCTGTTGATATTGGATTGCACACCCACCCCGATCATTGCTGATCCTATTCCCATCCCTGGGACTCCGAATGGACTTTTGACTACTGCTGCAATGCCAGCTGCTGAGCGACTAATTCCCCACTTGGACATCTACCTGTTCCTTTCCAGGCCCGCAGCTTACCTGATTGGTGCTGGGCTTTCTACCCTTGACCACATCTGGGTTGACAACACAAAGGACAGTGCATAATACACAGTGATACATAATATTACCATCTTTGTTTGTTATTGCATTTAGAGAAGTGCTTTAACTTTTAAGCACATGTCTTATATGTTTGTTTCATATTTGATAATCTTCCTTTTCTGCAGTTGAAATGTTAGAAATGTCAATGATGGGCTTTTCAGTGTTACAGAGGAGAGGAAACCCAGATCCTCTGATTTCCAACTTCTTACCATTACACATCAAGATATATTGTTTTATATTAATAAACTTGCAGATGTCCCTGTGAACCTGGGAGCAGGAAGAGAGCAAGAGTTTGACTCCTATTCCATTGTGGCCATACCACAATTAGCTGCTAAAGCACACAAAAAAATTATCTAGGTATTAATGAAAAAAAATCTTTTACCTATTGTTTCAAAATATTCTGGTTTTATCCCAACAAACCACTGTTAAAAGGTTTATCAAATTTATCACATTACCAAAAGTCACAATAAATGCCTAAGAATAAAGAGAAAATACTAAGAAATAAAATAAATAGCTAAATATTTTGAATGAACAGAAAATGATATTAGGCTTAAAAGAAAGACATTTTAAATAAAATCATTTTGCCTCTGTAACCAGAAAACTCTGCCATCTTAAAGACAAATTAGTTTTCTCTCTCTGTGCCAAAAATCACAAGACTTTCATTCTTGTTCTCATGGTCCACCGCAATGCTCTATTCAGAAAGTTCTGGGGTAGACTTTTTTTTTCCTTCTTAGCTCCTTTGATGTTTCTCAAATGGAGACACTTGGGTTGCTGGCTCCTTGTATGTTTCTGAACTAGAGCAAAGCTGGGGTCCAGAGGAATGTTTCACGTGAAATTTGATGTTAGAAAGAATTCTTGGCAAATCATATTTGCCTTTCAAAATGATGCCAGGAATATACACCTTTTCTAAAAGAAATATCAAGGACATAGCCACATATGCAGAAACACTTTTATGTGCAAATATATATATCACTGAAAAGAAATTTACACTAAGAAGAGAATGGTTCATTACAAGCTGGTTTTGAGAAGAACCTCAAAAGCAATTAAAATGACATCTAAAGAGTTTTTAAAAATATGGTGAAGCCAGGTGCAATGGTGCACGCCTGTAATCCCGGCTATTCAGGAAGCTGAGACAGGAGGATCACGAGTTCAAAGCCAGCCTCAGCAACTTAGTGAGACCCTAAACAACTTAGTAAGACCCTGTCTCAAAATAAAAAATAAAAAGGGCTGGATACATGGCTCAGCGATTAAGTGCCCCTGGGTTCAATCCCCAGTAGCTAAAATAATAATGATAATAATAATAATAATAATAATAATAATAATAATAATGTGGTGAAAAGTCTGGTTAGCCTGTCATGTAGAAAAAGCAGAGTGTACATTGTATGTGATATGATTACAAATACATAAAAATACAGTGATGGGGACATCACATGTGATCTTTTGCTTTTCTTTATTTTCTGCAGTGAGCATGGATTTTTATCATTGGATGGGGGAAGGGATTTTTTGGTTTATTTGCTTTTTCTAAAACTAGAAGTATCATCCTTGTCTGTTGGCAATTTTCAGTTTGATTTGGTTTGTAGTGCTGGAAAAGGTTCTTGAGATTCCTCTAGAGCTGCGTTTCTTCACCTCTGGTAGTTGTGGGAGCAGTCCAGACACTGTAGGATGTTCAGCAGGATCATTATCCTCTACACATGAGATGTCAGTCACTTATCCTCAGTTGTGACAACCAAAAATGTCTCTGTATATTACCAAGTTCCTCTGGGAGGCAAAATCATTGGCTGTGAACCTCTGTTCTTGAACCATGTGTTGCTACTTTGCCAAATGCCCTCTCCCCTGGAGATCCGGGAAGAGATAGTAGTAGCTGCTCAGTATGTAGAGATCTAGGAATTCCTTCATGAAGCACTTGTTAGCCAGGAGATGTTTGGTAGCAGAAAGGTGTGGCAATAGGTAACCCTAACCCTTCCAGCTGCAGGGCAGGATTCCACAGGAGGAATTCCAACCCTGACTGGCAGAGGCAGAGTGAAGAGGCAGGGGGGTCTGGCCAGTCACAAGGCTCATGAAGACTGAGACACCAGCAATTTGGGTGACAGGAGAGAGGGAGAAGCAGAATTCCCAGTCTGAGATGAGAATAAAAGCAGAAATACAGTTGACTAGACATTGTGGAGCCTGCACCAGAGAACTAAAGCTCCCTAAATTCCTCCTGACCGGGCATGGGATTGTCCTGAGAGCTCCCAGCAGCACTCAGCTGGCTGGGGAAGGAGCAGGTCCCCTGATGAGGAAGTGGAAGGGTGGGCAGCTGGAGAGAAGGCTGGAGGGGGTGGCTTGGGTCAAGACATTTATATTTGGTTCTGGAAGAGAGTAATCAATCAATTTTCTACAGAAAAGAAAAAAAAAGTGTAAAAGTGTACTTTCTGAATTTTGATGAGTAGCGCTTAGTTGCCTTTCAATGACAGTATAATGATCGATGGTTAAAATGTAATTTTGGCATTTTATAGTTCTTGAATAATGTATTTATTATTTTAAACGTTTAAGAAGGTTTATGGTGATGGCAGTTTTGCTTTCCTGACCTGGTTTTGATCATATCTCTGATATCTCTGATTTATATGAGGCCTAGTCAGGAACACAATCTCTAATCATAAAATTTTTCCTATGGGAAAAATATATCTTGCTTTACGACAACGTACTTTATGACATGTCTTCCAGAAATAACGCGTGGCAAAAAATAGAGGTCATCTATACAATTAGTGTTTGTTTCTTCTGTGCATTTTTATGCACTTGTCCCCCTTAGTGCCTAATTTATTTTCCATTCTCTGCTAGAGATATATATTTAATATTTACTAAAGCTTGAAATGTTCTTTTTTTAAAAGTATGTGAGGCATAAGGAAAATGAATGAGGAATTAGCAAGATAGTGATTTAAATTGAGTATTTTTTGTGTGTATGATATATGTATATATACACACACACATATATACATATTTTAGTTCATGAACTAAATATATTCAATTAGGTTGAATGATGTGAAATTTTCATTTGTATAAGTCAAACCAGTCAAATATCAGCAAGTTCACATGGTTCAGTCTAATAAAGAAAATTTTTGTGAAATGAATATTCTATTTTTTATTGCTTTCTTAAAAATTCAGAGATTTGTTTCCCTGAAGACAGAGTTGAAAACTTTGGCTGCATATCATGCTGGGCATGGCTGGAATTCAACAAATTATTATTGCTTCAAATTCTTGTTTCCATTGGAACAAGAGTTCTCAACCCTGGCTGCTCATAGAATCACTTGGGGAACTTTAAAAAAGATGCTAATCCCTGGGCTCTATCCTGGACTGACAAATCAGCATTTTGGGGTTGGTGGGGGTGGTGTGTGGTGGGTCAGAGCTTGGGCTTCAGTGTTTTTTGCTTCTCAGATGACACTGAGGTGCAGCCAGAGAACCACTGCGTGACGATTTCACTTTCAGGAGTCTCAACAAAGTTTCCCTCTGCCTTGGAAAAAGAAAAAACACATCACCTTGTCTCCTGACCTATGTCTTTATCTTGCTTTGGACTAATGAAGTTCTAGGATGAAATGAAAAGTGTTAGTTTAACTTAATTGAACACCTGTTTTGATATTCATTCAACAGAACATTTTGTGGGTACCTACTATGTGTTTGGTCCTGTGGTTGGATATTTTGGGGAAATCATGACAAGTGTAAGAAGAAGAGTTTGTGTCTTTTACAAAGCTAGTTTTAAAATGCCTGGAATAGATAAATCTATGGAGATAGAAAGTAGATTAGTGCTTTCTTAGGTCTGGGAGGTTGGAGAAAAAAGGGAATAACTACTAATAGATATGGGACCTTCGTGGGGATTGTTATTACCGTCATCATTGTCATCATCATCATTTGTGATGGTGGGGATTGAACCCAGGGTGCTTTGCCACTGAGCTATATCTCCAGCCCTTTTTATTTTTTATTTTGACATAAGCTCTTGCTAAGTTGCTGAAGCTGGCCTCAAGCTTTGATCCTTCTGTCTCAGCCTCCTGAGTGACTGGGGTTACAAATATGCACTACCACCCCTGGCAAAGGAGCGGTTTTTTATATTTTTATTCTAGCAATGCTGAGGATTGAACCCAGGGCTTCACACAAGCTAGGCAAGCACTCTACCACTGAGCCACATCCCCAGCCCTTCTTAGGGGTAATTAACATAGTTTAAAATTGGTTGTGGTAATAACTGCACAACTGTTTGACTCTGTTAAAAATCACCGACTTGTGTACTTTAAGAGGGTGAATTTTGGGGATGTAAATGATATAGCTGCTGTTAAAAAAAGAATAAAATCAACAGTGTCCTTCACTGACTGTCTGAACACTGAGTGAGTTAGGAGCAGCATAGAAGCAGCTCAGCGCAGTACACCCATTCCTTTCAAAATTGATTGAGCTTTAAAAATAAGAACTAACTGAGAGCAGAATAAAGTCAATACTGCTTGAAGGCATGCAGTCATCACCTGCAATAGCACCTGAATGTTGTGAGGGGTAGATAAGGCACAGATGTCCCAGGACAGCTCCCGGGTGAGAAAAAGCCAAGAACTCATAGAACTAATTGTGCCTCAGGCAACGCAGTGCTTTCCATGGGTTGATTCATTTAGTCATCACAGTGATCCTCATCTTAACACGCTGAAACCAAGGTACCCAAAAGGGAACTGCCCCAAGACCATACAACTAGTGAAGTGGTGGCATTAAGTGGGTGGGAAGGATTCTGATAGGACTGTGAAGATGGGGACAGGCAAGGGACATGGCAGGGAAGCTTGGGTGAGGGGAGGGATGGGTGGTAAGCAACAATGGGTAGGGGAGGATGTGGCTGGGAAGATGGACAGCAGGAGGCTACTGAGCTCTGCTGACCATGCTAAGGAGTCAGAATGCATCCGTGAGGATGGCTGGATCAGAGCAAGGCTTAAGAAGACAAGGTCATTTTTCTAAATGCCCAGATTTATGCCAGTCTGAATGGTCTACCTGGGTCTGTTCCTGTTTCTCACCTTGTAATGGGGAGGTCACACCTCAGGACTGCCATCCCACTTGATCCCATCATGTGCCACTGGGAAGCAGTCACCAAAAGAGAAATCACAACAACCTGGGGGAACTGAAGTGCTTCCTCAGGTCCTGCTGTAGGATCCCCAGTTCCCTGAGGCAATAGCCAAGTCCCAGCCCCAAGGAATGTTCCAAGCTCCCAATGCCTGGAGCATTCAGTATCAAACCCCTGGACTAAAAGGCAAATGATGCAGGGAGAGGAAAAGCCTGTTCTACCCTCACCTCCTCACTCTCCCCAAAGTAGGCACCAATTTGGTTTCCTGACTTCCTCTTCCTTCTCTGTGGGACAGGTAAGGACAGACAGCAATGTACAGGAACAAAGGAAGGAGGGAAAACAGAGCCTGTGTCCATTTAGCATCTCAGGCTGACAGTCTGATTTATAATCCAAATTCTGCCCATCAGAGGCAGCAGCTTTTCATCCCCACAAACACATTCCCTCCACTTTTTCCTCTAAGCATGGGCCATCTCAGGGCTTAGTCATTGATGATTTTTCTACAGTCTCTTCCTGTCTGACTTCCTCATTGTGCTTAGATTTTTATACTAAGTCTCATAGCACCTGACTTGTAGGTAATTTTGCTTAGCATCCTAAACTCCACGTTACTCCCAAATAACCAAGTGGTCACAGTATAGATGTTGTTTCCTTATTTCTTTGTCCTCTGGACCTCATGGTGGGTCAGCCCTGTTATACTCTGTCTCCCCATCCCCTCTTTTTCCCTTGAATGATTGTAGGCCTCCAGCAGTCTTCTCCTGGTGAAGCCAGCCTCTTCCCAGTGCCTTGGCCTCCTCTCAACTCCAGTTGCCCCAGTTACCTGCACTGCTCTCTTCTTACTTGTTATCTCCTGCCTTGCCCTATTAGTTAACCTTCCCTCTTACTGATCCAGCCTTCCCATCCTCCTTTGACTAAGTGAGAGACATCAGATGAAGTAGGGATGAGTCATTGGTTAATCAGTGAGCACTTCCTAGGCACTGAGGAAGGGTGATAATTGTTCTGATGTCTAAAACCTGGGGTGAGCAGCAGGCATCCAGAGCATGGTCATCGCAGAATTGCTGTCCTCAGTCCTTCTTCTCTCTCTACCTGCCTTTTCCCTCCCTTGTTTCAAAAGATTATTCCTGTATGATTCTTTTTGCCCTCACCACATACACACACCAACAACCTACTCTAGAACTCACTTATCCCCTTATTCGCTCTACCCACAGCACTTGGCTTTTCTTATTTTTTAATCTTGTGTCTGAAAATAATAGTAATTATGATTGTCTAACTGTGTGTGTGTGTGGCATCAATTAATTTTGGAAGTGGGGAAAGGAACCCTGGCATCGATCAGAGAAGGTTACCAAGTCTGCCTCTGGAATTCTTAGGAACGTCACAGTGTGAAACAGAAGAGCTAGCAGTGAAATCTGCTGGGTAAACTGATGGAACCCCAGATTCAGCCAGCTAGGGACAGCCATGCCTTCTTCCTTACACAGAAAATGGCCCACCTTCTAAAAGAAATTGCTTCTCCATGGCTACAAGGTATAGAACTGAAAGGAGCAATTTGGAGGGAGGAAATCAAAAGAAAACAGAAAGCTCCTATTGTCCTCCCTGCATCTCTGATGTCCCAGAGCCCATTCCCAAATCCAGCTGCTTCCTCTCCATTTCCAAGACCTCTGCTTCCTATTTTGTGGCACATCATTGTCACTGCAGGGACAGCAAAAGATGACATATGTTTGTCCCTGTATGTGGACTTTATC
Organism: Glaucomys volans; assembly: GCA_020662805.1. Taxonomy (NCBI): domain Eukaryota; kingdom Metazoa; phylum Chordata; class Mammalia; order Rodentia; family Sciuridae; genus Glaucomys; species Glaucomys volans. Next base: position 405,993 of record JAJEJO010000609.1, on the reverse strand, counting down.
TTCTGATCACAGAAAAGTAGAATTCCCTTCCTTTTTCTTCCATGTTCATGAGTGAATAGCCAAAAGCAAAGTTTGGACAAATTTTAAGAAAAAAGTATGAGGATAAGCTTCCCAGTTTTAAAAAATTGGGTGATCTAACTTTTGGAGCACATGAAATAGAACCTGTGGCTGAACGGCATTTGTTCCAGAGAAAGCTCCGACTGATATCCAAAGCAGCTGCAGAAATGATCAGGATTTAAACAGAGATGTGACCCATCCAAAGGCCCCTTCTTCCAGCTCAGCATCACATACATGTGTCTTCTTTGGCTCCTACCTGGTCTTCTGTGAGTCAGATCCTGTGACCTTCCCCTCCCTCTAGACCGACAGGCCTAGGGACACATACAAAATAGCAGTTGCCCTGATTTTGTTCCCTGCTTGTGACCTAACAGGTAATGTCTGATAAATGCAGATGCCACAGGTCAGCTAAAATCAATTCAAGGAATATTTCATGAGTTCCAACTATATGCAATATAGGCCACCATCACAACGGTACAAATCTGTAGTAAAGTTAGCTACATACAACTTCCTTATGTGAGTGGTTTATGAGAAAAATAAAGAAAAGGGAGTGTGTTCTACTTGAGTTAGAGAGCTCCAAGAACTCATACCATGAATCACTGGGTCATGGAGGATCCAAAGGAGAGAAAGTCCTTAGAGCACCCACAAGCAGTTAATCCCAGTGGGTTGGTCATGGCTAAAGCTAGTACATCCATCGTTGTTGTTGACACTGCCTTTAAGTATGTATAGTGGCATTTGCAGAGTGTCCTTTGTGAGCTCTTACAAAACATTGACTTCACACAGTTATTTAGGACTCTCTCAAAGTGAAGGATAACAGTATTTTTTTTCTCATTATCATCTCTTTTTTTCCCCACATTTTTTTATTGCTATTTTATAGGGACAACAATATTTTAAATAGTTGCAAGAAACCCAGAGAATCTGGAGACAGGGAAAGCTCTTAAGTCTACTTTTTTACACAATAGAGTTTCATACCATTATTCTATATATAATCTTTTCACCAAAACACTGTCGCCTGATTCTTTCAACAAAAGACCTCTTTGTTTTGATAGCCAAGAAAAACCTTAAGCTCAGTAGAGACAACAGAAGAGGCTTTGTAAATCACAAATTGTAAGAGCTAAAATGCCATATTGGGATGTAAATATTTTTGTCTTATTAATTTCTAAAAACTTAACTTTTAAAATTTTAGTTTTTAACTTAATTTTTAAAGTTTTAAACTCTTGGCCAACTTCAGTGGTATTTTATGTTTTGGTTTCTTTTTGTGAGATCTCCATGGAATTCTTTGGAATCAGAATACAACTCAGGGGACCATAT
>JAJEJO010000609.1:324211-404528 GCA_020662805.1 Glaucomys volans | reverse complement strand
GTGATCCTCCTGACTCAGCCTCCCAAGTCACTTGGATTACAGGCGTGTGCCACCGCGCCCAGCTTGCAGAACATTTTTGAAGGCTTATTTTTCCACTGCTAACTTCCAAGGTGGAGAGGAGGGTAATGTTTCCTTTAAGATGTTGCATTGCTTTCTGGATTTATACCTCCAAAATCTGAAAAACCCCCAGTTCCTGCCCGCCCTGTGGGATGCCTCTGAAAGTTGATACATTGTGAGTGCAAACAAGGACGTGGTATCTCATATTCCAGGCTCGTAGATAATGCACTTTGTCCCTTCTCATTGACATTTTTATTTTAAATATTTTTTACTTGTTCTAATTTGTTATACATGACAGTAGAATGCATTTATACATTTTGATAGATCATACATAAATGGACTGTAATTTCTCATTTTTCTGATTATACATATTGTAGGATCACCATGTTATAAGAAATCTTAGAAGCGATTATCTCCATTAGTGCCTTAGCAGCAGGGAAAGGGTTTTGTCTGAGTTGCATCTTCAGTACCTACATGACACCTCTGGAAGGCGATGGATGTCCTCAGACACAGAAGACATAACCCTCAGCTGCACTTACGTGGTACTTTGCTTAGAAAATATCTGTGAATGCAAATGGTTCTGGGCTGGAATTGTACCTGCTGTAAGGATTCAGAAGGGCCCTGTTTATCCCCCAAGACTCACCATTCAGTTTCTTAGCTTCAGCCATGAGGAGTTATTTGTACACACCCTTCCTTCTGCTTAGGACATTTTCCCCTTCCTAGACTCCCTCAGCTTACCCCAGCCAATTCTTCTCACCCCCAGGTCATGTCTTAGGTGTTCCCTCCTAGGAAAACCCTTCTGTGGCCTTCTAAGACCCTCCTATGTCTTTCTGACACTCTTTTTTGCAGTGCTCACACCACTGCAAAATTTCAAGAATCTACTATCATTGCCCGTGATCTTGCCTCCTTTCCCTGATATTCGGTAACTTTCTTGAGGACAAAAGGCTGTTTTGTCCATCATTTGGTCTCCACAGTTTCTAGCAAGCTATTTGGCGCAAAGTAAACATTCAGTAAATAGTTGTTGAATGAATGAATGGAGTCCAAAAAAGGAAGACATTCTTGGAAATAGAGTTCTTCTCCTTCAGAAATTCACGTGCAGCCTGACTGTCTGTGTCTGCACTGGATGCCATTGCAAGCTTCTCAGAGGATTCCCCGGGGTGGGCATGCTGGCCTGGGGCCGGGTTGTTACTTGGGTCCTCTCAGAGGCTGTCCTTCTCTGGGTGTAGGGACCCAGGATTTCCCCCACCAAGCTGGGCTTTACTTCTATTCTGTGCTGTTCCCCAATTCCTTCTTCCTTCATCTTATCCAGGCCTCTGCTGCCTTTTCTTTTTTAGGTCCAACAATTCCTCTCCAGGCTCCGGGTCCTCCTGACTGTCAAGCTTGGTGACATCTCTAGCTCCAGGAAAGCTGGTGGATGCTGTTCACCCATCACTACCTATTCCATTTGCTCTCCCTGAATGTGTTCATTATAGGTTAAGTCTGGTTCTACCCTTGGATGACTCTTGAGCTCTGTACTGCTTATCCTAAATGACTGTCAAGTCTTATCAATGGACTTGAGGCTCTAAGTGGGTGTCATTGTTTCTGCAATAGCACAATTAATCTGAACCAGAAGCCCACTCACACCGGATCCCATTTCTGAGGGTGGGTCTAATGTCAGCTCAACTACAGAGTCCCTGTTCCCGGGGGGTTTGGGGAGGAATGTCCCTGGCTCCTCCCTAGTGATGGTTGACTTAACTTCCATTAGAGGAGAGACCTTCAAAAATTAAATTAATGCAGTTTTCCAGTGAAAGAAATACAACATATTCAATATTGCTAAGCAATTGTCCACTAATAATTAGAGGAGGGTCTCTGATTTGGGGCCCAACTAATCTACACTCCTCCTTCATTCCCACCCTCTTTCTTTAACCCTGGAATGCAAGCTCATGGTATTAACAGCAAAGGGGAAAGAGGAGAACTGAAGGATGGAGGGAAGAAATGGGCATTGGGAATAAAGGAAAGGGAGGAAGGGGTGGTGAGGAAGGTAGAAGGATCAAGACTGAATTAAAAACAGAATGAGATTCAAAAGAGAGCAAAATGGACCATCTGAAGTGGGAGGGTCAAGAAATTTTGAGAGTGAAGAAACCAAGAGGGACCAAGAGGAATTTGGAGAAAATGCCTCCTGGAGCAACCGACAGAGATGGAAGGGAGCAGAGAAATGAGAGAGGATGGGAGGGATCATCTGAACTTTAACCCTCTTGTTATTAACCAAGAGGATGAATGAACTCCCATTTATTGAATGCTACACATGTGCCAAGTGTGGCTTGTTGATAGAAAGTGTGCTCACGGCCTCACAATCAAATCCAGAGTTTGCTGTTTGTAACTGAAAAAACCCAGACATCTCTGCATGAGTTCACTGGCAGGAGGCTGAGAGAAGGCTGATCACCACACTCCTAACCCCTGCCCCAGCCCAGGAGAGCAAGAGCCTGGCGGCTGCAGAGACCAGTCCTGGCAGCTCAACAAAGGGAGCTTAGTGGACAAACAGAAGCACACTTATCTCAGAGCGCAGGAGTTTGCACCACCTCTGGAATGTTAGTGAATAACCAGGAAGGGGCAGAGAGTGGCTTTTGGGGGTGGGAGGTTATCTGAGGTCCTACAAGCCAGCCTGCAGGGCCTTGGATCTCTAAAGATTCCAGGCATCAATGCTGCTGTCCCCATGGGATATGCAGGGTTGGTGAAACTGAAGACAAAAGATTTGCAGCCATCTTCTCTCTCTGAGTCCTTGCTTGTAACCACCCAGTGATAATATCTCCAAAGAACAAGTTACTTTCCCACTGCTACTAGATGGTGGCACTGACAGTCCAGCATGACGTGTGATGCAAAGACAATGCCCTTCCCCACCCTGAGGCCTCTCTTAATGCTTTCCATCTCTTTTGTCAGAGAAATAGGAGGTCAGCCCGCACCTCAGGCTATCTTCAGGCAGACAAGAGGTTAAAAGTCCATGAATCAAAATTAAAATAAATTTAAAAACAAAAAACAGAGGGGCACCAAGAGGAACCTGAACCAACAGGCCTTGCCACATTTCCCCCAGGCTCATGTCCCTTTGTCCTATCTCATTTCTGCATAAGTTTCCACTCTTCATTGAACCCAATATAAAAATACTCAAGCTTAATGTTTCCTCTGGTCTTTTTTCCTTATGAATGCTCCCATGTCTCATAGCACTTACGTTAAATAAATCAGTACATTTTTCTTTTGTTAAAAAAAAAAAAAAGTTCATGAGGAATGAAGACAGCAAGATAGTGGCATAAAAATCAACACATAAGTGGAACAGGTTAAAAAGCCCAGAGACCAATCCACGCATCTACAGCCAACTGATACTCTACAGAAGTGCCAAAAACATACATCGGAGAAGGGCAGCCTCTTCAATAAATGATGCTGGGAAGACAGGACATCTACATGCAGGAGAACAGAACTACCCTCCTCTCCCTACTGTATACAGAAATCAGCTCAACATGGATTGAAGACCATCTTGACCTCAATGTGAAACTATGAAACTACCACACACACACACACACAAAAAGGAGAAACAATTTGAAACATTCGGTATAGGCAATAATCTTTTGAATAAGACCCCAAGAGCGCAGGCAACAAAAGCAAAAATAGACAAATGGGATTTTAATAGCCTCTGCACAGCAAAGGAAATGACCAATAGAATGAGGAGACAACCTGCAGGATGGGAGAAAGTGCTCGCAAACCAACTGACTAGGGACTGCTGTCCAGAATATATAAAGAATTCAAGAAACTCAATAGCAAAAAAATCATCATCATCATCATCATCATCATCATCATCATCTAATTTTAAAATGGGCAAGTGATCTGAATAGATATTTCTCAGAAGGACAAATACAAATGGCCCATAAGTACATGAAAAATGTTCAACATCACTAGACATCAGGGAAATGCAAATTGAAACCACAGTGGGATATCACTTAACCCTGGCCAGAGTAACTATTATCAAAAAAGCAAAAAGTGACAAATGCTGCTGAGGATGTAGAGAAAAAGCAACCCTTGAAAACTGTTGTAGGGAGTGGGGTTGTGGCTCAGTGATAGAGCACTTGCCAAGCATGTGTGAGGCACTGGGTTCAATCCTCAGCACTGCACATAAATAAAGAAAGGTCCATTGACAACTAAAAAAATACTTTAAAAAAAGTTGTAAATCAGTAGTCATTGTGTAAAACAGTTTTCAGATTCCTCAATAGACTGAAAATAGATCCTTGTTATGATCCAGCCTATTAAGATGACTGTGCTCTCATGTTAACAGCAACATTATTCAGAACAGACAAAACAATGGGATCAACTAGTGTCCATTGATGGATGAATGGATGAGGAAATGTGGCTTAGATACACAGTAAAAGGTTACTCTGTCATAAAGAAGAGTGAAATTCTGTCATTTGCAGCAATGTGATTGGAACTGGAGAATATCATATTAAATGAAATAAGCCAGGTCCAGAAAAACAAATCTCACATGTTCCTTCTCATAGGTGGAAACTAAAAAAGTTGATCTGAAAGTAAATGAGAATGGACTAGTGATTCCTAGAGGTTAGGAAGGATAGAGGGAGGAGTGATAAAGGGAGGTTGGAGAGCAGGTACCACAATACGATCAGAGAGAAGGAAAGAGCTCTAGTGTGCCATGGCACAGTAGGGTGAAGTCGCAATAACCCGTCATGTGTTTCATGATGCACTAGAAGAGAGGAGTTCAAGGTCTCCAAATATGAAGAAATGGTGAGGAGAAAGAAATGCTAATGACCTGTATTTGATCATTACTCATTATATACAAGTGTTGAAATTTCATATTGTATCTCACAAATATGTATAATTATATGTTAACTAAAAAAAGAAAAAAATAATCATAAGACAAATATTACAGTTAAAAAAAAAAAAGCCCAGGAATGAAATGTACTGTTGATCCAGAAGCAGTGACACAGGCAGGAGGGGGCCCCTCAGAGCTCTGAAGACAGAGGCAACACACCCTGGTTCTTTCCATCAGGGCAGAGGGGGCTTAGAAAGTGGAACGAGGTGAGCAGAAATTCAGAGAGAAGGGGAGGGCCCAAAAGGAAGACCCAGGAAGCAAAGAGCCTGGTCCTGTGGATTGCCCTGGTTCCCTCCACTATTGTGAACACAAGCAGTCTGGAGAGGCAGGATGTCAGGCATTTTCTGCCCCTCACAGCTCCCCATGTGCATAGCTTAGCAAGAAAGTGCCATGCAGCCTCTGAGCCAGGGATTGTAGACTACAGGATTTGTGAAAGTTTGTTTTTGTCTTGCAGGGGCTTTGTCCCCATGTGATTCATTAGTTGACCCATTGCTCTTTAGAGCTGCAAGGAGCCTGGTAGTTCAGGCCATTAAGTCCCTTCTGTGGACCTAATTCATGGCCTGACATCACAAGCCTAACAACATAATCCATTTGTCCTGATTTGATTTTTTCTTTTCAAGAGGCTTCCTTGGCAGTCAGGTTTTCTCATTACAACATGATTCATCTGTATGGTAATTCCCATTAGAATTAGTATCTCAGACGTGATTCATCTCGGCAGATATGAAGCTGGAAGCATCTCTTACAGAAAGGCCTGTTACATCCACAACCACAGGAAACATCTGTGAGATGCCCCTTCCTTCAAATAGCATTTGTTAGCTCTGCCTTGTGCTAGATTCTGAGTTAGGGGTATAGACATGAACATGCCCTTGACCCTGCTCAGTAGCGCCCTTTCTAGAAGAGAGATGACATGGGTACAGGTGCCTATGGATCATCCGAGAAGTACAGAAACGAAAGGTAGCATGTCCTCCTTAAAGCCCAAGGTCAAGGTTCTCAGATGTTAGCAGGAGTTGGTATCACCTGGAGGGCTGGTGAAACACAAATTGCTGGGTTAGAGTCCCAGAGTTTTTGGTTCAGGAGATCTGGGATGGGGCACCAACACTTGCATTTCTAAAAAGTTCCTGGGTGATACTGCTGCTGCTGGTCTGGGGCCCTCACTTTGAGAAGCACGCCTATAAGCCTCCAGTTATCTGTCCTTGGCACCCATCCTTCACTGACTGCAGTGTGCTAATCATTGTGTCCTGTGCTGGGGACACGTATTGAGTAAAGACCTGGCCCCCACCCTTGTGGGCACTCACAGCCCAGAAGAGGAGTGAATGCCCTTTTCCACAGGAAGTGCTACTGTAGATTTTTGCATAGGGTGCAATGAAAGCACAGAAAAGATCATGATTGTTTCTTGCTGGACCTCAAGGAAACCTACATGGAGGAAGCAAAATTTTAATGAAAATGTAAAATGTGGACTGGAAAAAGTCTTATGGAAGGGCATTTGTAGCTGTGAAATTCCCAGATTATCAGCTGTTCTGGGACATTCTCTCATACTCTTCTTAGATGTTTTTTGTGGTAACGAAGAGTCAGTGCCAACAAAATCTCTACAGGGTGGTACCTGCCTGTAATCCTAGCTACTCTGGAGGCTGAGGTGGGAGGGTCACAGTTTCAAGGCCAGCCTCAGCAATTTATCAAGACACTGTCTCAAAATATAAGTGAAAAGGGTTAGGGATGTAGTTCAGCAGCAGAGTGTCCCTAGGTTTAACCCCCAGTACCACACACACAAAGAGAGAGAGAGAGAGAGAGAGAGAGAGAGAGAGAGAGAGAGAGAGAGAGAAACAGACTCAGCTTACTTCCTGTAGAAGCTGGGTGGTACAGCTCTGGTTAATTGGCCTGGACCTAGCAAAGTCTTTATTTTTGGCTCTTTGGAGTTCTGTTTGGTCAGTGTCTCCTGCATGGTCTGAATACTCTCAGTAGAATGGAATTCTCTGCACAGGCACTGAAATGGAATGTGGAATCAAGAGCAGAGGAAATGCAGCCACGGCCAAAACCCTGCTCCCCATCCCTGCCATTGGGTCTCCTGGCTGCCACAGCTGCTACCCCTTCCAACAGCCTCACTGTTTTTCTTGACTCTTAAGAAAGTTGGTGGTTCTTATATTGGTGTCTTGTGTTTACACACAGATACCCATCAGAAACCAAATGTCCGGCATTTCCAACCTTCTAGAACACAACTTCCAGATTACAGAATTTAGGGGAGGAGTATATGAGGCCAGTAAAGGGAGTTCCAATCACAGCACACGGCACCTCACACTTCATGCCAGGTGGGACGCCCCTACCTGTCAACTCGCAGTTAACCCAGAGTTAAAGTAAACATGCTTATTTGTTGTTTTATTTCTAGCATGGGGCCTTTAAAAAAACACATGATGGCAAAGGTAAAGGTGCCATTAGAAGCAGATTTATGGTCACTAGTAAGAAGTGACAGCTGATGCTGAACGCAGGAGAACCTAACTGTAATAGAGAATAATGGTGATCAAATGTTCATCAATGTCGAGGTTAATTAATACCCTGCTCTCCCACTTAAGAAGGCAGGGAAGTATAGATCACAGAGCCATAACTCTAAGAATCTTGGAGCGAATGTTGGCTGACCCCTTCATGTCAAAGGCAAGAACACTGGGGCAGGCCTGGGGGCGAGGGGAAGGACAAGGGTTTTCTACCTTTTGTGCAGCATCACATAGTTATTAGCAGACTGGGTCTCTCCAGGGCAGAGTCTTTTTTTTTTTTTAATCATTGTTCTTATACATCCATCACAGTCTCCGTTAACTGTAACTTAGTATTTGTTGAATTAAACTGGTATAGGAGAGTCAGTTCATGAATCTGTATTTCATTTTTTTTATTTGTTCAAATTAGTTATACATGACTATAGAAATGCATTTCAACTCATTGTACACAAATGGAGCACAACTTCTCATTTCTTTGGCTGTACATGGTGCAGAGTCACACCATTCGTGCAATCATACATATACATAGGGTAAAAATGTCCACCTCATTCCACCATCCTACCCCCCATTCAAAGTTCCTCCATTCTTCCCTAGCCCCACCCCCCATTATAGATCAGCATCTGCTTATCAGAGAAAACATTTTGCCTTTGGTGTTTTGGGATTGGCTTATTTCACTTAGCATGATATTCTCCAACTCCATCCATTTACCTGCAAAAGCTATAATTTCATTCTTCTTTAAGGCTGAGTGATATTCCATTGTGTATATACACCACAGTTTCTTTATCCATTCATCTGTTGAAGGGCATCTGGATTGATTCCATAGTTTAGCTCTTATGAATTAAGCTGCTATAAACATTGATGTGGCTGTGTCACTGTAGTATGTTTATTTTAAGTCCTCTGGGTATGATTCAAGGAGTGGGATAGCTGTGTAAAATGGTGGTTCCATTCCAAGGTTTCTGAGGAATCTCCATACTGCTTCCCAAAGTGGTTGTACCAATTTGCAGTCCCACCAGCCATATATGAGTCTACCTTTTCCCCCATATCCTCACCAACACTTACTGTTGCTTGTATTCTTGATAATTGCTATTCTGATTGTAATGAGATGAAATCTTAGAGTAGTTTTGATTTGCATTCCTCTAATTGCTAGAGGTGTTGAACATTTTTTCATATGTTTGTTTATCGATTGTATATCTTCTTCTATGAAGTGTCTACATGGCATTGGCACCAAAATAGACATGTAGACCAATGGTACAGAATAGAAGACACAGAGACAAACCTACATAAATACAATTATCTCATACTAGACAAAGTCACCAAAAACATACTTTGGAGAAAAGAGAGCCTCTTAGCAAATGGTGCTGGGAAAACTGGAAATCCATATGTAGCAAAATGAAATTAAACCCCTATCTTTCTTTTCTTTTCTTTTTTTTTGGAACCAGGGATTGAACTCAGGGACACTTGGCCACTGAGCCACATCCCCAGCCCCATTTTGTATTTTATTTAGAGACAGGATCTCACTGAGTTGCTTAGGGCCTCACTAAGTTGCTGAGGCTGGCTTTGAACTCACGATCCTCCTGACTCAGCCTCCCAAGTCGCTTGGATTACATGCATGCGCCACCGCGCCCAGCTAAACCCCTATCTTTCATCCTGCACAAAACTCAACTTGAAATGGATCAAGAACCTAGGAATTATACCATAGACCCTGCACCTAACAGAAAAAGTAGGCCCAAATCTTCATCATGTCAGCTTAGGATCTGACTTCCTTAACAAGATTCCTAAAGCACAAGAAATAAAATCAAGAGTAAATAAATGGGTTGGATTCAAACTAAAAAGCTTCTTCTTAATGAATCAATAAGTAAATAAAAAAAATAAATTAATTAATTAAAAAAAATAAAAAGCTTCTCATCAAAAGAAATAATAATGTGAAGAGAGAGCCTACAAAATGGGAGAAAATCTTTACCACATGCATGTCAGATAGAGCACTAATCTCCAGGATATATAAAGAACTCAAAAAAACCCCAAAACAACAAATAACCCAATCAATAAGTGGGCTAAGAAACTGGATTATTTTTCTTTAAGCCCATGATCCTTCCATATTACCACTTTATGAAAAACTAGGGTGAAGAATAGATCAGATTAAGTACTCTTTATTCTAAGTCAGTCAACAAATAATAGAAGTGTTCTAAACCATCAGTGAATTTCTCAGGACTGGCCCATGTGGTTGGTAGCAATTAGAGCCTCCTTTGGCTATGACTGTTCTGGATGCTTTGCAAAGATTTGATGCGTTTCATGTGATTTCTACATCTGATGTTCAGCAGATATAGGTAACATTGTATTCTGGTTTAGATTAACCCAAATAGATTAATCACCAAAATACTGGATGAATCTAGCCAAGTGTTTGTTCAAGACATAGAGAGACTCATTGATTCAATCAAGAAATAGTTCTTGAGAAGCTATAATGGCAGCTACTGTTCTAGAAACTGGAGATACAGCAATGAAAAAAAGAAAAGTCTTCATGAAACTGATCTACTGGGAGGTAGATAGACAGTAAGCAAATAGACCGAGATGGAGGGATCCTAAGTAAGATTACCCCTCTCTTGAAAGTGCTTCCTTTACATCTATAGTAGATTCCCTGTGGTTCCAATAGGTAGTTACCAGCACTGTCTTAGAATTGGAGTCTTGATGCTAAGTCCTAGCTCTGTGCACACAAGTTCCTTATTTTTAGATGCTGATAATATAACAGGACCTCTTCACTGCACTGCTGTGAGGTTACAATGAAATCATGTCTCAATACTCAGTGCCTACTGCACTTTAAGCACTCCATGAATGTTGCAATTATTGCAATTATGAAGTTAAAGTATCCCTAATAACAAGCCTTCTTCCTGTCAAAAGATTTCAGAAGATGCCACCCGCTCTTGAAATATCATGATCTTCCCCAACTCTGATCCCAGAAAGTCAGCTTTTGAAATGGAACAAATATAAAATTAATTCCCCTTGACTATACCCTCAGTTAGCAAGTGAAGACAGAACACTTTCTAGCTGCATAGAGATAGGAGCTTCCTTCTGGGTGAGTGCTGTGGGGTCTACCTGCTTCATGCCTTTTAGGGTGCTCAAGCTTTTGTTTTGTCTTCATCTGAATTCCCCCAGCTATCTTCAGTTTGATCTTGTTTGGGATGTGAATTTCGTGTCCCAGCACTGGTTTCTGCCAGGCAACCCTCTCTCTTGAATCACAAGGTATTGTACATGTTGCTTATGTGTCTCTGCTAGCGTTATCTCTGCATTGTTTACTTTTCCATAAGAAACTCCATGATATTGAGGTCATTTTGCTCCAACCACTCCATATGTCATCCTATAGCACCTGCCAGAATGTGAGAAATGTGATTCCCTGGAGAGGATCCATTCACAGCTCACAGTGTTGGTTAAATCCAGGAGCCCCATGAAGCCAATGTCACTGAGTACAACGTTGATCTTGTTATATACATCTTAAATCTCTTAAGAACTAAACAATGAGCAAGTGTAGCATCCTTGACTCCTTTTTCTTTCTTCAATTCCAACAACTTTAGCAGGTCTTGTAGTCTACATCCAAAATATCTTTTTTAAAATTATTTTTTATTTTTTATTTTTACAGGCTGCATTTTGATTCATTGTATACAAATGGGGTACAGTTTTTCGTTTCTGTGGTTGTACACGATGTAGATTCACACCATTCGTGTAATCATACATGCACATAGGGTAATGATGTTTGTCTCATTCCACCATCTTTTGACTATGTTTAATAGTCTGCTTTTTTTCAGTGCTGGGGATAGAACCCAGAGCCTCACACATGCTAACTGGGCAAGTGTGCTACACCCTCAGTCCCCTGGTGTGCAGTTTTTAATTAACTTATTTGGTTTACTTGTTTATTGCTTGTCTTTCCTGCTAAAATGAAGCTTTTCTTACTCACCCTTGGATCTCTAGCAATGGGGCTTGGCACAATGTTTGTGCTCAGTAAATACAATTGAAATTGTTGAATAAATGAATGGACACATGGTTGTTTAACAAGCTTGGTTGCCATGTTGTGACATGTTTATTTTAACTCAAAAACGATATTGGCCCATTATAGAGCAGTAGTCTGTCTTCTTTTCAGCACCTTCTATTACCACATTAATCAAGTGAGATAAAGTTTATGTATTTTTTCACTTTGTAATTTAAAACTATAAATCTCCATATAAAGGAAATATATTTGGCCATTCATTAGTCATAACTTGACTATTTCTAGAAGTAATTTAGGGTGACCATGAAAGGAATGGTCATGAATAAAAACAATAACAAGAGCAGTGTAAATATCGTTTAAACCCCTTGCCAAATAACAATGTGATCTTGAATCCCACTGGTAAGCTGTGGGTATGACCATGTCTAGTGCAGTGGATGAAGCTTGACTACAGAGCTGGAGAAACATGGGTTTTCATCTTGGCTTATTCTCTGTGTGTGTGTGTGTATGTGTGCGCGTGCGTGCATGTGAGAGAGGGCAATAATCAGGTTACTGTCAGATTTTTTACATTGAAGAATTGCACAGGTATGCAAGTGTTCTACCACTGACCTGCATCCCCAGCTCTTGGCTTAGGCTCTTACTAGCTGTGTAAGGTTGACTGGATTTCTCTACTTCTCTAAGATTATTTTCCCCATCTACAAAATAAAATTGACTTCATTGGGTTAGTGTGTGGAGTTGGTTGTTATGTAATTAAAATACTCCTCATTGTGCTCAATACATCCTCATTCTGTCAATCACTGTAGTGACTTTTCACAACAATCATTTGTTTAGCAATGCTTTTTTGTTTGTTTTTGCCGTGCTGGGGATTGAACCCAGGGCCTTTGTGCTTGCAAGGCAGGCACTCTACCAACTGAGCTACATCCCCAGCCTCAGCAATGGTTTTTTGAGTTGACTGGGTGGTTCTCCTCATCTGAATCAACTGAGCTCTGCTGTGCTTTCTTATACATCTGTGGTGGTGGTTGGATTGGCAATTGGAAGATCTAGAAGCAAGGCTGGTCTCACTGGGTGGATGGTTGTTAGCAGGCTACCAACGAAGGTGTCAGGAGTGACTGGGCCATGATCTCTCAGCCTCCAGCAAGGTTGCTCAGGCTTCTGAATGTGTGAATTGTTGCAAAGTTCCCAGAGCAACAAAACAGAATGAACTCCAGTGGACAGGTATTTTTCAAGGCTCTGTTTGTGGCCTTTTCTATATTCCCCTTAGTTAAGCAAATCACAAGGGCAGCCAGAGTCAGTATGGAAAAGAGTATATGATGGTTTTTCTAGTCTACCACAATCTTCACTGTCTCCATCATTGTAAGAACTAATACTTGTTTAGACTTTACAAAGTGTGAGATGTTGTTCTTATCCTATTATCTTTGTCAAAGCTTGTGATTATAGTCACAACCTTATCAGGCAGATACATTTATGTCCCCCATATTAGAGGAAAGGAAATTGAGGCACAGAATGACAAAGCCACCTCTCTAAGGAAGGCCACACAGCCGGGAAGCAGGGAGCCAGGACTCAAAGCAGTGCTCCAGAGCCACCTTAGTGATGACTGTTCTATCCTGCCTTCTCTTCCCACTCCATGTTGGGGTGAGGGGTTTCCATGATTTCTTGCTTTATAAAAGTGAGTGATCAGGTAAGAGATAGTAACCATTTTGACATGGTCTCTGAGCATTGCTCCATCTAGCACCACTCAGCATTTTCCCAACTAGCACCTTGAATTCTGCTCGTGTAGAATTGGATGGTCAGGCCATGTTAGTGCAGAGCTTGGATGAGACTTGTGATCTCTTTCTAGTTCCTTGTGGTGGGGTGTTAGCCATGGAGGTGGCAGCTCAGACCACTTTTCTTAGAGTTCTTCATCTTCTATTTCTTCAAACAAATCTGAGGGCCTGGAAATGAGTGGCTGATGGCAATGATGAATGAGAACCATATAAACATAGCATTAATATCTTTATTAGTCCTTTCTCGGAGGTGAGTTGCAACATTTTTATCTATCTATCCATCTATTTATTTATTTTAGTTGTAGGTGGACATAATACCTTTGTTTAATTAATTTATTTTATGTGGTGCTGAGGATCAAACCCAGTGCCTCACACACACTAGGCAAGCACTCCACCACTGAGCCACTTCCCAGCCCCAGAGCTGGAACATTTTTTGAGAGCAGAGATTATGGCTTTCTTGCTATATCCTCAGCAATTATCAGAGGCAAGAATACCGAGAGAACATGTTAGAGGAGCTTAATATGTGTTTGTTGTGTTTCTCTACATTCACAATAAAATTTCTTTAAGACAAAGGTCACCAACAAATATACCAATGGTGATCAGATAGTGGGCAGGTGTGATCACAAAAGCCATGGGTACTGTCACCAACTGGTGAGCTCATGCTCCATCTGGCAACAGAAAGCCTAGTTATTTGACACCGTGTGGACATGCTCATGCTACCAGATTGTTCCAGGTTTCAGGATGCTATACGTAAACTTTCCTGATTTAAAGTTCTGTGTGTCTGATGAAACTAGTCCATTGGCTGATTCTGGCTCATGGCCATCTATTTGTGACCTCCCTACATTAAGCACCTGTTCATACTTCTCCATTGTATTATTGACTGTCCTGGAGGCCTGGGGTAGAGGGGGAGACACAGAGTAAGGTGGAAATGGAGTGTGAGATGATACGAGAGGAAAGACATCAAGAAGGATTGAGATTGTATATTTCTGAGATTCCACAGAGGCCAAGGAAGTGTGAATAAGAAATTAGATTAGAACAAATTCTTTGATAGAACCATCTATAGACTAAGTGTTCTTTAAAAAACAAAAATCCTTGGTTGAATGACGTGAGAAATACCCCCAAAAAACAAAATAAAATAATTTTTTTTACTCAAAGCATTTAAATTATCTTTAACATTCTGTTGTGAAATATAATTCTACAAAAGGGAGAATGTTTACTGATTTTCAAGCTTCTGTGATCAAGGAGTCCTTGAGTTATGCAATCCCTTATAAATCTAATATTTTGAAATACCTTAAAAAAACTGGATTAAAGGACTGAATGAAACACTGGGAATCTATGAAGGCGTGATGTGGAGAGTGGAATGCAGGGAGTCACGAGTGAGGGTGTGGTGGGCCAGCAGAGCAGCTTGGCCAGCAAAGGATGCATGCAAACCTTTAGAGCCAGGAGCCATCCACAGTAAAACAAAGGAACAAAAAGCACCAGGGATTGCCCACCTCTGATGGGTTCTTTGCTTTAACAGTCAAGACTGTGCTCTATAACTTACTCTGAGCTTTCTCATTGCTGTTATTCCTTCCAATCACTCTCTGCTCTAAACACCTTGCTTTATGGGCCATCCTTAGAACACAGTCTGCAATTTCCAGCCTTTTCACTGTTGCTTCCACTGTCAGTTACCTCCCCAATCTGCTCCAGTGAGGGCCATACTGCTTTCCAAGTCTCAGGTCAAACCCTGATTTAGCTGCTGAAGCCCTTAGCTCATTGGGGGTTCTTTTCCCTGAATTTCTAGAGAATTTACTTCTGCCACACTTGCATGGACCTTAGTGTGTTGGGGTGTGTTGGGAATTGTCTGTTTGATTTAGAGCTAAGAGAAAAATCACACCCTGAGCTGTGCAGCTCTCTCCCCACATTGACCTCCACAACACATCCAGATAAGGTTAGAATTATGTTGTCCAGCAACACATGAGAGCACAGGAATAACCCATCACACTGAATTTCACAGACTCTGTTCTGCAGTTCCTTGAGAGTGGAGGAGGTTATTTTCTCCTATTACTACCAATAGTAACAGGCACCATTTCTAGATACTAGGCCAAACTCATTATGTGAGTTATCTTAAATAAGTCCCACAATGTCACTAAGAAGGAGTATAATTATCCCCATTTTGCAGAGGAAGAAACTATCTCAAAACATTCAAGTCCATGTGCTTATGTTCATGACCAGCTCTCTATCTGGTCAAGGCAGAGCCAGGTATACAACCCCACATACCTGACTCCAAGGACTGGGCTGTGTCCCAGCATACCATCTTCATGGACACATTGGCCACCAGAAATTTAATGAGAATTAAGGCTCTGAATTCACACTTTTCCTTCAGGTGGCCAGGATACACCAGCAGGGAGAGAAAATTAGAGTAGAAATCTGGTCACTGCAACTTGAATTTCATGGGAGTTCTGGGTACAATGGAGGATCTCAGAAAGACCTAGCACAACTCAATAGGGGGGCCCTGACGAGGTGAAATTTGGAGTGTATAGCACCATGGGGTACATGAATGGTCTGGAGGACGTGAGGGTTTGCCCTTTCCTGGACATTGATGCCATCAAAGTGAGTGGCCTCCATTGCCACTCTACCATAGGCTCTTTGCTGTTCTGTCTCCCTTATAAGACTGAGAGCTCTTTGAGGGGAGAAGCTGTCTAATTACCCAGTCTTGAGGCAGTGACTGATATGTAAATACAAATAACTATCTATTGGTTTGATGAATGATTGACAAGTCAACTAAGGCAAGGTGTTCAAGGCAAAGTGATGACAACCACTCAGTGTAGTAAACCTTCCATCCTCATGTAGATTTCTCACCCCATGCTATGTTTCTTCCTGTTGTTCATACACTATCTAGAAGACTCTGGCTCTCCAGAACTCTTGACAAAACCCTAAACCTTCCTGCAACATTATCAGACCTCATAATATTCAGACCTCACCCTCTAAATTAGAGTGTGAAATCCTGTAGCAACAGACCATGTGCCACTCTTTGCACTAATCCCATGTCTTTTTTTTTTTTTTTTCCTGGTTATGTACCTATAGTCCCAGCAACGTTGAAGTCTGAAAAGGGAGGATCACTTGAGCCCAAAAGTTTGACACCAGCCTAGGCAACATAGTCAGATCCCATATCCCCCAAAATGGAAGAGGGTGCTACTTGGTGCTATTTGACATTTTTCATTCTCTTTCTCTCTTTAAATTCATTTTTATTTATTTCTTATTGGTTTATTATTTTTCATTAGTTTGAATCTTTGAGAGGTACAACAGCATCACATGGATTCTGCATCCAGTGGCCTTAGCAGGAAGGTTGCTTTGGAATTTGGCCCAAACTATGCCGCTTTTCCCATGGATACAAGTTACCTTTCACCAGTCTTTTGGTTTTGTTTGGTTTGCTGCCAGGAGCCGTTGTGTCGTGCTTTTTGCTTTGTACACAGAAGCACATCTTTTGCCCAAGTTGAATTCATTTTCATCCCTAGCATAAACACCTTCAATTTTAAGAACTGTGTGCTCCCTTTGGTTCCAGAGACCCTGATTATAGCCAGCAAAAATGTCCTTCCACTACAGTCTTCCACATATTTGCTTTTTTGAAGTCCTGTCCCCAGCAGCCCTTCACGGGCTCCAAGATGACAGAAACAGAAATGCCTGCCCGTGTCTCTCAACACAGGACCTTATAGGGAGCAGTTCATCGTGTTGAACAACTGCATTAGAATGGACTGGGGTGTGATGGGGATCTGTCCCAACAGTGTAGTCTTCTTGAGATTATTCTTGGTGAGTTCAAGTGATCAAGGGAGATGAAATCAGGAGAGTGACAGAGACAGGGCAGAAAGAGTAGGCAGGAGCTGTCAACTCTTTGGATGTGGGAGATGAAGAAGGAGGAAGAGAAAAAAAGATTCAAAGAGTACCCTCAGCTGATAAAGGATGATTATGTCTGAGAGTGAAATAGAGGTTCTCCTTCACCCTGACCCTCTTGTCTTCACATCAGTTTGAGCATGGAGCAGAGATTCCCGATGAATGTCAGCCTGAAGTGTTTTGTGGAGGCAGAGAGGCATGAGACAGTCATTCAGGACAGTACACAAGGACACGAAGGAAAGTTTGCCCTTGTCTCTTCACAGAAGAGTTTTGCTCTCCTGTGGAGGAGGAGATATTTGAGCTGACTGTATTTTTGGTTGGTACAACTTTAAGTGCTCTGTTTGATAGCAGAGTTGTTTGAATGGCCTATTTCATAACTATACATAGCTTTTCCAAATAAATGGTGTCTGTAGAATGTTCAGGTTAATGCATGAGTCCAGTGCTCAAGAGTATTTGCGCTTAGAGCGACTGAGCCTTCTTTCTTAATAAGTCATCTTGGCATTTTGTCAACAAGTTAATTTGCTTTTCTAAGAAACTAGATTAATACTTCCTGTGCTTTGTGCTATTCACAGATCTACAATGCAGTGAGAAGAGGAGAAGAAACAGAAGATACAGTTGGATCTCTTCTCCATTTCTTACCAAAGCTCCCAGCTTCCGAGACAGTCCATGGAAGGATTAGCATTGGTCTGTGCTTAAAGCAATGTGTCCAAGACACCGTGTGTGAGTACCGTGCCACCCTCCAAAGGACTTCCATAGCTCAGTACATCACCGGTTCTCTCCTAGAGGCAACCACGTCTTTAGGAGCAAGAAGTGGCCTTCTCAATTCTTTTGGAGGATCCACTGGACGAATGATGCTGAAAGGTAATGTCTGAAATTACACTTTTAACCTTTCACCTTTCCTTCAGAGAAGAATCTAAGATAACATTAGGTAACTTCTGATTGAAACATGAGGTCACATATCAACAACTCCAAGTGAAAGTAACTGCTTTGAGAGAACACAAAAGGGTAGTCCTTTATTAAAATCCCTTAAGGTAGTCCTTAAATCCTCCAGTAGTAGGCATTAATATTTTTAAATTCCTTTTTTAAAAGAACTAGATGGTTTAAATGCTACCTTTAATTTAAAAAAAAATATTCAGGCAGTTGGTTTTTTCCTAGTGGTCATACTTGACAGATCTCAATTATTATGACAAGATGATAGTAAACAAATATGGTCATGTAGTCACATTGAAAACCAGCAGTGGCCAGACACAGAGTGAGATATAGATCTCCTTCATATACAGAATCAATAGGTTCCTGTTGACCAAAAAAGCCAAGGACCATCTTCCATGACTCCCACATTAAGGGACAAGTTAGGCAGGCACAGTGCTAAAAGATGAGAGGCAATGGAAAATGGGGTCGCTCAACATTTGAACTTCTCTGCTACTTCCCACGAGTGGCAGACAGGCAGGTCAGAAGTGGCAGTACACCAAAGAACCTCAGAGACTCCCTCATTGCATAGCTGTCACAAGCCACTTGGCAGTGTTCCCTGGCAGGAAGTTAGCAGCAAGAGAGGGACCATGCAGGGCTGTGTTCCACTTCCTGGGGGCTGCCAAGAACTCCAGCTGGTATCTGGCCATTTCTCTCTCTCAAGCAGAGTAGTTGTTGTCCCTCCACAGTGAACCCTGAGACACCAGGCTAGCAGACCAGTGACCTTCCTCCTTAATCCTCAGCCTTGCCCATGCCATCCCCACACATACCCCAGGCAAGCTTAAGAAAAACACCACCACCTCCCTGTTGGGTGCCATGTTGATTTGTTTCCTGGAATCACTTTAACTTCTGGGGATTGGTTTTAAATGATGAATGAAGAAAAACAAAACAAATGTGAGAACATTAATCCAAAAGACTAATAGAGAGAAACTTGATTTCCTAGAAAGGGTGATGTCCTGGGAAGGGAAGAAAACACAATTCCTGCCCTATGGACCTTATAGTCTCTAGGTAGTCCCTGTGTGCAGGATGCAAGGTTTCCCCACAGAAGAGCAGGCTTGCATTCTCTATCAGTACTGTTCCCAGGAAGTTGAGTTGAGATTAGTTTGTGGAATTGGCATTACTTCACTGCATGTGACTGTATGCTAGGACCTCATCCTGTGACTTCACCAACCTGTGCTTATCAGACACACACTCCACCCAGCAGAGTGCAGGTGCTATGGGAAATCCTGTTGAAGTATTAAGTCAACTGCTGGTCCGTGAATCCATTGCTCTGATAGTAACTTGTTCTTGATTTCTATTTGTACTTCCCTGTTCAGTATAGGACTTCATAGATCAACATTCCCAGCATGGAGACTCACTGGGCCAACAGCTAATGTGTGACTAGTGTATAATCTTTCAATTGGAGTTTTAAGACAGAATTTTTTTTTTTTTTTTTGCAGTGTTCTGTTTTGCAGCTCTTTAATGGCCCTCTGTAAGCAGCTCCTGCTGAAATAACACAATTACCTGGTTGCCTTCTGCCCTGGCCTTATTTCTATAGTTTCTGGACTGCTCTCTTAGAACCCATTTTCAACTTTAGTCCCCTCCCCCATGGGTTTTCAAAGTCTTTATGTGCCTTAGTTAAAATGTTTCTTCAATATGCAGCGGAAGAAAAAGAACAAAAAACCATATGAGTTTTTTACCACACAGAAAGATGATAAGTATATGAAGAAAAAGCATACATTCTTAGCTTCATCGAGCCATTCCCCAATGTATGCATATGTCAATACATTAATTATATGCAATAAACATACATACTTTTGTCAGTTTTTAAAAATTAAAAAAATTTTTTAAAAATCAGATGGATCATCAAGTCACAGGATGTTCACAGAATCTGTAGGATCAGCATTCTGGGTAGTGGGTGTTGAGCTCTCTGATGGCCAGACAGCCACATATTCCACCAGGGAATCTGGAGGTAGTGATGGCTGTCATGGTTTGGTTGGCTACTTTTTTGTTCAATGTGTCCTGTGTCATAAATTTGGTCAACAACTTTGAGTTTTGAATTGCTAATGAAAGTCTATGGAAGCATTTAATACAGTCTCCAGTTTATAACTGGATTATGTTCTAGATGTTCACTTCTCAGGATCTGAGTGGAACTTAGAACACATTCCTAGAGAAGCAGCAGTATCAAAGGCGATTCAGTTCCCAGACTCTAGTCCTTAATAGCCTCTTTTATCCAAAACATACTTTTTATATGTTTTTTATGTTTTATTTTTATATGTTTTTTATGTTTTTTATGTTTTATCCAAAACATGCCTCCAAGAAGAAAGCAGTACAAGTGAATTAAAAGATGTGTCTTGGCCGGGCGCGGTGGCGCACGCCTGTAATCCCAGCACTTGGGAGGCTGAGGCAGGAGGATCTTGAGTTCAAAGCCAGCCTCAGCAACTTAGCGAGGCCCTAAGCAACTCAGTGAGACCTTGTCTCTAAATAAAATACAAAATAGGCTGGGGATGTGGCTCAGTGGTGGAGTGCCCTTGGGTACAACCCCCAGTACAAAAAAAAAAAAAAAAAAGTGTCTTGTCGAGTAGGAATAATTTTAATTAAGGCAAGTGAAGAGTTAACTTAAAACTTTTATGGAGACTTTGAAAAGAACTTTCAACCATTTCTGAGATTATAGATGTTGGCAGCTGTAGTTCTTTGTTGTAGTTAATTACCCTTCAAAGCTCAGACCTCTATGAGAGAATCAGAAAATTATCCCAGTAATTTTTCCTTAAAAAAAAAATGGAATGCTTATAAATGGAATGAAGAAGGACAGAAGGAGTCAGCCCAGAATTTAAAAACATTTTCCCAGAGAGAAAGGGAAAGAAAGAAAGTCAAAGAATGCCCTCTTCCCTGGGAGAAATGATGTTCAAAGTCCATTAAGTGGAGTTGGGAAAGGTAGAAAGAAAGGAGTGGGACCGAGACAAATGCTTATGATTCCCTTTCACGAGGCACTTAGAGTAGTCAAAACCAGAGAGATGGAAGGCAAAGTGGAGTTACCAGGGGCTGGGGTGAAGTGCGAATGGGAGTTTATGCATAAGGGGTACAGAGTATCTGTTTTGTAAGGTGAAGGAGTTATGGATATGGACGGTGGCACAACAGAGTGAATGTACCTATTCCAGTGAGCTGTGCACTTAGAAATGTTAGGATGCTAAATTTTATTTTGTGTATATTTTACCACAATAAAAGATAATTTAAAGGAAGCAAAAGGAAAGGCAATGCTCTGTAGGCCTTCTACCCCTGGTCTGTCATGAGCTTAAAACGACCTGGGAACTTGTCCCCTGGAGGTGGTTATAATCACCAGTGGGGATCACAGCAGCTTGCAGATGAAAACAGGGGAAGAGGATGTGCAGCCAGTCAATCATTGTTCCCAATCAGGAGCTGGTACCTAAAGGCTTGGTTGCCCAGAGTTCTGCTGCCAAGTAGCTTTACTGGAGTCTATGGGATGGCACAGAAAGCTGACAATCAGAGCACAGACATGCTTGGTTTCCTGTCTTCATGGCCACTGAGGATGGGTGTTCATTAAGTTGAAAGTTTCCCAAATTGAGAGAGACATTTTCTGATATGAAGCATTGATGAGCCAGGGTGTATCCTTGATTATAATGGCATGCCGTATCAAAATAGAAAAGTGAAAGCTTACACCACCCTGTCAAGGACTTCCATTAGTTTAATACAGATAAGCTCTTTCTCTTTCCCTCTTTCTATTTCCTTTCTCTTTCCCCCATTAACCTTGTTAGAATCTCAAGGTTAACACTGCACAGCAATAGCAGTCAAATGAATCATTGACTTCAATAAAAAAGGAGAAGAAGCAAGATAAAGTAAACAGGGAGAGGAAAAGGGATAAGTCATAGTGATAGAGCACTCTGAAATAGCAAGAGTAGAAAAATAGTAAGAGAATTTTTCAAATAATCCAGCTAAATATTCTCAAATGTGTATATGGTGTCAACAGCACCGTAAACTTAGTACATTAAACATAAATTTTCCTTCTCACATTGTTTTTTTTTTTCTTCTCACATTGTTGCTGAGTCAAGTTTGTCAATTAAGGGATTATATATTACGTCTAACCAGGACAAAGCTTTGTTATTCATATTGAAGTTATGAGGTAGAAAAGAAAACTCCACTGTTTATATTTAACAAGTTTGATTGTATGCATGTATGTGTAGAAAAGTTATTGGTCATATATAGGCTAAAAATGGAACATTAATGTCAAAATAAAACATGTCTTAGAGATTTTATATTCTTATTTTGAAAATGGGGAATATTTTGTTTCTGGTAGAAAAGTCTGATAAATTTTCAACTTTTTTTTCTTTCACTGTAATAAGTATGTTCCTATTTGTGTCTGTTTCTAAAGCTAATCACTTTGAATATAAAAGCCAGAAATCAGAGTAGGAATACACATACTCACATTTGAAATGCATGACCATACCTCATAAATAATTTAGTTCATAACAGCTGCCTTAGTTGACTTCCTCATAATCAAAACAATTACCCCTTACATGCCTACCAGGCAGGGAAGGCATGTGCATAGTTCTAATTCCAAGAGTTAAGTTTACTTAAAGAATATCCTGACTTATTAGTTTTGTCACATTGAAATTTGGGGGGGGGTGTTAAAAGTATCCTTGAATGTAGTATTGGGTGTGTTTCTGTACCAGTTAATCATTGAAGAAACAGTCACTAGCTGGCCATTGTGGCCTAGTGCTTTGTCACCTATGGGAAGAACACTAAAGATCACATCTGGAAGTCCTCAACTTATAAATAGTTTTTCTCATTCTAGAAAGAAATGTAATGTTAGGCTTCAAATTTACTGAAGTAGCCCTTAACCACCTAAGAGAATCTATAAAGTGTTCAACTCATGAGTTGAAGGTGATACCAATGAGTCCTGGATTCAGGAACTTTGGTGGGCACAGAACAAAGACTGGAACCGCTGGTGGTCAGGTGTCATCTAGGAGTGTAATATTGCACACGGAGTATGTCAGACTCAGAATATGACTTCATACCAGCTATAACCCAGGAATGTGACCATGACTCCATGTCCAGGTATGACCTAAACATGGCACTCCATGCCAAGGTGTGAATGGATCTAACTGGATGAATTCAATACTTTCATATGCCTTAATTTTGCTCCCAGAAACAAGTTTATGAAAAGAAAACATTCCATCCTAAAACTTAGCAAAAATGTTGACACAGAATGGAGGGAGTGATATAAGGAAATAAATCAGATGATTAAGGACTGGTTACATCCTAATCAGTGAATTCAGTAAGATGATTGGTGAGGACAGCATGCCAGACAGACACTCAGAGATTCAAATAAAAATGTCTAGTCCTGGTTACATATTCCAGAAATCACTTACAAGATACTTATTTGAACTGCTATGTCCAGATCTAATCTAACAATGATTAGTTAGACACCAAGGTTTTGCCCCAAACTTGCTGAATATTGAAAGAGAAAAATAGTCAGTGTTGTTAATTAAATGCTCCACAATAAACAAAGTGGAGTAGGAAATTGTGTTTATCCTAAAAGAGGCAGATTTAATCAGAAAAGGAAAAGAGCAGCTAGATTGCCCTGGGGGAGTCAAGAAGACATTTGAATTAGAGGGTGAAGAGAGAAGTTTAAGAATAGTATTTAAAGCTGGAAAAATTACCAACAGAAAAACAAAACTAAAAAAATATGAATTGCAGTAACTGAACAAATGGACTAAATTCCTCGACTTCCATCAAGGTGATCAAAAACATTCTTCTTAAATGGAACATACAAATTAATAGAGAAGTAAACATTTTTTAGACTAAGGAGATGACTGCCAAAGAATAGATTCAGAAACATGCAAAAGTGGTTTCCTCCAAGAAAGGCCATTCTCCCACCATCTTCTACCTATCACACTATTGCAATTTAATTTAATTTAATTTCCATGTGTGCATTTGAAGCCCATGTGAGGTCCCTAAGGATTTCAGCTCCTCATTTCCAATGCTCTTGTTGTCAGCAGCCATAGTGAAAGTTATTCATGCCTCATGTTCTAATGAAAATAGGACAGAAGAGGGGAAAGCCTGGTTTTGTTGAAATAAGTGGGGTGCGAGTCTCAGAATGAATAAGTGTAATTTTAGGCTCTCTGTCCTATTAGGAATGTCAGTCTCTGAGTTACTTTATGATTAAAAGAAATTGAGCATGAGCATTATTGTGTCTTAGATTAGAGTCTTGAATTCAACCCTGTGTCATTGTAAACAGGTGACTTTACTTCTCTGGGCTTCAGTTTCTGCAGCTTTAAAATGAAAATAAGAGCAACAACTTCCTCTAGTTAATCTGAGGGTTACATATAAAAACGTGTACTGAGAATTTTGCATAGAGCTGGGAGAGCAACAGCACAAAGCTGAGCACTGAGCACTGTTGCTCAGTGGTAGAGCAACAGCACAAAGTCCTGAGTTTGATCCCCAGAACTGCAAACAAAAAACAAGAAAAGAAAAGAAAAGAAAAAACTTCGCATAGTCTCTTACATCATCTGGGGATGATGATAGTGGTAAATGGTGATTGGTGGAACCCTTCATTATAAGAAACTTGAAATGCCAACTCTGCAGTGTTCTTCATTCAGAGACTCTGCTGTTAGCTCAGTCATAAGTGCACACAAGAAGGAAAAGCACCCTCTAGGTTTTCCTGGCTGTGGACCCAGAGCACTAGCAACTTATGGGATACCTGAGAGGTGGTGTCAAGTGGCTGGAAGCTGCTTCAATGTGACTTCTTGAGTTAGGTTTTTCTTAGTTCCCATGCACTAGGTCATTTATTTATTTATTTATTTAAGCAATATTTGTTGGACATCTACTGTGTGCCAAGAATGTAACAGTAGACACGATGCAGCCTTTACTTTCAAGGAAAGGAGTGCTAATGGAGACGGAAAAATGAACATGCAATTTTAGGATGTTATAAATGTTGTTGAAATAAACACAGGATGTATGAGCCCAGAGGACCTGAACCATCTTGAATGAAGTCCAAGTTTTCTAAAACCACATCAGACCCTAGAGAAGTGTGTACAGGTATTTAACGAGAGGAGACAAGCCCTGACCTTGAAGATCAAGCTTCTGTTTTTCAACTTGATTCTCTGATAAAGTTCTCTCTATTCCTCCCAGAGTAGAAAAGATGCCAAGTGTTCACTCCTGGTATTAGGAACCTTGTCTAAAGTCTGTGATCAGTACAAAATTTAGTGTGCAAGTTAAAATTTGTACAATTTTATGAAGATGAATTACTCACTATGATAAAATTAAGTGAGATTTTTTTTTTCAGGCCATGAAACTAATCCTTTTCAGTGTTTCTAAATTGTTTATTGTTTTGAAGGGCTAAAACTCCTTTAAGTGAGCTATGAAAATTCTTGTCCATGGGAACATTTATAGAACATAATGGAATAGGCTTATAATCTGTTTATAATAACATGTGGGTCAGTAGCAAAATATTTAAGAGGAAAAAAAGAGAAGATCTCAAGATAGTCTGAGTCATTTTTCAAACCTCTGTTGGAACTGAGTCTTCAAGAAATAACAAAGAAACCAGTAGTGCAGTTAAAGTAGTAAAATTGCATTTTAAAGAATGTCTTGTTTTCAATTAACTTAATTCTAACAGAAGATATTTTACCATCTTCATGAAAATCTAAATATTTTGTCAAGTGGAAATACATATTTGGTATTTTAAGTCTTTTTAACTTAGCAGTTCATCATGACAACAAACTTTCTTAGAAAATGTTTTCCATAATATTTATTTTTACAAGTGATTCCATGGAAGCCTGAACAAAGGTATACTTCAATGCTTCTGAGGCTTTCCCTGAAAAGTTTAGTCACCAGGAATACCCTGGGTAGCAGCAGTGGGTGTTTTCCCGTTTGTACCCAGAATCACATTTTTGCATTCATAAGCAAAGAACTAAAATCCATTTCAAGCAGGTATTATTATAGATGATCTGGGAATACAGGGGGGAACCCAGAGTACAAGAAGTTTCAGAGATTCTGCAAACTCACAAACTGCCCTGAAGCAGTGACTAAGCTGGCAGATAATTGTCCAGCTAGGAACACCTGCCAACTGGCCCAGAGGAAAGAGGAACTGGAATAGCATCTGGGCAGAAGTGATTGTATGTGCACAGACCCAATGGCAACAGGAAGCATGCAGAGTTGAGTTTTCAGTGGAGAATAGGGAGCTGGAAGGTTCATTATGCCAAGAAAGTCCAGAGGAGTCAGAACAACAAACTCCAACGTGTATTGGATGCTGACTGTGTGCCAGGCACTGTGACAAGTGTTTTTAAATTATCGAATTTAAGCCTCACATTTTTATATATCAATAAACTGAGGCACAGAGAGGCAAAACAAATTCCCAGAGGTGCTAGCTCGTTTTAAGAGCTGCAGGAGCAACGGGAAGCCATCAGAGGGTGTCAAGCAGTAAGGCGTATGTTTCAAAAGGATGGTTCATATCCAAATAAAGCAGAGATGCCCTCCTGCTCAGCCCCTTCCAATTCTCTTTGTACCCCCAAATAAAAATAGAACATGTGAAATGTCAATGATATGGAATCTGAAAATAAATGATTATTCAAAATGAAGACCTGAGAGAGTATTAGTTGAAAACCATGTAAACCATGTAATTGTCTTGAGAAAGTGGGGAAGGGAGGATGGCCGTAAGAACTCTCTCTCCTTTCTGGGAACTGTCTTCCAAGAGATTGGATGCAGAAGAGAAGCGTATGGTATGGACTAGAAAGGGAATTAAAGATGGGCCTGTAGGGACTACGAATGGTCCCCTACCCCTTGCCAAACTCAGTTAACTATGTTTTACTTGTGTCAGGGGAGCAAAAGTTGTTCCTAATGGGCCAAATCCAGGCCATGTGTGTTTTTCTTTGACAGCTGCAGTATTTTATAAAAATCAGGAAGCTTTGTATTAAGATGTAGACTTCTGGCTTCTCTGGCAGGCCTGGACCCCTTGGCCCCACAGGCTAGCACTGACCTCCACTCACCCCTCAGATAAGACATGTTAGCCCCATACCTGAGACACCCAGCCCCACCTCATTTTCTTACCTGCTTAGCCCCGCAGATATCTACATTTGGGAGCCCTGGGTTACATTCTGAGATTCTCACAAGCTATGAAGCACTTCAGCTCAGAGATTCAGGAGGCTGGCCAGAAAGTTGGGGCAAAGGGGAGTCGAGCTGCAAACACATTGGGGTCATCTTGGCACAAGCTGTGGCTGAGGTCTTCCTGGAGATATGGGAGATATTAGAGCCCTTGCAGGCTCCTAAGCAGGTTGGATTTAGGAACTTCAGACCCACAGTGGCATGTGAGGCCAAGAACCTGGAGGAAGGAGAGGGCAGTTACAAACCTGGGTGATTATCCCTGGATTAGGAACTGGTGCACTCAAAAGAAAGGGCCAGAAGCCAGTGTGAGCTCTCTTAGTTTTTGTTGGCACGATGCAGTGGTTGGAGAAAAAGGACTAGTTTTGAAAATTTAGCATCACCGGGAGAAAAATGAAATGCAATAAAAACTACAGTTGGTTAAGAATGGAGGCATTTTTACTACAACACAGCACCATTGTAAAAAATCTCCATGCTCATGCCAAGGGGTAGATGCTGCTAAACTTCTCCCCTGAGTCAGGGCATCTGAGTGCCCTTGGCACAGAGGCCTCAGCCAGAGGAGCGGGGCCCAAGACCTCCTCCTTGGGGCTTACATAAAGCATAGATCTTGCCCAAATGTGGAAAACCTTTAGGGACGTTAAAACCATTAGGGATCCGTAGCCCTGACTTGAACCAAGCAGAACAAACAAACCCCTGCCCAAATTGGAACTCACTGGACGTCTTTCAGAGATATCCAAGGGGAAAGGCTACAGCCCTCAAGGGTCTTTGAGTCTTGTTTTGGCTGCCCAGCCTGAGGGGACATCACATGTGCTTCACTTTGTTCTTTTTTGCAATATCTTAACACCTCAGTTGCAAGTCTACAGAGGGCTTCCATCCTGAACCTATGATATACGTGATACCCTTTTTTTTTTTCCCTCTGCAAATGGGATGTTAGAGCCCAAGTTAGATCTATGGAAGTGTGTTACAAATTCAGGACTGGGTTGGAAAAGTGCCAGAGAGTGTTCACATTTTCCATGGGTCTTGGTAAATTCCCAACCTCAATTTCTATTTTCAATATCTTTTGTTCCTCCTTCCAGCTTATTAGTTTAGATTTCTATACACACACCATAGTATAACTTTGTGTTTTTTTCCCCATAGCAGTTAAGAGGTATCACTTTCAGACTCTTTTTTTATTCCATTTTTTTAAATGGAGGAGGCAGATTAGGGAATTATGAATTCAATAAGTCATCATTTTAGTGCCTGCTGTGGGCTAGACAGTAAGCTGTTTGGAGTCGTGGAGGGAGCTGGATTGTAGCACAAAACAATACCCTAATTCCCCAGTGTTTACAATCTGTATTAAAAGGTGAAGATGGACATTGAGATAGGAAACCAAGGCACAGAGCCACTAGATGGTTACACCCATCACCCTGGATGTGACAGAAGCATGATTTGTTCTATTCTGGAGCTGGACTAGAGTCCTTACCCTGCCTCTGGTCCACATGCAGGAAGTCAGTGCAGTGTTGCACAAAGGGAAAACTGTGCAGGGTGCCCAACGTACCCTGTTCTAGGTAGGGATGAAAAAGTGGGGGGAAAGCATTGATCTTAACTTTAGGAGCTGATGACTTAGTTGACAGAGAGAGAGACAAGTCAACAGTGGTTGAATTGTAGCGTGATACACATGAGACAAAGATGACTGATTAAGAATGTGGGGGTTTTCCTGGGCATGGGGGCACACACCTGTAATCCCAGTGGCTCCAGTGGCTAAAGCAGGAGGATCATGAGTTCAAAGCCAGCCTCAGCAACTTAGTGAGGGCTTGAGCAACTCAGTGAGAACCTGTCTCTAAATAAGAAATACAAAAAAGGACTAGGGATGTGGCTCAGTGGTTAATCCCAGGTACCAAAAAAAAAGAATGTGGGGTTTGATGCTAAAGCCAAATCCCAGACCCAAACACATATACATTGCAAGATTTGGGACAAGTTACTTGACTCTTTTCCTCCTGGGTTTCATCATCTTACTTGCAAAATGAGCCAATTTAGATACTCGTCACAGAGAATTATAATGAGATAAAAATATGTGAATTAAAGAGGTGATTAGAACATTGTCAGAAAAAGTGGAGATGGAACAAAGAAGACACCCCGAAATCAAAAGAACTGAAGCTCAGGAAGAAGGCTAAAGGTTTGGCAGGGGAGGGAACTGTGAAAAATAGAGCTGGGAGGGACACCTGGGTATGGGTTCATCTGGAGCTGTGTTGGTCCCCAGGTCAAGGCAAACCTCAGGAGGACAGGGATCCAGGACAGCAGCTCTTGCCTTCAGGGATCATTTCTTTTGTCCACATTTACCTCTGACCACAATCCCATGGTGTATTAACCACGTTCAGCAACTCACTTGCCCTCGAAGGTCCCTCTGGTCTTCCCATCCCTCTTCTCCTTCTCTAACTTGACCATGAGACGTCTGAGGGGTTTTTAATGCAAAATGTTCCTTTCAAAAGAAAAGAGAGAAAGGGTGAAAGGAAGGGAGGATAGAATTAAGGAATAGAAGAGAAAGGGAAGGGGGAGGAAAGGGAAGGCACAGATACACTGAAACAGACAGGTTCAGCGAAGCCCAGACTTATACCTTGTCTATCAAAAGCAGGTCACAGATCAACCCCTCTGGTGGATCTTGTTTGTAGTACTTCCACTTCTCATTTTCTTCTTTGCTTCTGCCCCAAATGTCTGAACTTGGAGAGATTAAACCTGCTGTCTGACAAAAGCCCTTTGGCATGACTGCCATGTGCCTTCTAGAACCCTCTGACCTCCCCATAGAGGGCTCCAGGCTTTTGATCCCTTATTCTCTATTTGTTCCACTCTACTTTGATATTTCTAAACCTCAGCCCAGAACGTGACTTCAAAAGCTTTTTGTAGTCAGTTCGCCTAGCCTACTTGAGTCCAAGTTTGAACCCTGGGGTATTGATTTGAGCAAATCAAATTCACAGAAAATAGACTTCTAAACCCAAATACTACTTCCTAATTTCTGAGAGCTACCCACAGCTCGGTCACTACAAGTAACAGCACTGACAATTATTACTACCATTTTTTTGAATCAGGTACTAGATGACATATAGTCATTGGTAAGTGCCTTATCAATACCAATCACCTTGCAACTGGAAGTGTGGTCCTAGAACCAGTAAAAATCAAGTCAGAATCTGCCTTTTTTTTTTTTTTTTTTAAGATAAAATGTCCAGATAAAGATTTAGGTTTGCCGGCAATGCCACTTACTCATACAACCTCATCATATCTCCTGCCTTCTGTCTTTAATCCTTTTGTCTCATTTAGTTTCATGACCAACTTTAAATGCCCCAAACACCTTCCACTGATATTTGGGGGATCTCTTTGGTGCCTGAGGTCTGTAGTCAACAACTATAAAACCCACACAGAATGGCCAGAGGAAGTCCTGGTTGATGATTGTCCCTTTAGAGGGAGCAGGGCTAGCCAGGTGGGACTTCAGGTGAAGAGATCACAGAGCAATTAGATAAGATCCACCAGCTGTCAGAAAATAATCTTCTGGGGCTGAGGTTATGACTTGGTGGTAGAGCACTTGCCTCGCACGTGTGAGACACTGGGTTCAATCCTCAGCACCACATAAAAATAAATAAATGAAATAAAGGTATACAAAAGACAATAACATTATAATAAAGAAAACAATCTCCTGTATTTTTGTATTACATCTGTAAGGAAATCCACCCTGAAAGACCAATGAGTAAGTTGGACTTCAGTAGAGTGAGGAGCCCATGTCTTATGTGTATCAATGACCCCCCTTTTCCAACTCTCACATGCTCAGTAAACAAGTAAATGTGAACACACGCCCAGTGACAACATGCTTGGAGTTCACATGAAAACACACAGACCTTCCCTTAGTGGCCCAGCCCTTGTGCTAAGTGTCTCGTGGACATTCTCAATACAAAAGGATGGTTCATATCCAAATAAAGCAGAGATGCCCTCCTGCTCAGCCCCTTCTAATTCTCTTTGTACCCCAAATAAAAATAGAACATTTGAAATGTCAGCGATATGGAATCTGATATGTAATCCTCAATACAATCTAGTAATATGGAATTATGATCCCCATTTCAAAGATGAGAAAACTTGAGACTTTGAGGTTTTAAGTTAATGCCTCTACAAATTTCATTCATTTAAAGATATTGAGAAGAAGAAGAAAGATAGCTGATAGCTTTAAGCCCCTATGTTATCCTGAACAGTTCCCTTCTGACCCAGACTGGCCCGTGTTAATCCACAAAACCAAGGCCCTGGGATTAGGCTAGGTAGGGCCCCTGTTTTACCAGGCTATTAGAGGTGTGCCAAAATACACATAGGATATTTTACTGTGAGGGTGTTATGGTGTGCTCCTGAGTGCTTTATTTGTCAGGGAATCCTGGACTCAGTGTTGCTGCCCTGGTTCGCTCAGTGAGTGCTGGCAGCAGTCAGCAGGAGAGTCAGCTCCAGGTGCAGCAGCCTGGGCTATCCATGTCCAGCTAGAGGCCAACATTTTTTTGCTCAAGACTCAAAGAGAGAAGCCAACAGCTGTCTTTCCACAACCTATGCTGTTTTATACCAAACTAGAGAGAAACTGACCTGAGGAAGGAAATGTGAGGTCCTTCCCAGACTTGTGTAAACCATGTTCTTTTTCTTTACACATTTCCCTGGGCTGGCCTCCATCCTTCTCCCACTTCCCACTGCCATCCTGGATGTCATCTCACAGGGCCAAATGGCCTTTCTGATCCCCTGGACCTTGGCCTAGTGAAGGTTGCATAAGGATTCCTCTTGGTCTTTCACAGCATGGAACAACCACATTGCAAACATGATTTGTAGGGGAGATAAGGGAAAGCAGTGGCAATGGAAAGGAAGGGACCCGTCCTCTGCACAGTGATGGATGAGCGGATGCAAACTCAACTCAGGACGTGGAGGAATAAATGACGAACACCTCCAATATTGTGAACCTGAGGAAATAAAGGCAGTTCTATTTTTTTTTTAATGTGAAAAATTAGATCCAGCTTGAATATCTTAACCTTAAGAGACTGGGACATTCAAGTAAACCCTTCCAACACAAGGATCTGAATTGGGTCAGAGGTCAAAATCAGAGTTACACATTTGACAGTCATCTGCTAAGCCCTGATGGTTACAACTTGAGATGAGCTTGTTCAGGTTAAGAAAAAGATGCAGGGGGAGGCAGGAAGAGAGGGAAAGAGGAGGAACTAGGGAATGAAATTGACCGAATTATGTGTGAATATGTAACAATGAATCCCACTACTATGTATAATTATAATGCACCAATTTTAATAGAGGATAAAAAGAGATGAACAAAGGATGAAACGACTGAGTTCAGGCCAGGATGCTGCAAGGAAATCCAGACATCAGTACCATGTCGGGAGAGTCAAGAAGAAAACCACAATAGTGTAGTGTCCTGAGCCAGGACTCTAGGAAGGTCCACAGTGTTGAGCTTAAAGTTGTAGATTACCAAACTCCCTCCACATAACAACTCTATGGTGATTTTTTTTTTCATGCTAGGACCTGTGCACTTATTATTTCATTAAACTCTCACAATATCCTATAAATTTGGTATACTCACATCTTTTCCTATTAGAACATTGAAATTGAGTTTCCACTTACATTGAAGCAATGTACAAAATTCACAACTCACCTCAGTTTTGCTTACTCACACTTTACATGCTGTCCAAAATGCTCCTCATAAGTTTAAATAGTTGTAAAGTATTAGCTTCTAGTATATTAATAATTGACATTGTAAGCCATTACATTGCTCTTAAATACAGCCTTTGGAGTATAGATGCCATAGCAATTCAATAATGATATCATCCTAAAAAAAAAAAAAAACAGCTCTTCTTTAACTGTCAAAATTTTTACATTGTTCTTTTTCCCTTGAATTTCCTCATAATGCATGTCATTTTATGCCTAGTATTTTATTCATCCTATTTTATTCTTCTTTGAAAAAATGAATATATTTTTATTTCTTTTATCCACAAGAAAAAGAAAAAATTATTTTTTTGAAGTTAGATCACTAGGCAGTTTTGGCATTAACTCAGAAAGAGTTTAAAGAATTTTGATATTGCCAGGACAAAATCCATCCCCCTGATTATTTTTTTTTATATGAATGATCTCTATGGTGATTTTAATGCACCCAGTTATGTATATACTAAGTGTATCATTAGCCACTCAGGAATAGCTAATTTTTTTTTCCTGTTAAAAGGTGGGGTTGACTTTTTCAATAAATATGTTCTACTTCAATCATCAAACATAGTCAAAAAATCATTACCTGCATAATTAAATATACAATAGTTCCTGATAGCATTGTCTGTTACTAGATTAGGTACATGATATGGGTTAAGTTCACATAGTCAGTACTCAGTGAGTACTTGACATAGCATTTGGTCAACAAATGGGACACTGGAAATCTCATAATCTTACAAAATGTTTGGTCCCATTTCAGTTCAAAAGGTAAAATGAACAATTCTGAATTTGCACATAAATGAAATTCTAATACTCAAATCACAAAATATGGTTAAAAGTCAAATGTCTTTGGAGTCACTTGGGTAATTCTGACCCCACCTCTTAACTACCTGTGAATATTTGGGTAAGTGACTTTTGTTTCCTCTGCTATGAAATAGAATGATAACTTTATCGTGGCCACAGAGTTGCTGGTAGGACTAAAAAGATACTTAAATAAAATTGTTGCTAGGATGTGATTAACTGAGGGGCAGTTTCCATAAATATTAGCAAGTAATATTATCAGTACCATTGTTGCTGCCTTTTATGGGAAAAGGAAGTTTCAAGGTTCATATGTGTTTTTCTCATTAAGTAACTTTGACCTAGCCAAAGTCATTTTTGCAATAATATATTCTAAATCAGAAATATTATGCACTGATTTTCTAAGTCATAGAGCTAATTTAATTGATACTCATATTGTCAAGAGTTGAAAATGTAATTATGATAGCAAACAATAATAAAGAGTTCATGTTCACGTGTATTTACACACACGTATATTTAAATTGTATAGATACATACATATATAGTTTCTTTAAAACAAACAATTTTTTAAAATTATGATTGTGATTTGAATCATGGTTACAGTTATATTTCAGTTTGCCATCTGTTCTTGTCCAACATAGAGGTTCAAGTTAGAGCCAGGAGAGCAAATAGACAATAAATGTCTGTTGGTCTTGTACGAAGCTCTTCTCAGTTAAATTTTAATTAAACATTTAGTATATTCATATAAAAATAAATGTAGAGTTAAACATACCAAAATCAATGAGTCTAATACTCCTTTTTATAGAATAATGGGCAAAACCACATGGTCATTTCAACAGACAGAAAAAGTACTTGACAAAATCCATCACCTCTTCATGAAAAATAAAATTCAACAAAATAAGAAGGGAATTTCCCAAACTGATGAAATGCATCTATGCAAAACCCACAACTAATATTGTGCATAATGGTGGAAAATTGAAAGCTTTCCACCCAAGATCAAGTACTAAACAAAGATGTCTGCTCTTGCTACTCCGTCGATGTTATGCTGAAGGGATTCTTCTCCAGAGCAATTATATAAGAAAAAGAAACAAATCCATCGTTATTGGAAAAGTGAAGTAAAACTGTGTTGTCAGATAAGATGATGTCATACATAGACAATCTTAAGAAACCACTTAAGCACTACTAAACATTATGAGTAAACTCATCAAGGTGGTAGGATACAATATCCATTATATTCAATACATTAGCCATGGACAATCCAAAAATGAAATTAAGGACACAACTCTATTTCTAAAAGCATGAAAAAGAATGAAATACCTAGGAATAAATAACAAAAGAAGTGTGAGGCTTATATATTGAATCCTATAAAAAGATCTTCATAAGAAAATTTAAAAGACCTAAATAAATGGAAAAACATTCTGTGTTCATGGATTGGAAGACTCAGTACCCTTGCAATAGTAATAATACTCCTCCAAAGAGAGGTATAGTTTCAACACAATATCTAAATTTCAGCTTTTTTTTTAGTTTTTGAAAAATTAACAAAATGACCCTAAAATTCATATGGAGTGTCAAGGGACCCAGAATAGTTGAAAAAAAGATCTTAAGGCAGATTTCTGATTTCAGAACTTACTACAAAGTGACAGTAATCAAAACATTGTGGTGCTAGCACAAAGACAGACATATAGACCAATGGAATAGAATAGAAAACCCAGAAATAAACCCTCAAACATAGAAGTTTAGTAATTTTCAACAAGGATGCCAAGACCCTTCAACAGGGAAGGAACAATCTCTTTGATAAATGGTGCTGGGACAACTGGATATCCACATGCAATAGAATAAAGTTGGACCCTTACCATACACATATAAAAATTGACTCAAAATCATTCAAAGACCTACAAATTGGACATAAACAATAAAACTCTTAGAAGAACAAACAAGGATAAGTTTCATAACAATGGATTTGGCAATGATTTACATTGGATATGATACAAAAAGTCATAAGCAAGAAGGGAAAGAATAGATAAATTAGACTTCATCAAAACTAAAAATTTTTGCACCAAAGGACACTGTCAGTAGGATGAAAAGACAGCAACAGAATGGGTGAAAATATTTAGGAATCATATACAGTAAGAAATTAGCACTTAGAATGTATAGAGAATGAAAACCCAATAGCAAAAAAACAAAAACAAAAAACAAAAAACAAAAACAGCTGGATTCAACAATGGGCAGAAGACTTGAAAAGAGTTCTCTAAAGAGGACATGCAAATGACTAATAAGCCATGAAAAGATACTCAACATCATTAGTCATTAGTAAAATATACATCAAAACCATAATTAGTTATCACTTTAAACCCACCAGGATGCATATTCAAAAAGAAAAGGAAGAAAGGGAGGGAGAGGAGGGAATGGAAAGGAAGGGAAAGGAGAAATTGTTGGCAAGGATGTGAGAAACTGGAGCCCTGTATGTATATCTCTGGTGGAAGTGTAAATTGGTGCAATCATTGTGGAAACAATGTGAGAATCCTCAAAACACTAAATACAGAGTTACCGTATGATCCAGCAATCCACTCCCAGGTATAAACCCAATAGAAATTAAAATATATTAAAATGCCCAAACGTTCATAATAGCCAAAAATGTAAACAACAGAAATGTCCATCATCTGATGAATAAACAAAATATACACATACGGTGGAACATTATTCAGTTTTAAAAAGAAATGAAGTACTGCAGCATTTTACCACATTGATAAAACTTGAAGATATGCTAAGTGAAAGAAGCCATACACAAAAGGCCACATTCCATTACATGAAATTTAATGTCCAGGCTAAGCAAAGCCATATGAAGAACCATATTAGTAGTTGTCAGAGGCTGATGTGAGGCAGAATTGGGGGAGTTAAGTGAATGCTAACACGCACAAGTTTACACATTTTGGGGATGATGAATATAAAATTCAAGTCTTTTGCCCATTGTTGAATACAGCTAAAATTGACTGTGGTGGTGATGGTTATACAACTCTGTGAATATATAAAAACTACTGAATTGTACTCCTGTCTCTTGGGAGTTAAAGAAAGTTTGTTTTATTATGGTGGGCACCATACCAGAGGGTGCAAATTGCAGGTTAAAAAAACAAAGCAAAAGTTTCCATAGCCTGAAATGGCTTGATACATGCATAACTCCTAAGTCTTTCCACCAAGATTCTAAGATGAAAGACCCAGAATTCCGTCTTCATTTTTCAGATGATGAATTAGTTATGATGATCATCAGCTAACTAGAGGGAGCTGAATATGTAACAGACATTTGCATACATTTTCTCATTTTCATGTCCCCATCATCTCCATGACAGAGCTGTTTAGAACCTGCTTAAGGTCACGCAGCAAGTCAGTGACTGCACTGGGCTGCGGCCCCAAGTCTATGTACCTGGAGGTTGTCAGTTGTACGTGGAGATGAAAAGGAAGAACCCTTCAATTCATGTAGCAGGGTGATTTCAGGGTGCTGGGCCCTGGTGTCAGACTGATGTGGCGCTGGTTCCATCACTGATCTCAGTGTGATGGTGAGCAGGTTCCTTCCCCTATGTCACGAGCTGCTAATGGGAATAATAATAGCTCTGAGTGCCATGGTAACTTCTAGAGTGGTTGTGTGGGTGGAACGAGACCTGAAGATAACTTAGTCCAATTCCTGCCACATGGTAAGTCCTGGGGTGGTCATAGTATTATAATTTATTTATGATTATTATTGGTTGCTATAGTTATATAATAGACTCAGAATCCCTTTGCTCAGCCAGGTGGGACTCTTGAGATCAGGTGGCCAGATTGGCTTTGGTTCTAGAACTATCCGTATCTACTAATTTGGCCATAGCTTGGGACCGTGCTGCTGGAGAAGGGGGCATCAGGTTGTCACCAGAACACCCTGGATTCTCCACCCTGTTAACTTTGAAGCAGTAACGCCATTTTCCCCAATATAGGCCAACACATTATTACAACCTACCATATAAATTCAGGCTCAATTAGTTTTTTTTTTATCCACTGTAAACTGAGGTAGATGAATAATCAGTGTGAGGCACTAATAAAATAGATAATATGCTATAAAAAAGAAAAGATGAGAAAATACAGCTACCTGGATATTTCCCAAAATGGGTGGGGGATTTTTCCTTCTTTCAGTGTTACCATATAACATAATAAGCATATATAAAAATATATTTACCAGTTTATTTAACATAAAATTATTTATAATGGTAAAAGTATACATATTACATGGACTACTAGAGAGCCGTTAAAAGAAAATATTATAAAACTAGTGTTAGAAGTGAGGAAATGTGTACTATAATGGGATTTTTTAAAATTTTAAGTTAGAAAAAAATATATGTTCTATGATCCTATTTCTGTAAATATTTTGTGTCTTTACAGAAAAAAACATGAAATACTACAATAAAAATTGTGGCAGAGATTATCTCTGGGTATGAGATTATTGATTATTTTAATTTTCTCCTTTGTATTTCTTTATAGTTCCTAAATTTTCACAATAAGTGCATATTTCTTTGGAAATCAAGTGGCAAAAATTGGGTCTTCTTAATGAGAATTTGACCAGATTTTTGTCTGTTCTGAGGCTCTTCAGTCAGTAGATAGTTTTATCTGAACATGTTTTAACTCTCAGTCTAGACATATTGGCTTTTTTCTTTTTTAAGTACTAACTGAGAAATAGTATGCTATATTGATTTTGTGAACTTGTCTTTTTCATGGGAGGTTGAGAACTAGCCAGACACATTCATTGCAAGATTGATTTGTTACTCTGAAAACCAATAATGGGTAATGAGAAAAAAATCACCAATTGACTAAACTTTTTTCCAAACCCATTACTTCCCTGTTGGAAGCAATTTTCAGTTCTGCCTGAGATAGTGTTTTTAAACTAACTCCGAATCTTTTATAAAATGAAATCGATGTCCTTCTCTTTTCTTTTATATAATTGGAAGTACACCATTAAATGTGCATTTGACAATCCAGTACCTAACTTTTAAAAAGTGACTACAAAGTTCATTCAAAATTAATTCATTTTCAAAGGAAAACAGAGTGGATAAAAATAGTATTTCCTACTTTCTTAATTATAACTTTAAGTGCTTTTTGAAAACAATGCTGCCATATATGAATATACGACCAGTGTAACTCCACATCATGTTCAACCACAAGAATGGGATCCTAATTAGAATGTTATACTCCATGTATGCATAATATGTCAAAATACATTCTGCTATCATGTATATCTAAAAAGAACAAATAAAAATAAATTAAATATTTTTTTTGAAAATTTTTTTTATTTTTACAGACTGCATTTTGATTCATTGTACACAAATGGGGTACGACTTTTCGTTTCTATGGTTGTACACAATGTAGATTCACACCATTCATGTAATCATACATATACAAAGGGTAATGATGTCTGTCTCATTCCACCATCTTTCATACCCCTGCTTCCTCCCACCTCTCATGAGGAGGAAGTGAAAAACAACAGTGCAAGTCAGCAAAGGGAGGAACTACCCTAAAGGAAAAGCCAAAAAGGAAAAACCAAGTCAAATTAAAAAGCAAAAATAAGCCACACAGTAGAATGCATTTTTTGACACATCATACATATGTGGAGTATAATTTCCCATTGATTACTTATCACTTTTATCTATTTTTTTAAATACTGAGATACCTGGGCACAGTGGCACATGCTTGCAATCCCAGCTATGTGGGAGGTTGAGGCAATAGGATCCCAAGTTGAAGGCTAGCCCAGTGAACTTAGTAGAACTGTCTCAAAATAAAATATAACAAAGGGCTGGGAATATGGCTCAGAGCACCCCTGGGTTCCATCCCCAGTGCTGAATGAATGAATGAATGAATGAATGAATGAATAAAGAAAGAAAGAAAGAAAGATACTGTTATGTGCATTATAAAAAGTTAAGCAAAACAGACCTATGTAATATATAAACACTATTATTAGTTTGGCATATAGGATACATAAGCAAACATAGACTCACATTTATAAAAGACTTTTTCTTTTTCTTTTTTTATATGAAATGCTTTTTCTCCCAGTAGGATCATATCCCACTGCTCTAAATTTGCTTTTCTTACCTTATGATTTTTTTAAATTTCAGTGCAGATTAATACCCCTCTGTCTATATATTTGCAAGAATTTCTGTCGGATAAAATCCTAGAAGTGGAGTTGCTAGGACAAAGGGAATGCAGGCTTAAATTTTTGTTTTGCCTTCAAAGAAAACTGCCCATTTTCCCCTTGCCCCACCTCTGATTCCCCACCCCACAGAGAGTGGGAATGAAAGATAAAGTTTCAGAATCAGGGCCATGTGACAGCTTTACCCAGGTTTTGATAGAATATAATTTACAATCATGATTAAAAGGTCGCTCAGCTTGGGGAGGGGAACTTTTTTTTTTTTTCTTTTTTCTTTTTTTTGGGAACTGGGGATTGAACTCAGGGGCACTTGGCCACTGAGCCTCATCCCCAGTCCTATTTTGTATTTTATTTAGAGACAGGGTCTCACTGAGTTGCTTAGCGCCTTGCCTGTGCTGAGGCTGACTTTGAACCCGTGATCCTCCTGCCTCAGCCTCCAGAGAGGGAGCACCTTCTAAATTCAGATTCCTGCAAGAGATAATCCTGCTTAACTCTCCAACCTCATTCCTTACCAGGAAAAGAAAAGGTGTGTGTGTGTGTGTGTGTGTGTGTGTGTGTGAGAGAGAGAGAGAGAGAGAGAGGAGTGTGTGTTTGTGTGACAGGTACAATAGGAAATCAGGGGACTGTGTCTCTGCAGAAGATCCCTTAAAATGCTAAGCATAAAAGAGGGCAGATTTTTTGGTGTCAGGTTGAGATTTAAATTCCAGCCTCATCTAGTAGAAGCAGGGTGTCTTTAAGAAAATCACTTAACATTTCTGACCTCTGTTGAATGGGGATAATCATACCCATCTTCCTGGGTTTCTCTTGGGATTAAATCTGTTACTTAATTCCAAGGGCTAATTAAAGGTAAGGAGTAAGAGCGAGGTGAGTAGGTATTGTTAAAGCACTAGAAAAGGATGCTAAGCCAAGAGCATCCTGATGAGTTAAGTTTTGAACACTTTTGCAGAAAAAAAAACAAAACTTGAGGAAGTTGCCAACATTTGAGTTCATGTATGCTGTGTATTAACATCCTCCCCACCCACATTCTGAAACCCTCTTCTGATTTTCACTTTTATCCCCTTCCAACATGCATTATCTCTCATGTACTTTCTTTATTGCTTATTGGTGTCCTCTCCTAGGGTGTTCTATATGAACAGGTATCTTTTTCTGTTCACTAAATCCCAAATCAGTGTAGCCTAAAACAAAGATTGGCACATAGTAGGTACTCAAAAGAATGGATGAATTTCTCCTTAGCATTTCTTTTTTTGTTGTTTTATATATATGTATATATATATACATATATATAAATACCTTTTTTAGTTGTTGGTGGACACAATACCTTTATTTTATTTGTTTGTCTTTATGTGGTGCTGAGGATTGAACCCAGTGCCTCACACACGTGAAGCAAGTGCTCCACCACTGAGCCACAACCCCAGCCCCTCTCCTTAGCATTTCTCAAACCCATTCAGATGTACTGAGAGCTACTAAGGCTGACCCCTGGACACTGAGTATGCCCAAGATAGCTCAGGCACAGCTTAGGGTAACATGGAGTACTGGGCCAGAAGCCAGAATTTTCAGGTTGTCTCTCAGCTTTTGCCAGTTCCAGGGCTGACCACTCACAAGCTGGATTCTTGGGCAAGTCACAAAACAACTTGATTGAAGCTTTATAAAAAATAAGAGCTTCAGTGCCTACCTGG
The DNA here is from genome assembly GCA_020662805.1 of Glaucomys volans. NCBI lineage: Eukaryota > Metazoa > Chordata > Mammalia > Rodentia > Sciuridae > Glaucomys > Glaucomys volans. The sequence goes on along the minus strand of JAJEJO010000609.1, from coordinate 363,155 downwards.
GGTAGGAGCAATGACTCCCTCACATTATGCAGAGGTTATATGAAATTATTTTGTAAACTCTAGATGTTCATATGAGGCTCTTCCACTCCAGGACTGCAAAACCCCAGCATATGGTTTACCAATCCCAAAGAAAGAACTTGGAGGACTCAAAGGAGAAGGTTTGGATAGTTTATTACTCACATGTTCCTTGGCAGTGGCTGGTCAAGACAATAAGGAGGGCTGCCCCTCATCTACAAGCAGGGGAATATATACAAGGTGGGTTGTGTGCCAGGTCACTCTGCCTTGATCCCCACCTGAAGACTGGAAATGAGGAAAGTGGACAGTTTTCCTCTTCCTTAACCTACCATAGCACATTCTTGGAAGTCCTTCTTATCTCACTGCTAGGAATAACAAGCCTCCCTAGGCATCGACCAGTCTGAAACACCAACAAAGGGATAGCAAAAAAGACCAAATGCTTTGTTTTTTGGTGGGAACCAAAAAACAAAAGGAGAAATAAATGGGAAGCGGCAGATTTTTCTGAACTCTAGATTCAGCATTGTTTTCTTAAGTGCTAACCCTGGAGGGTAGGAGGTTCCCAAAGGCACTAGGTGAATAAGTATAGGAAAACCACCCATCAATACCAGGGTATATGTGGGTTTTCAATTTGTGTACAGCCCTTGGGAATCGCAGCTTATAGACAAGGTCAAGGGCTGCTGAGCTGATCACCAGAGAATAAGGGAGGAGAAGAGGGCTCTATAGTCTGGGCGGAGGGCCCTTGGGGATAATTCAGCTTCTCAGAGCAGGACTCTTCAAAGGACAACTTGGCCTGGGATTCCTGTCCCTTGAGACGAGGTGATGCCTACGTCCACTGGAGACCCAGAAGTCTAGGATGCGTCTATGTTTAGATCTTCCCACCACCCCCATCTATCTTTGTTCTTTCATGAGACTCACTAGTTCTCTGGAGCCTTCTGGAAAATGAAGCTTCCTTCCATGTTTTCTGCAGCAGTGCCCTGCCTCTCTTAGTACAAGCTTCAGCCACAGGGAGCAACTTGCAATTTCCTAAATAAGCCACCACCCCTCTCACCCTTGGATCCTTACACAGTATTACAGCAACTTGGCAGACTAAGCTCTCAGAATCACCAACCCCACAACCTACTCAGGCTCCATTTCTCCCATTGAGAACCACTGAGTGTGATGAGAAATGCTTTGCAGAGACTGTGATTCCCATGTAAAAGACATAGAGACAGACAATAAGGTTGAGGAGGGCTGCTATGTCACATGTTCCCCCATGGGAATTATCCAAAGGCTTTGAGAAACCCCGTGGTTTAAAAAAAAAAAGAGGGGAAAAAAGTCTGTTTAGCTTCATTTAACTCAATATTTCCCCTAAGTTACTAACCAAGGAATCATGTTTTATATAAATTCAGTGCAATGGATTTTGAAAAATATGGGTTTACAGTATGGGGATATTTTTATAAACTCTCAGGAAGGGGAGCAGAGGGCTCATCTGAATTTCTGTGTACTATAACACCACACAGTAGTAATGTGGCTGAAATGATGTGGTTCCAGGCTGATGGGGAAAGAGAACCGTCAACCCTCTGAGTACCTTCGAGGTCATTTGCCAGATCTCCCTGAGTGAAAGGAACCCATTTACACTGACTCTCTTGAGCTGTATCTACAACCTGGAATGCCAGTGTGACAGTATGCCGAGTGACCAGGAACAGGAGCTCTGCAGTCGAATAGACCCTGCTCAGACACCAGCTCTCTGACTTGTACTTCAGGGACCTTATTGAACAGTAGTTCTCTCACGAATAAAACATGGCTAACACTATGTCCTGAATTAATCCATAGAAAGCACTTAGCACAGGAAGCTTTATTTAAGCAGGGAATCTGAATTTGAAGTCACATTGTCTCATGGTACGTAGGTCAAGGCCGTGACAGTACCTGAAAAGATAGCCCTATTCCGCTGTAGAATAACTATTAATAGAAGATCAAGGGACTGTGAGCTCTGACTATAAATGAGGGGATAATTTTATTTACCAGAAATTTTCTAAAAATGCTTTCACAAGGGAACTGCAGTGGCTAGTGGGCTCTGGGAACTTTGCTGCACACATGGGGGCAACGATCAGGTGTCAGAGAGCGACTGGGTCTTTAATCCATCATCAGGCATCCCATGTTGTAGGAGGGGAGGTGGGAAAGTGACATACAGCTGAGCACCATGGCAATGTGGCATGTGAAGAGGAAGAAAGAGACGGGAAGGAGAGCCCAGTGAGGAAATAGGTGGGAAATGATAGCTGCTGAAGGTGTGGAGCTTGAGGGAGAGAAAATTATGTTCTAAGAATATTTCTGGGTCTTTGTGGTGCATGGTATAAAATTCCTGGATAATCCTGCTTTAAGGAAACCTACATTAAAGGACTGTGTGTGTTTCAAGGCTTCTAGCTTTAATTTGTGTTTCCTTTGAGTGTACCTGTCATGCTTATACTGAGATACATGGGGCCACTGGATTTATTAGGGTTACACTGACCAGGCTCCTTTTTCTTCTTTTATTCAGTTTTTTTTGTTTTGTTTTGTTTTTTAGCTCTCCTTTATTGCTATCGCTCATCAGTCACTGGAATCATCATTCATTGTAACAGCATGTGATTTATATCTCAAGATATATTGCTACTTGCAATATATCATCTTAATATTATATATTTCATTACATTATCTCTTCTCTAATGTATTAGATAAGTAAGTGACTGTTTCATAAAATTTGGGAGTTATTTTCATTTCCTCTGTAAAGTACTATATTTTTGAAATCCTGTCTCAGAGCTGGTTACTTCTGAGAAGAGTTCCTATATGTGGATAATTCCATTGTACATAAATTATCAGTGTCCAAAAACTGCAATCTGCCCCTGTCATCAGTCCACATTCTGATGCAATTTTCAGGAAAGCTAGTCACTTTCTAAACTATTCAAAAATTGGAGAGTGAGGCCAAGTTGGCTGGATTGGGTCATTTGCCTTATTTTACATTTTTGGAATCTGAGCTTGAGAAAACCCAATATACTTTGATAGTTCCCACTTTTTGCTGCAGTAGATTTTTGGTAGTTGGTCCAAAATATAGACAAAATGCTTAGAATAAATTTTTATTCACTTGCTTGCTTTTCACAATCAAAGAGAATGTTTGTTTGTACACTACAAATTTTATAGGAAAGAAAAAAGAGCAAGTTTTGCCTGAAATATGTTTACAAGTCCAACTTGCATCGGTGGAGAGCAGTGTCATTCAAACTTTAAAGTGTTCCCTTCTCTCTTTTTGTTTTGTTTTTTGTCTTTTTTTTTTTTTTTTTTTGCAACTGGACTGAAAGCATTCCTCAAAAGGGGAGCAGCTCACTTAATCAAGTAGCAAATTCCATCAAGAACTTCCTGTGCAGAGCTTCAAAGGCAGTTAGGCTGCTTAGGAGATGAGTCGAGGGAAAAAACATCAGAGCCCAGAACATCAGCACAGGTGTCCTGTCAACATGTTGGTTGCTTTGTTTTGGAAATTGGGGAAAGAAGGACAAACTCAGGAATAATGACTTCAGAGCTCAGTAATTCAGAGAGAGAGACAGACAGACATTTGGAGTGATACTTCCTAAGGTTTCTGCAATGGAGAGCAAAAAAGAATCCTGGAAGACTGAGATGTGAAGATTAAGGAAGTTCTTCTATGGACATCACTATTGCCCAGAATCCAATTCTGATGACAGACCAGTAGCAGTGCCACCAGAAGACAGATGGACTTTATTTTAGCAAGGGGCAAATGAGGGTTTTGTAAGAAAAGGAAGGGATGTAAGAAAGATTTGGGGCAAATAACATGTGCAGGAGACTCCCCAGGAGGGTCCACAGGGAAAGAAAGACTTGCTCTGTTTGGAGAAGGAGGATAATTTGGACTCCAGGGCAGTTATTTCCCAAAGAGATTTCAAGGACACTGATCACACAGAATGATGTCACAGATGCTGTATGAAGACATGGGAACACTGAGTTAGCTGCTGTAAATGAGTTCTTTACTGCAAGGCCCATCAGAGCCTGTGACAGTGCACCACTGTGCCTTGTGTGTCTCCAGGAAGAGATGTGTGACATGAATGTGTGACTTACGTGACCTCAAAAATGTTTTTCTTCCAAATGCCTGTCTTCTGAAGATCATACTTTGGGAAACTCTGTTCTAGGTCTCATCTCAGATTTTTCAAAGTTTGTTGAATGAATAAATGAATGAATGAATGAATGGATGGATAGATGGATAAGTAAGATGGATTAGTGAATAAGTGAATGTGTTAAAGGCACGAAATAAAGAGGCAGACCTGGACAGGTTTAAAATAAAAAGAGAGCATGTATGACCAAGGGAATTATTTTGAGCCTAGGAATTCCTGCCTTTAGTACTTCTATCTAATGCCCCTGCCACATTCTCTTCTGCTTCCTTCTGTCACCTTCTCCCTACCAGTTGTAGACCAGGGAATAAGACTGATTTATTCAGACACATTTTATTACCCATCCTTCCTTACTTTTGTAGGTAGTCCTCCTCTTGCAAACTCCCAAAGGGACCTTGGTGAAATCAAAATTTCTGAAGGTATTGAGTTGGCAGAATATACCATGAAGTTTTTAAACCTTGTGTTCAGAGGATCCCCAGGTCTCCTACATGCTTACATGAAATATGCACAGTACATATATAACCTTCCTTCCATTTCCATTTTAACTGGCTGTGCCTTCAGCCACTCTCACTTCTTTTCACTTAGCAAAGGAAGATAAAGAAGCAAATGGTATTCTACAGAGTGTTACCGGGAACTGGTTAGAGAATGACATGTTAGAGTAATAGTGCTTCTAAAAATAGAAAACTAAGCCCTAATCCCACCTCATGGGGATGGGAGGACGGCAGGTCAGATATCAGGAAGGTCTCCGGATAAGCACGATAGTGTAGAGCTGTTCACCCATCGAGGATTTGGCTAAGAAACCCATGAGGCTTTGAATGACTCTCAAGCAAGTATCTGTTGTCAGGCATACCATCCCTGGTGTAACCATGACTTCTGTCACTTTATTTCAGAACGCCAACCAGGCACCTCTATGGCCAATTCCAACACCTTCCCTTCAAGTTCAGCTGGGATCAGCAAAGAGCTGATCGACCTGCAGCCCCTCATCCAGTTCCCAGAGGAAGTTGCCAGCATCCTGACAGAGCAGGAGCAGAATATTTACCGAAAGGTTCTGCCAGTAGACTACCTTTGCTTCTTAACCCGGGACTTGGGCACACCGGAATGCCAGAGGTCCCTGCCCTGCCTCAAAGCATCCATCTCGGCATCGATCCTCACCTCTCAGAATGGAGAGCACAATGCCCTGGAGGACCTTGTGATGAGATTCAATGAGGTAAGGAGCCACTCTTGGATGTTCTTATGTGTATTTCTTTTCTGAGGTTTGTCTCACTGCCTCCCATCACTTCCATGGTGGCCGCTTCTTCTTTCCATACAGTGAGATGACCACACTATCTTTCATCTACATTGCACTCTGCCTGCCCTCACATCTGATTGATCTTACATCTCCATTCCGTCACTGTTGAGTGCACCAATTCTTCTCCCTTTGGACAACCAGATTTTCAACCCCTAGATCCCACTCTGCCCCTTCCCACTGGAGATTTTAAGACTTGTGTCTCCAATTTGATTTTCAACAACAGGATCCCTGGCCACATCTGCCTAGCCCACCCCCTCTCCTGTTATTAGGACTCCTTAGCAGAAACATAAAAAGCAACACGACTGGGGTTCCACACATGGGGAACCATGGGCAGTTCACCCCACTCCTCTCTCTGCATTCCATGAACATTCTCAGCTCCCAGAAGTCACTCCACAACCTCTGAGACCAAGCCAGGAGCCAGTTCTAAAGAGGACAGGTGTGAGTGGAGTCTGGAAACATTTGAGACAGAGCATCTCTATGGGGTCTAGGGATTCACAGAGAGGGAAGAGCCAATGGCTGGCGTTCCTGTGGCCCTGGAGCGAGGAGGAGGGGCAGGAAGGAGAAGCGAATCTCCTTGCATTCTCGAGGCTAGGTATACTACACATGGAGCCTTAAAGGACCCTTTCTCTCCATAGGGTACCCATAGCCAAAGTTTTTTGTTCTGTAATTTGTTTTAAACTTAATATGTTTTGCCTTGAATATTAAATCACAGAATTTTAATCTGGGGGTTATTGGTTGTTGGTTGATTGAACTCCACAGAGTAGTATCTAACTTTGGTCAGTTAGTTAATTCTACCTAATGCTGCAATGACAACCCCATCTGGGTCATAGCTATCACCAATTGACAGAGGATCCATCAGCCTTTTTCATTGTTCTTTTTAGATATACATGACAGTGGAATGTATTTTGACATATTATACATATATACACGGAGCATCACTTATTCCAATTAGGATCCATCAATCTTTGTTACTTTGTAGCTCATTTTACAACCTCCAGAGCTTGGCAGTGAAGACCCTGGTTGTAAATGTCAGTGACCATAATAAGGCCCAGTGGATACAGAAAGCGTTAGAGACAGAGTCCAAGTAGTTGCATGTCCAGACAGTGTTCCTCAGAAAGAGACCTGTCATCCCTAGGAGCAGCTGGTACCCATCTAGCACTGTAATGCCAACCATTTTCCATGGACCTCTTATAGCTCCTGTGAGGAGTCCGATTATCAGTCTCCTTGGGAGACGGACATTGTCATAAGCCCCACGATACCACTGGGGAAACTGAGGTGTGAGAGACAGTCCTTTGCTCAAGGTGGTGGGTGGCAGGTGTGAGTTTCAAGCCCTGATAATCAAGCCCCAGAGTATGGGTTTTGAACCACCGCAGGACCCTGCCTCTCACCTGCTTCAGGCCCCACTCCAAACTGCACCAGACAGAACCTCTGGGAGCACTCAGAGCACCAGCAAACCTCACTGCCCTAGAGCTGTTTTTTAAAATGAGTCTCCTGATGTTCTCGATTTTCCTTACCGATAAAAATGGAGTGGAAAATGAAAGTTCCCGTAAACGGAGTGATTTTATTAGTGTATTTTACTGTATTTCGTGAATTATTTTAAACTTATTGTAAACTTCCAGATCTACTCACTCTCACAACTTTAGGACTCTATTCTTGTCTTTTTTTTTTTTTTTTTCAATTTGACCTGAACTTAAAAGCAAATTGCCAGAACTTTTAAAATCTAATTTTAAATTAAGCTTGGCTTTCTTCCACTCAATACCATAATCTTGGGAATCAAAGATGAATCAGTGATTTCACTAATTCAGAGCTGGTGATGATCTGAGCCACAGCTGGGTTAAGGCATGCTTTGGACTATCTCTGAAAATAGTTTAGCTAAGCAACTTCGGAACATAAACAAGATTTCTGGGAAAACACTTAAACTACTTAAGAGAACAGACTGTTTTCAAGTATTCTCAAGGATCTATTTTCATACGAATTATGGGGATACTGATTAAAAATCAGTCTTAAGTCGTCATAGGCCGATCCCAAATGATCTCCATGAGGCAATACTGAGATAGCTAAATTCTAGTGTGTGTGTGTGTATGCATATACATATATGTATATATATGTAAAATTAAAATAGCAATGACAACAATATAAGGGAGATCAGTAGGAGTAGAGCAAGCTGATAAGGGGAGGGAAGGAGGAAAGGGAAAGTAGTAGGAATTGAGATTGATCAAATTGTTATATGCATGTGCAAATATGGCATAATGAATCCCACTATTATGTGTAATTATAATAAGCCAATTTTAAAAAGAAAAGAAATTCTTTTCTACCTTAAGGTAGAAAAATTGCATTACATTAAAAGAAAATTTCTAAGTTCAAATTTTCACCTATTTAGAATGGTCTTGACTCCAAATTAGCATGGCTCTCCACACTGGAAAGAAAAGAAAGGCAAGGAGCATGCATCTATTTAGTAGATGCTCTCTCTAGACTGGGCATTTTCACATTTTCTAATCTCATTTCTTTTTTTTTTTTTTTAACCATGAGAAGTGTATTAACTTTGTTATTTAATTATTTTTTTTAAATTCTTTATTTGTTCTCATTAGTTATACATGACTAATCTCATTTCATCCTATGACAGTTGGCTTTATGTTTGTCTTATAGATATACAAAGTGAGGTTTAGACCACAAATAAATAATGATAGTGTTGGATTCTGACCCATAGAGTAAAATAAATATTTCTGAGTACATACTGATATAAATAAATATCAGATCAAGCAATCGATCAGTGTGGTGTATGGCAGGAAGCCCAGGTCTTATGTGGAGATAAGAATTCCAATTAATAAATGGAGAACAAAATGGGAAATAGGAAATCATCCTTAGAACATGACAGTAACAGTTATTGCAGGCAAGAACCACTGATGAACTCTAAAATTATTGGGTGAAAGTGAATGTGAGGAGAGACAATATTTGCATAGTCTCAAAGCATCTCTCTACCAGATACTAATTACAAAGGGGAAAATGGTAAAATGGAGAAAACCAGCAGCAGACACCATCTCAACCAGGGGATTAAAATCAACACGCCAGCAATAACCAGCTGAGCCCCCTGATAGGATGGCCTAAGAGGGCAGAGACACCATCTCTATGGTATTCTTGTTACAAGTGCAAACCTTAATCTAATCATGAGAAAGCATCAGGAAACCCCAAATGGAGGGACAGTCAACTCTTTAAAAAGTGTTGAGGTCATAAAAGGTAAGAAAAAAACAAGGAACTGTCAAAACCAGAGGAAACAAGGAGACATGACTACCAAATGTGTAGTAGAATCCTATTGGATCCTGGACTATAAAGAAGATACGAATGGAAAAACCGGTAATACCCCCATAAGGCTGTAGTTTAGCTAGTATCACTGTATCAGGGTGGATTTCCTGATTTTCATATTTGTATTATCATTGTGATAGATGTTAACATTAAGAGAGGCTGGGCAAAGGGTATGCAGGAACTATTTGTGTATTTGTGTGTGCTAGTTTTCTGTAAATCTAAAATTCCTTCAAAATAAAAAGTTGTAGCTCAGCAGTAGTGTGCTTGCCTAGCACATTTGAGGCAGTGGGTTTATCCTTAGCACCACATAAAAACAAATATGTAAAATAAAGAATTGTGTCCATATCCAACTAAAAATATTTTAAAAAATAAAATGTTTTAAAAGAAAGCAATGAGGTCATAGAGGTTGAGTTACTTGTCCAAGGTCACAAGTAGCTGTGGGGTTATCAAAATCCAGATCCATCTTCTACAGTCTGTCTTTTCTTACCCAACAGTCTCTCTACTTGTTAAATGATCAAGCTTAAGTTTGTAATACAAATAGAATTGCAGATGTAGAATTTATCTAGAGTAGGTGTCCTTTACCTTGTCTTTTTCTACTTTTTCCTAAATCCCCTGTGCATTTTATCATGTTCTACTCCTCGTTGTTTCTATTTCTATCCAATTTCCTACTACCTAGACTTCTGCCATCCCTCTCTCATTCATTTATTTGCTCAAGTGAGACATATTTATTGAGCACCTACTATGCTCTAACCTTCCCTTTTTTCTCATTGGTCTGTCAAACACATTTTTTAAAATTAAGAAATTAGTCATCTTTAGTGGAACTTAAGAACAGCATCGGCCCATACCCAGTCCTGTCAAAATTGGATAAACAAAATAAATGCAGTTTCTTCAAGGGGAGGGAAGATGTCTAGTCCTTGGAATGTTAAGGGAACATCAGCCCCAGTGCAGGAATACTGGTCACGCGGGGGAAACAGTGTGTCTTTGTCCATGCCTTCAGTCGTTCTGCTCCCATTTATTCTGCACTTTTTAGAAGCACAGCAACATGGTGGATGTTCTCTCAGGAAAGTAAATAACAGTCTGCGGCTGCCAGGAGGGAGCTACCAGGCGCAGACACAAATAGCTACCAAAAAAGGCAGAAAGTACGTGCCGTTGTGAGTGGCACGGACAGTGCAGCTGAGGCATGGAGGTGGGTGATGAGAACTCCTGCTGACTCTGGCGTCTGGGGCTGACCCTTAAGGGGTGGAGTGGTACTCGGGAAGATTAAGGGGGAGGGGGACGCTGCAGACTAGAAAACAACCAGGTTTTGGCATGAGCAAGACTGGTGGCTTAGAGAGGTAGCTTGCTCCTGCTTTTCAGCTGAACGTGATCCTGAGCTGGGAGTTTCCTGTCTTCTACCACCTCTTCACATACCAGCTTAACTGTAAAGAGGGGAAGGGAAGAGAATTCCTGATGCCTTTGGGGCAGGTTGCATAATGTTTGTTCACAAAAAAATATGGCTACAATGAAGTTCAAGGTATGACCGTGAAATAATTGAAAAGGTTTAGCTGACATTAAGGAAGGCCAGAAAATAATCCATTAAATGTCAGTTGGGATTGTGACTTGGAAGCAGTGTTTCTCCCTGTCCCCTTCTCTTGCCTCCCAAGACTATGGTGTGCTTTAGAGATGCTTCTTCCAGGCGGGCTCTCGTTCTCCTTGAAAATAAACAGAGACCCATGGGAGGGGGCTGTTCCCAAGCAGGTGGGAGTCCAGACTGCACTGCGGGCAGACCCAGTCCTGGCTTGCTTGGTCTGGGAGATAGGTCTTCCTGCACCTCTTAATCTGGACCTATGTCTCTAGCTGTATTCTTGACCTGAGGCTCCAAGGAGCCAGTGTTCTCTCTCAGGATGAGCAACCTCTCTTCTGCCCACCCACGAAGCCTCTTGCTTTGACAGTCTCAAATCATCTTGTTCTTTCCCCCCTCCTTTTGCTTCCTCTCTCTCTCCAGCCTCTACCTCTAGCCCGCCCTCCTTTTGATCTTACTTTAAAAAAAAAAAATTCCTCTTACAAGAAATTCCCCAGCCATTTATCTTTTCTAGAAGAAACAGAGAGGCATTTATTTTTTCCTGTATCTTCTTTACCAAAGAGCTCACAGGCAGCTGAGAAGAGATAAGAGGCAGCTAGAGACAGAAGTTCAGCCCCTTGCTCGCTAGCCTCTTTTTCCCAGGAAGCACTGCAGTGGCACGTGGAGGGAGAGGAGAGGATTCTGGGGCCACATGTCCAAGTCTCCAGTCTTCAAGCCTCGTGTCTCCTTCACATGGCCTCTTCCCTTGTGGTGTTTTAACCCCATTAAGATCTTTGGAGTTGGAACTTTTCACTGTCTGCATCTACAGCTGGTTCTTAGGATCTGTCATCAATGTGAGTTTTGGTCCCATCACCTGTCACTGCCTACACCAATGCCAGGTACTCTTTTAAGATACAGTCAGGTGATATCTCTGGCTGGGGACTCAGTTTCAGCTTCAAGAGACCATTAGCAAGTCCTCTTTTTCCTATGCTTTGAGAGGACAGTCTTTGTTAAGTGGTTCTTGGAAAGGCTGTTTGTCTAGGCTCCTCTTTCAGACCAACTGGTGTAAGGGCACATCATGAGCCGGAGATTGAGGCCCATCGCAACATGGGAACCCCAGAAGCCTCTGCAGGCCTTTGACTCTGGGTCCTGCAAGTCATTCCCCACTCCCATTACAGGCGGTTGGCAGAAACATTCATCAAGCTGCTTCCGCCGGCCTCACAGATGCGGGCAGCCCAAAGCCACGCTCGCTTGTTGCTTGTTCCTGCCATCTGGTAGGTTTCACCAGATGTTGGTTCAGCAGTTTAAAGGCCACTCCATCTATGAAGAATGCCAGGGTGCAGCTTAGCTTCCTGGGAAAGAACAGGAAGAATAAGTAAACCATCTGGCCAGAGAAAAGCCATTTGAACTGGATCCTTCCCGCCAGAATCCCATATGCGCTTCCTAAGTGATGACGACCACTTTGGCACATTCCAGCGTCTAGAAGTCTGCCTGGTCATCGCTCAGGAAAGACCATTTCCGCACAGAAGGCAGAAAGCAGAGCATATGATAGTGGTCTGGACAGGGGCAGTGTCCTCATATCCAAATATCTTCCTTCTCTTGAAATGTTTTGGAAAAAATATTAGTTTTGAATTTGTATATTCAACTGTGTTAAGAAGAGTTTCCTATCAAAGCTCTCTCCCCTTTTTATAAGAGCAGACAGCCAAGCAAATCATCTGTTAGGGCAGCTGTTCAGACTTTCTTCCTCCAACGGGAGCTCATAGGGTGAAGCACTGAAAAGAGAAATCTCAGCTCACCCTGGAGGACCTCATTTCTCCTTAACAAAAGCACGTCTCCCCAGAGGTGCACCTCGGAGAGCAATTGTTGTATTCTTTACCTAGACCATGTCACTACCCATGCCTGGGTTAACAGACATTTCAATCCAGAAATTTCTACACTACAAAATACAGTAGTTTTGGCCAGGAGTGGTGACACGTGCCTGTAGTCCTAGTACTGGGGAGACTGAGGCAGGAGCATCTCTTGAGTCCAGGAGTTTGAGACCAGACTGGGCAACATAGCAAGACCCTGTTCCCCATCAGAACAGAAGGGAGGGAGGGAGGGAGGGAGGGAGGAAGGAAGGAAGGAAGGAAGGAAGGAAGGAAGGAAGGAAGGAAGGAAGGGAGGGAGGGAGGGAGGGAAGGAAAAGAAAAGAAAAGAAAAGAAAATACAGGGCTGGGGTTGAGGGGCTCATTGGTAGAGTGCTTGCCTAGCATATGTGAGGCCCTGAGTTCGATCCTTAGCATCACATAAAAATAAAATAAAGGTATAAAAATAAGAAAAAAGGAAAATAAAATACAGTATGCAGTTACTCCACAAAGGTTCAGCTTTGCAGTGAAGCTTTCAAAGAGCAAGCTTAGTTGAAGGTGGTGTCTATGCTAGAGCCAATTGACAGCAAATGATGTCTCATGGTTCTTGGCACTCTGCACCCTTGGACTCCCCTCACTTACATTAACATCCGGCAAATGGCAAGTGAGAAATAAGAGAGGCACAATGGCCCTTCATCACGCAGGGTACAGCTCTGGAGTCAGGCTGCCTGGGTTCTAATCACCCATCCCAGCCTTCTAACCTGGAGCCAGCTTCCTAATCCCTCATCTTTAAATGAGAGTAATAATAGCACCTACCTCAGACACTTTATATGAGTAGACAGAGACATGACAAATTCAAAGAACTTGGCAGAAATCAAAGGCACAGTGAGGGTTCAAGGTTATTCACACAAAAAAAGGAAAAAAGAAACTAAAATAACTGCATTTTCAGAATAATCAATGATAACAAATTCCATTATAATTTTGCTATGATGATAATCACCAACCACCACTTAACTGATAAAAAATTGAGAGACAAAGTAAATTTGTCTATGGTTTCCGAGTGAGGACTCAGTCAGGTGTTCTGACTTCCAGATACAACTGCTTGTTGCTATTGAATCAAGAGCTGAAGGGGCCTTCTGCCTGAACTTGGTTCTCTCACCCTGAATGAAACCATTTTCTTCACAGCACCAGAGTCCTGAATTCTTTGTGAATTCAATGTGCGTAATACTGTTGACTTCATTTTTTACTTCAACCCTTGCAATCCCTTCCTGAAGTTGAAAATGTAGCACCACCTTGGAATTAGGAGACTGGTTCTTGAAATGGGGAGGATTTATTGGGGCACATTGTATTCTGTTTAAAGCACTCATCAAGTTAACATTTAAATCCTGAGACTGGTCAAAATAAGAATAGATCCAGTGGAAATTGGCAATAGACAAGAATTTTGATATATGTCAGCATTATTCTTATTACTACTATCATCATCATTGTTATTATCAGAAATACTAAACATGACCCAGAGAAACAGTGCAACAGCACCCCAAGGCCCATGTCTGGGGCCATCAGATCACTTAAATGACCCTGAACACCATGGGGAAGACCAGGTAAACTTCAGTCAGATATGGGGTTTTGAGGCTCTTTCCAGGACTGCAATAGCTAACCCTTTTAGGATGTTTAATTAGCTCTTTGAGAAGCCACTGTCTGAGAGATCTTTATTGCACGCATAAGAACCAAGGCACAATGTATTTACATTGTGTGCCAAGGATCTGCATCACCCAAAAGACTTAAACATGCATAAATCCAGTTTCCTTCTCAGTACTTCCCCCGGATTTTTTTTTCATAAACAACTTATGTACCAAATGCTTAAGTACTAAATGTGTGCAGAACAGAACAAGACAGACAAACTCTCTGCCTTCACAAAGTTACATTCTAATAATGTCTAAAAGACATTTTGAATGTGGCCAGAATAGAACCTCCCCGGTCGACATATCACCCAGAATCTTCCCTGGTCACCCAACTCAGTTGTCCTCCCCACCTTAGCCAAAATCTTCATGTCTTTCCAGGTGCTCAGATCAACAACCTAAGGGTCATCCTTGATTTCCTCTTTTCTTAAACCCCCAACATCTAAACCATCAGAAAGTCTCATTTGCCTGATGACGCATCCTGAGTTGGATCAATCTTTAACATTTCACCTGCTACCACCTCAAAGCCAGCCGCCACTGCCTGGGCTCCTGTTCTGCTTTCCACAGGCATGTGCTGTAGTCCATTCTCAACCCGCAGCCTGAACAGTCTCTTATCAACATCAAAGACACCCCCCTTGCTGAGCTCCCCAGTGTCTCAAGACCTTGCATATTTGCTCGCGCCTACTTCTCCCACCCATCTAACTTCATGCTGCCCACCCATTTCTCTGGCTCTGTTCCAGCCACACAGATCTTCATTCTGTTCCCTGAACACTAGAGCTGGTTTTCTCCACACCACCTCTGTTCTTGCTGGTCCCTCTGCCTAAGATCTTCTTCCCCAGATCGTACCACAGCGCTGCCTTCTCTTGATCATATCTTAGTTCAAAGGCTGGGAACCTGTTGACTTGTTTTTTCCCACCCCTATATCCTTGGACTAGAAATTTTTCTAATTTGTTCATGACTATATGTCTGGTTCCTTGCATTGTGCCAGCTATATAATAGATGCTCAATAAATATTTAATTAATGAATAATGCAAATTGGTATTATCAATTATTTATTAAAATTGGGCTTGGGATATAGCTCAGTTGGTAGAGTGCCTGCCTCGTAAGCACAAGGCCCTGGGTTAATCCCCAGCACTGCAAAAAAAAAAAAAAATTGTATGAGAGGGATTGGGTTGTAGCTCAGTGGTAGAGTGCTGGCCTAGCATGTGTGAGGCACTGGGTTCAATTCTCAACACCGCATATAAATAAATAAAATAAAAGTTCATCAACAACTAAAAAAATATTTTTGAAAAAACTGCATGAGAGGTGGTAGAGAAGCCCTGTGAGTTCGTGGGAAGAGGGTGGTTCTTTTGTGTTATCTGGTTATGAGTCCAGCTTCTGTCACTTTCTTGCTGTGGGGCCCATGGTGAATAAATGATACCGACTTCAGCTTCATATTTCTTCATCTATAAGATTGCATAATTTTATCAACTTCACACGGCTATTGGGACACTTAAGATGATGTTCATAAAATCACTAAGCACAGGATGGGTTCTCAATAAGTGGTAAAGTGTGGTTAGTGCTGAATGAGAGTCAAAGACTGTGCAAACCAGGAGAGTTCAATAGAGAAGTCATACAGGCTCAGCCCCTTGAGGATATTCAGAGGGACGAGGGCTTTGGAGGGCAGGCAGGCTTTCCCAGGCACGATTATAAAGCGACATTGTGAAGGTTTGGGAGATAAGGCCCTAGGCTCACGTCACTCACCAAGTGTGGGCATCCCTCTCTCCCTTGCTGCTTCTTACCCAGATTTTGCTAAAAACTTTCAGACAGACTTTCTTCTATTTCGAGAAGTTCAGTATGATGAGGCTTTTTAAAATTCGTTCACAAGGCAAACTGAAATCTCCCTCCTTATAAATAAATTTAAGTCTGCTAAATTTTAATTTTGGGACTTTGAAGTCTATCAAAATAATTTTAAATTTAGCTATGTGTTGAATAAGCTATCACTTCCAATTTTTTTTCATATTCAGGTTTGACAAATATATCTCATGTCTATTTATTCAAATTGTTGGTAAGAATGTCAAACCAAATGGGAATTGAAAGAAAGCCTTATGGTACATCACTAGGGACTGCTCATCAATCTCCTCTTTGCAAAATATTTTAAGCTAGAAGTGAATCTCCTTAATTCTATAATCACCCAACAAATGTCTCTACATTTCGTCTCTACCATAACTTGAGATGCTCATGAAACACCTTCCTAAAATCAAGACACATGGTAAATACGCAAGTGAAGTTATCCTATCAAAAGGAAAGAAAAAAATGGTTACTTTGACAACTACTTGAGGGTGTGTCATTTTTCCTCCGTATATTTATAGATGTTGATGGAGAAATAGCAAAACTGCAGTTGATTCTGTGCCTTGCTCTGGGCACCGTGACAGACGCTTTGTGATTCCTAATCACATTTCGCTTTGAAAGGTGGGACCTGCTGATTTATTTTGCAAATAAGGAAACCAAGATTTAGAAAGGCTACATAATTTGCCCAATATGAAATAGCCATAAAGTGGCTCAGCTACTTTACCCCTGGTCTAACACACAAGCCGCATTCTGGGCAAACAATAAGTAAGTTGTTTTTTCATTGTGGAACTTTGTATGTTATCTGTTATGTCAACATACAGAGGGGCAGGTCCTCACTGCAGAACTGATTTGGGGAAACCCTATGGTAGGGATGGAGGTGGGTCTGGGCCTTGAGGCCTCTGCCTGCCCACAAGTCCCTCAAGAGCCAGAGAAGGAACAGAGAAGGAGGTGAGCATTCTGTGGCAGGCCAGAGCAAGACAGATGCTGTGGACCATGAGGCCTGGCTCCCTCCTGGTGGGTCTGGCCTCGGAGATTTACAATGCGAGATCTTAATCTCAGGTTCGGATTCCTCAAGCCTCACTGGAGCACAAGTTTCATTACCTCTCATCACACCTCATCCTGTGAGAGTTACATGTACACTAAAACTGTGTGCACGTCATTAAGGTAGAAAACATGCAGGACTGGCCCTGGACTAAAAGCATCCAAGAAGTTTCTTGACATCTATAGCTGTCCCCCTTCCCTAGGTACCCACAGCCACCTCGATGCCTCTGTGCCTTTCGAGCCACACCTCTCTTTCCCCCAAGCACCCCAACTCATGTTAGAGATGTCCAGCAAGAGAGACACTTTGATGACACCAGCATTTCACAGATGTATTTAACCTGAAACTTTATTTTTCTAATCTTTCTCTATTTTTGCAGAACACACTTCTTTTGAAACTACCAAAGATCAAAAAAATAAAAAATTATATATATGTGTGAAATATTTAAATTCTGTGGCAGTTGACATGTTCCCCACCGTTCCCCAGGATGAGGGCCCCAGATTAGTTAGAGCCGAATGATACCAAGATGGTCAAATGAATGCTTGGCACATTTGGAATATGGCAGGGAACACATTTTAAGTGTGTGTTGGGGGTGGGCAGCTTGCTGGAAGGTATTCTGGGCAGGCTGGTGCATGGTGGATTGAAGGAGGAGCTTGGGTTCAGGAAGACACATTGGGAGAGAGTTGCAGTAAGCCACCAGAGATGATCGGGGGCCTGCCTTAGCATGATGGTGAGAATGAGAGGGGACAGGGACTCTCAGATATGTAGAAGAAAGACTCCCAGTGACTGACTGGGTAGAGGGGCTGAAGAAGAGGGAAGGGTCAAGACTGACTTCGGGTTTTCCACTGAGGTGTTGGGAATAAATGGGGTGCTTGTGACAGCATTTGGATAGTTCGAAGGACCATCTAAAGTAGTCAGGAACACATGCTTTGTTTCAGACATATGAGGCTTCAAATCCTGGCCTCCCCTTACTTATTAGTGGTGGATTTGGCCAAATTACTTCTCTGAACCCATCTCCCCAACTATAAAAGGGGGCTAAGAGCAGTTTCCTTCCAGGTTGTTGTAAAGGTTTAGTAAGACAGTGAATCTCTAGCTGAAGATAGAGCTTGGCACGTAGTAGGTATTCAACAAATGATGGTCACTGTTTCTGTTGTTGCTACTGTTATCTTCATCATCATCTGGTGAGAAAATATCCAGTTCTGGACATGCAGGTTCTACAGTGAGTGAAGTAGGATCTTCAAATGGCAGTGGAAGGTAGTAGCCTCGAGCCCCTGTACTAGACCACGGCTGCACAGGTAATTGTGGAATCATCCCTGAAAAAAAGGAAAGAGCAAGCCAGGACAATTACTTCATTGTCTAAGACTTCAAGTGTGAGAGAAATCACAGGCTTCAGGGATCGAGTTTTGGTGACAACCACTGTCATGGCAGATGATAAAAGGATCCATGACGAGAAGAATGTGGGCAACACAAGAGAATCAGGCAGTGTGGGTGATGACCAGCCAAAGGAGAGGCACTTACAAGATAAGTGTCACATTACCCTGAGCCAAGCAAGTTGAGAATACACTGACATAGTTCAGAAGGCAAAGATTGTTCTGCCCTCCCCAATCTGGGCACACCTGAAGTGCTATGTCCTGAGTCATATATGCAGAAGGATTTCTACAGACTAGACCAAAGAGGCCACACACACACACACACACACACACACACACACACACGGTATGCAGCAACAGTTAAAGAAATGTGAACTATTTTGCCTAGATAGGAGACCTCTAAGGTGATCAGGATAGATATACATTTTAGTATTTGAAGGGTTGCCATGAAGGTGAAGCTGAGTTATTCTTTGCGACTGGCAAGCAAAACCAAATCCAGTCATTTCACGTTAGAACAGGCCTCCTTCAGAGGTTACCAGCTTCCTGTGACTCGAGGCATTTTGCAGAGCCTGGTGGGCCAGTTACCAAGCTGGGAAGAAACTCCTCCTTTGGATCAAACCAAATCCATCCCGTCACCTGTTTTTGTTCATTCTATTAGCAAAGAATGATTTTTATATTTTAAATGATTTTTTTAATGAAAAGAATATTTTGTGATAGGTGAATATTATAGGAAACAAATTTCCATGTTTGTAAACAAAATCTCATTGGAAAACAGCCATGCTCATTTGCTTACGTGCCGCCTGTGGCTGCCTTGATGCTGCAGTTGGCGGTAAGATAGTAGGTGCAACAAAGATCTAGTGGTTTGCAGAACCTCAAAGAGTTGTCCTCTGGCCCATTAGAGAAAAAGCTGACCAAGTCCTAATCAAGATGATCCAATG
Source organism: Glaucomys volans (assembly GCA_020662805.1). NCBI lineage: Eukaryota > Metazoa > Chordata > Mammalia > Rodentia > Sciuridae > Glaucomys > Glaucomys volans. Next base: position 344,191 of record JAJEJO010000609.1, on the reverse strand, counting down.
GTATTGTTTCAAATGTAGGATTCTGAGGGAGAGAAGTTTCTGCCCGAGCTTTGGATCAAAGGCCCAGGATCATTAGGAGGGAGGTCTTCATCACAGTTCCCTGGCAAGGATGGAAAACTAGGGTGCAGGGGTGAGGAAATGCAGATGATGGATTAGGGAACTTGTTTGAAAAGCAGAGCAGAGGTGCAAACCTGGCTGGTGACTCATCAGACTCATGCCTGACAGGGAAGGAGTTTGGGAGGATAGGAAGACTTAAGTGTAAGTTTGTGGCAGAAGAGAGACATAAAAGCTTTTCCTGCGTTTCATGAACCTAGCGGTATTTGTAGTATCTGCTTTATTTTACAGCCCAGTTAAATATATCTGTTGTCATATCTCTCAGCAAGAGGGGATTTTCTAAATGTTCTTGTTTATAAATGTGGAGAAGATTTTTGCACAGAGAGTCATGCTTTTGTTGGCCAAAGAAAGTGAGCACTTGCTGATTTTCTGGCAATCCTAACAAAAATACTAAAGTGTATTTATATTCAGGGGGCCAAAACGAATTTCAAGATGACAGTGCTCAGATGCATAATCAGCCAGCTTTCCTCTTCTGCCTCCACCGGGTTTAACAACTTTGTCAAATCCCTTCCTCTGAAACCTACTTCTGCAAGTAAGTTGAAACTAATGCTCTCTGCTGTCATATAAACACCAGGCGGGCTTCCCTTCTGGGGCCCACAAGAGCTTGGTCACCAACCAGTGGATGAGATAAGTGGGCTAACTCCACAGAAAGTGAGGAATGAAAATTGCCTTTTTAATTTAATTTAATTTTGTTGTGGTATTGGGGTTTGAACCAGGGCTTTACGCATGCTAGGCAAGCTCTGTACCACTGAGCTACATCCTCAGTCCTGAAATTGCCTTTTTTAAAAAATGGCAACTTGTTTTCTTGCATCTTACAGTGTGGTTTGGCTAACATCTCTTAACAGTCACAAAAATGTTTCCTTCACACTGTTTTATTAAAATATAATGGTAATCAAGCAGAATCTCAAGCCAGACACAGGAACTGCATTGCTATTCTTACTTAGTTACTGTCATTAGGTGGTCAAATACAAGTAATTTTTTGTTGTCTGTGCCAGTGACAGAACCAGAGAGTCTACAAAAATAAGTCCGCACAGAACCAAATATCCCACTTTGTAGTGTAGTTCTGCCATCCATTTGGGGGAATTGTGTGACGATTATTAACAAACAGCTGCATTCATTCATTTGATTTTCACATTTGTTCTTTGTCCCTGTGGCGATGCTGACATGGCAGACCAGATAGTGTCCAGGTGTTTCAGCCACATTCAGGAGCTGTTACCGAAAGCTGTGTGTCATGTTTTCTCCCCCAGTCATTCCATGGGATGCGACAAAGACTGTGCAGTTCTGGAGGGCACTGTTCACATGGGGCACTAAACCACAGCCTCAGATGAGAGTGCTGACTGGGAGCTTTGACCCCTGCAAGTTTGACCCCAGACAGATCTTTTAAGACTGTAGGAAAGTTTCCTAACTAGTCTAGTCTCCTCTTCTGTAAAATGATGCTATTCACTCTCACCTAATATACAGAAACAATTATAGAATTAAAAGAGAGAATTTGGGGAACGTTTTTGCCAAGGTGATCAACTAAGAATCAAGCACCGAATAAATACTAAAGGTGATAATAGTTCTAGAAAACTAATAGCTTTGGATCACCTGTTTCCAGTACTATCACAATTAAGAAGCCATTCAGATGTTTGGGGAAATAGAGGCCATGTTTCGAGCAGTTCCATGCACCTCTGGTGATTATCAAGGCACAGAGCAGTGGGGCCGCTCATATGGCTGGTTCTGTCTGTATCTGGGTCCATAGAATATGGAAACGACTTAAAGTTTTTTTTAACATTCCTAACCCATGCCTTCTTTCGAATGTTTCTTTTAAATAAACAAACCTCATGTCCACAATTAATGTGATTTGAAGTTTTAAAGTATAATTGATATTATGAATGGAAACATTTATCATGCTGAATTTATGTTTTAAGATCATTTCATGTTCTCTCCTCCACCTACCCTGCCCCATCTCTGACCACGACTGCCATCATCCTTCTCCCAACTCTCTCTTAGAGAGAAAGGATGGTGGCTTGGTCCAGATTCCAGATGGCCTGTGAAAGGGCTGTACTAGTTCTCGGAGTTTATGGTTTAGGGACTAAGTACCTCAACCCTGGAGATCCAAGTACTGTCCAAACAAAAAAGAAGTCCCTGCATAAAGGGGCACAGTGAGAAATAAGATGGGAACAAAAGTTTGGATCTGGAAGTGTCACCCTAAGAAAAGGGAGCTTCTTTTTCTTCTAATAGGATGAGATGACAATGATGCTATTGTAGGAAGTAAACTTTATCCAGTGGTTCCCTTTCTCTTGGGAAGATGAAGGCAGTAGAAAAAAAAAAATCATGACGTTCTATTGGCTGTAGAACTCCCTGAGAACTTTTTTCTTAGAAATCCTTAAGAAAACAATGCATACCCATCTGCTTGTGATAGTTTAAGACTGAAGTTAAATAACTGGATTATGAGCATGAGATTCTGACTTCAGGGAAATTCTTTCATATCTGTACTACAAATCTAAAAAAAGGCTAGAGCAACTTGTAACAAGATCATGAGTCTGGAATCTTCTACCTCTAGCCAGCTGTATCATGTTGAGTAGTCCTTTAAGCCTCTCTGAGCATCACTTTCTGCTCCAGAAGGCAACGGGTTAGACCACATGATCTCCAACTTCCCTTAGAACATGCGGTGTGGATTCTGCCCCCTCCCCAGAGTTTGAACCCCCACTGCAGTGTTTTTGTGATGTACAGCGAGTGACAGTCTTTCTAAGCCTTCCTTTGCTCATTTGTCAAATGAAGGTACTACTTCCCTTCCACGTAGGGTTTTTGCTATTATAATCTTCTGACACTTAATGTGAGAGGTGAATTTTAAGTACAGTCATGTTCCACATAAATGTTTTGGTCAGTGATGAACTGGTGGTTCCATAAGGTTATCCTGAAGCTGAAAAATTCTCATCATCTAATATTTTTACTGTATCTTTTCTACATTTAGATATTTATATAGACAAATACTTCTCTTTTTTAATTATCTGATAGCATTCGGTACATTAACATGCTGTACAGGTTTATAGCCTAGGTGCAATAAATAGACTATTCCATAAGGCCTAGAGGCATACTAGGCCACAGCATCTGGGCCTGTGTAAGTATACCCCGTGTTGTTTGCATCGTGACAGAAATCACCTACCAATACACGTTTCAGAAGGCATTAAGGAAGTAGAAACTTAGTCAATGGTGTTCAAAGGTGAGGTCTTTGGGAAGGGATTAGGATTAGATAAGTTCATCAGGGTGGAGCCCCCATGATTGAATGATGAGGGACACACACACACACAAGCACTCTCCCTGTCTTACCACACGAGGCCCTGCACCACTTCAGGACTCTGCCAGCAAGGTCATCACCAGCCTTGGTGCACCCCTTTGACCTTGCACCTCCAGAACTGTGGCCAGAAGAAACCTCTTTCCTTTATAACTCAACCCGTCTGTGATATTATGTTACTGAACAGAAAACAGACTAATACAGACACTGAAACCAAAATATCCTATATGCCCTACCTGCTTGTTGTATCTCTGCACATGGACTCAGAGGCCGGCATTCTGCAGGATGAGGGTTATAGTGAGGGTTTTGCTACAGCTGTATCTTATAAATTGTAGCATGAAGTGTCCTCTTCATCACTTTGAGGTACTGATTTCTTGTCCAGTCCACCCTCAGCCTGGTTATCACCATAGGCAGTACCCCCTGGGAGAAGCAGCTGCATTCCCTGAGAGGAGTGAGGGGATAGCTCTCAGGATGGGAGGGAAGCCTTTCACAGGAGGGATTTGAGGGGACGATCCCCACTCAGGCACAGTGAGGAGTGACTCCCCAGCCCAGAATGCCTAGTCCACCTGCCCTCTCTTCTTTCTCCATTCCTAGCAATTCTTTTTTGTTCGTTGTTTTCAGTTTGACTTTTGTAACGGTTTTATTGAGATATAATTCACTCCCAGTACAAACACACACGTGTAAAGTGTGTAGTTGTTTCTGGTATATTCACAGAGTTGTGCGACCATCACCACAGGCAATTTTAGAATATATTCATCACCCCCTAAAAAAACCTGTGCCCATTAGCAGGCACTCCCCAGTCCTCCCTGGAAAACACTCATCTCATTTCTGCCTCTGGATGGGCCTCTTCCAGACATTTCACATGGATGGAATCCTACAATTTGCTGCCTTTTGTGTCTGGCTTCTTTCATTTAGCATACTTTCAAGGTTCATCAGTATTGTGGCGGTAAGACATTTCTTTTTATGACTGAATATTTTATCATGTGTTTTATAGCCATTTTGTTTGAGCATTCATCAGTTAATGGACATTTGAGCTGTTTATACTTTTTGGTTATTATGAATAATAGTTCCTGGTTAATAGTTCCTGGTAGTAATAAACATTTGGGGGAAAAATTGTGTTTACCTATGCTTTCGGTCCTCTTAGGCATTTATCTAGGAGTGGAATTTCTGTATCATGTGATCATTCAGTGGCTAGCATTTCGAGGAATTATCAAACTGTTCTGGAGTATCTGCACCATTTGACGTTCCTACCAGCAATGCTGGCAAGTTCTGATTTCTCTGCATCCTTATCACCACTCGCTCTTCTCTGTCTTCTTGATTCTAACATCCTAGGAGGTATGAAGTTCATTTCCCTCCTGGCTAGTGATATTGGCTATCTTTTCATGAGCTTATATCTATGTGTCTTCCTTGAGCCCTATCTCTATTAGAATCTTTTAATTCCAACAATAGCCCTGACAAGGAAGCATGATACTAAGATTTAGTCTCATTCTTCACAGAATGGTTACCATCCTTCTAAGCCCTTGAGTAAGAATGTGTGGCCCAGGAAGGGAAAGTGAGACCTCCATTTCTAATTGTGTACAAAAGCAAGGGGTCAGCACTCAGGATTCCCACTCCATCTGAGATTGTGAGTAGAAACAGGGAAGAGAAGCCGGGCGCAGTGGCGCACGCCTGTAATCCCAGCACTTGGGAGGCTGAGGCAGGAGGATTGTGAGTTCAAAGCCAGCCTCAGCAACTTAGTGAGGCCCTAAGCAACTCAGTAAGACCCTGTCTCTAAATAAAATACAAAATAGGGCTGGGGATGTGGCTCAGTGGTGGAGTGCCCCTGGGTTCAATCCCCAATACAAAAAAAAAAAAAAAAAGAAACAGGGAAGAGATAAACTTACTGTTTTGGGGCATGTGTCTATTCCAAATTTAAAACAAAAACAGCACTGCCCTTGAAAGTAGGAGACATGGGTTCAATTCTTGGTTCTATGTAGTGGCTATGAGCAAGTTGCTTAGTAGGTTGCTCAGCTTCTTTGAATCTTTCCTTCCTTCCACTCACCCCCTTTTCCAATTATGTTCTTTCCTTTTCTAAATTGAAGTACAATTTATATATGTCAAATTCACCCCTTTGAACCTGGCCTCTTTTTTTTTTGGTATTCTTTAGAAATTCATCAATGTTGTTACACTTATCAATAATTTGTTCTATGTAGTATTCCTTTTGTAGATCTACCATAGTTTACCCATTTATTAGTTGAAGGACATTTAAATTATTTTCAGGTTTTTTTTGCAATAAAACTACCAGAAACACCCTAAAACAGGTAAATACAGTTTTTTCATTTCTCTTAGAAAAATATTAAACTATTTTGCAGCATTGTCCAAAGGGACTGTATCATTTAATATTCCCAAGAGTGATGTGAGAATTCCATTTCCTCCCCATCCTTACAGGTTCTCGTTGCTGCCACAAACCTCAGTTTCTTTGTCTGCAAATGGAATAGCAATCCCTGCCCTATTACTTCCTCTATGAGGATTGTTATGAAGATAAAAACAGAAGTAAAAAAGCATACGCAAAAGTTCTCGGTAAAATGTAAAGTGCTGCACCCAAGGAGGAAAAGCTGCTGCTTATGATGCTAGTGATCCTGCCCCCTTACATGTAAAACTTGTTTCCCACATGAGCTAAGCATTTCATTTTTTCCCCTGGATCTTGGCAGAGTGAGTTACAACAAGTCTAAAACTGCAAGAGGTTTCTGCCTTAGATGCATTCTGGAGTTTGTTTTGGCTCCCGTTTTTGAACCCTTCACAGAAACAGATAAATGACCGAGATGTAAATCATCAAATGTGAGTCAGTTTTGTCAAGAAAAATGACCCCGTGTGATGGAAGTCAGCAGGAATGGAGTCAGCACGACCGACAGCGTGACGTGCTGGGGGATAAATAAATGGGAGCCTAACCAGGCAGTGTCCCCAGGGGGAGGCATTCAGGACAACTGTGCAGCATTGGGGAGGGCTGGTGGCTGACTTGCCCCACTGTGCTGGGGCCGGGAGGACTGGGTTAGGAAACTGACTGTGGAAGTATGAATTTCAACTATTTTTAAAATTTGAAACTTACTTTTTTCCATTCTAGAAACAGAAAGGAGTCAGAAACAAGCAAGCCCAAAGTTATCTCCTTGGCATTGAAATGAATTATTATTCAATATAGTATAGAGATGGTCCCATATAGAAATATTTATAGGTATGTGTGTATACACAGGTTACCACACATATGCATATTCTCTTGCTCTGTTATCTGAGGAGACAGAGACATGTGACCACACAGGACTAAAAAGCACACCTAGCCCCCAAACCTTGGTTTCTAATACTAATTCTCCAATAAAAGGAACCAGAGCTCCTTGGAGAAATGACTGATTTTTAGGTCTAAAATTTTAGGACTAAAATTGAAAATTTTTCTGGTGGTGCCAGAAAGCAAGGAGGAACTCAAACAAAAACACCATGGTGCTATGGAGATTCCACCAAGGACTAGGCGTGGAAGCACCATATGACCATCTTACTACAGTGATACATTATACCCATGTTTATAGCAAGTCACAATAGCCAAACTAGGGAACCAGCCTAGGTGTCTGTCAAAGGATGAATGGATTGAAAAAATATGGTATATATACACAGTGGAGTTTTATTCAGCCATAAAGGAAAATGCACTTATGCCATTTGCAGGAAAATGGAGAACATCATGTCCAATGAAATAAGTCAAACTCAGAAAGTCAAGGGTCGTATGTTTTCTCTCACATGTGGAAGCCAGAGAGGGAAAAGGAAAAGAAAGATGTGGGCAGATGTCATGAAAATCAAAGAGAGATCAGTAGAGGAAAGGGACCAAGCAGGAGAAGTCAAGGAGGGAGGGGGGAGTGCTGGAGAGTGATATTGGCCAAATTGTGTTATTGTATTGTGTGCATGTATGAATATGTAGCAACGAGTCCTGTCATTATGTACAACTATATTGCACCAACAGAAAATGGGGGGGGGCGCGGGGAGCATAGTGGTAGACTTTGTCAAAGAGACAGGGGAGCCAAGTGAATGAGCTCCCAAGGGCCAAAGCTGGAACAATCCAAGCTAGAAAGCAAAAGAGTATTGGATGATAGCCCAAAGCACAAAATAAATATTCATCAATCTATGGTGATATGGTTAAATAAATCAATGAGGGAGACTAAGTAAGTGGGGGAAGAATAGACAAATCTCCTGTACAAAAGAATTCTAAATAACTACCCTACCTGTAGGAGGGGGAGCACAGCTCCCTGCTGCTCAAGTACGAGCTGTGTGACTTTCTTACAAAGAGTTCAGCATGGAAGGAGGGGAAATGAGTGACTCTAGAGTGCAGCAACCTGAAAAAATCATGTCAGCCAGGTGACCAACGCCAGCATCGACAGGGACCTATTATATTGGTAGAATGTGCCCTTTACCTTGCGATCTTCCACCCTTAAAACCTTAGCACCAAGCTGGGTACAGTGGCACCTGCCTGTAATTCCAGCAGCTCAGGAGGCTGAGGCAAGAGGATCATCAGTTCAAAGCCAACCTCAGCAACAGCCAGGCCCTAAGCAACTCAGTGAGACCCTGTCTCTAAATAAAATACAAAATAGGGCTGGGCATATGGCTCAATAGTTGAGTGCCCGTAAGTCCCTGGCACGCCCCCCCCCAAAAAAAAAAAAAAACCTCAGCACCCATCTAACCGTGAGAAAAAAGTTCTATCCCAACTTAAATCATTCTGCAAAGTACCTATGAGCACGTCTCAAAAATGTCAAGGTCATTAAAAATAATGGAACATCTGAGAAGCTGTTATAGCTGAGAGGAGCCAACCAAGACGTGATGACTAAATGTAATGGGACCCTGGAACAAAACAACAAAGGGACATTTGATAAAAACTGAAAGATAATTAAGTACGGAACTTGGTTGTTAATATAGAAATACTAATCCATTAGTTGTGATAGATGATGCTCTCCTAACACATTCATAAAAGAGGACACAGGGTGCCAGGCATATGGGAATTGTCTGTATTATTCTTGCTATTTTTCTTTAAGTCTAAAAATATTATAAAATGCTTAAAAACTATTTCCTTTTATAAAATGGAATCTAAAATATCATTGTCTATTCAGACCATTTTGCCCCACTGAAAAATATTCTCCAAATATTTTAATCACTCTAATCTTGATGATTTTTTAAAGTAAGATTATTCTTTCACAGATTGGACAGTTTGGGAGTTTGTAAGCCTCCAGTGAAAAATTTATTATGATTTTTTTACTGTTGTTCATTGGGACATCCAAAGAAAAAGATGACTATGGATATTTGTGAAGCATTTTGTTTCTAAAAGTTAAAGAAATCTGGAGAAGGAATTGGTAATAAATAAATAGAGTCCAGCAAATAATCATTCAGAATATCAGGCACAAAATTAAAGGCTGCTCTTTCTGCCAAGTTAATGATGAAATCCAGCCTGGTTTTAGCTTGTTCCTTTAAATGTTATTTAGTTTTGGTTTTCAGATTAAAAATAAGAGCGACTTATTTGTAATAAGCTTAACTTACAAATGTTAATAGAACCCAACATTTCTTGAATGTAATCTGCCATGTATGAATATGTCCACATGATAAACCTCTGGACTGTTTAACTCTGTCAGTCAAGATGTTTTATGCCAAGGGAAAACTCCCATGTTCCTTTTATCAACTTTATTTATTCCTGACCTCCAGCTGCTTTCCCCTGCCCCCCAAGATAATAGCAATACCTTTAAAGGATATGTAGCAGTTTAATCTTTCATTACTTTCTAGTGAACTTCCTGTGGCAGAAAGTTTCTGAATGTTTTTGCATTCAGATCCAAATCAATCTGTGACAAAACTAAGCCAAGAACTTCACCACCACCACCCTGAGGCTGAAGCTCCCCCACAGCCCCTTCCAATACACAGGAGTCCAGCTGCTAACAGCCCCTTCTGCTGGGTTTCTTCCCCTCGGACCATCTGCTTAGGATCTTTCCCATCATTGCTCTCTAGGGCACTTTGCCGTATCTTATGCTCAGTTGGCCGCTTATGACTTGATGACAGAAGAAGGCGACCCTGGCCCCTTAGCTACAAGCTTTATAAATATAGCAGGAGCAGACAGTTACCAGGTATGGAGTTCATTCATTGGTTTCATCCTGATGCAACTGGCTTATCACAGTTCAGTCTGACAACTCATCTTTGCAGCTACCTCAGCCCTTTGCTAAAGTTACCCAATGCCTCTTTAGTACCTTCCACTCTATTCTTCTTCTCAAGGTTGTCTTTATGATTCTTGCCTATACCATCTGGTTCTAATAGTCAGCCCTGTGCTGTATGCTTCATGCTGTAGGGAAACCCTTCTTAAGTCCCCCTCACATGTGATCCTAGGGTTGTTCACACTTTATAGATGGCAACACTGAAGCTCAAGAACTTAGGGAACATATCTGAGCTCACGCAGCTTGTAAATAGGAGAAGTAGGATTTAGGGCAGATGTGTACCTCCAAAACCCCTATGCACCATGGCCCTCCAGATGGATTTTGGATATCACATATTCTGCTCCCCACTGCGAACCCCCTTCCACAGCACTTAGGAATCCCTGTCAGTCCACCCTGAATATTTATCCAGTTAGCTTTTCCTGGACTTACCTTTAAACTTGCCATATTTTTCCATATAAGGAAACATAGAGGTACAAGTAGGAATTTTGACTTCATGTCAATATCTTAAGCAGAAATTATATCTTAAATCCAATCAATTGATCACTTTTAGTCTGGATGTCTGAACTATCATTTATTTATTTATTTTTAATTATTTCATTTGTGCGTGTGTGGTTCTGGGGATTGAGCCCAAGGTCACATGCATACCAAGGACACACTCCACTACCACTAAGCTATATCCCAACCCCTAAACTATCATTTTAAAAACTTTGGTAGGGATAGTAGGAACGTTCCTTAACATTGTAAAGGCTATCTATGCTAAGCCTACAGCTAACATCATTCTAAATGGAGAAAAATTAAAAGCATTCCCCCTGAGAACTGGAACAAGGCAGGGATGCCCTCTTTCGCCACTACTATTCAACATCGTCCTTGAAGCTCTAGCCAGAGCAATTAGACAGACCAAAGAAATTAGAGTAATACAAATAGGAAAAGAAGAGCTCAAACTATCCCTATTTGCTGATGACATGATTCTCTATTTAGAAGACCCTAAAAATTCCACCAGAAAACTTCTGGAACTCATAAATAAATTCAGTAAAGTAGCAGGATATAAAATTAATGCTCATAAATCTAATGCATTTTTATTCGTAAGTGATGCATCCTCTGAGAGAGAAATTAGGAAAACTATATCATTCACAATAGCCTCAAAAAAAATAAAATAAAATACTTAGGAATCAATCTAACAAAAGAAGTGAAAGACCTCTACAATGAGAACTACAGAACATTAAAGAAAGAAATTAAAGAAAATCTGAGAAGATGGATAGATCTCCCATGTTCTTGGATAGGCAGAATTAATATTGTCAAAATGGCCATACTACCCAAAGCACTATACAAATTCAATGCAATTCCAGTTAAAATCCCAATGACGGACCTCATAGAAATAGAGCAAGCAATCATGAAATTCATTTGGAGGAATAAGAGACCCAGAATAGCTAAAGCAATCCTTAGCAAAAAGAGTGAAGCAGGGGGTATCACAATACCAGACCTTCAACTATATTACAGAGCAATAGTAACAAAAACAGCATGGTATTGGCACCAAAATAGACAGATAGATCAATGGTACAGAATAGAGGACACAGAGACAAATCCACATAAATACAGTTGTCTCATACTAGACAAAGGTGCCAGAAACATACAATGGAGAAAAGATAGCCTCTTCAACAAATGGTGCTGGGAAAACTGGAAATCCATATGCAGCAAAATGAAATTAAACCCACATCTCTCACCCTGTACAAAACTCAACTCAAAATGGATCAAGGACCTAGGAATTAGACCAGAGACCCTGCACAGAATAGAAGAGAAAATAGGTCCAAATCTTCATCATGTTGACCTAGGACCAGATTTCCTTAACATGACTCCCAAAGCGCAAGAAATAAAAGCAGGAATCAATGATTGGGATAGAGGCAAACTAAAAAGCTTTTTCTCAGCAAAGGAAACAATCAGCAATGTGAAGAGAGAGCCTTCAGAGTGGGAGAAAATCTTTGCTACACACACTTCAGATAGAGCACTAGTCTCCAGAATCTACAAAGTACTCAAAAATCTTTACACCAAGAATACTAATAACCCGATCAATAAATGGGCCAAGGAAATGAACACTTTGCAGAAGAAGATCTATAAGCAATCAACAGATTTATGAAAAAATGTTCAACATCCCTAGTTATAAGAGAAACGCAAATCAAAACCACCTTAAGATTTCATCTTACCCCAATTAGAATGTCTTTTGTTAAGAATATAGGCAGCAACAGGTATTGGTGAGGATGTGGGGAAAAAGGCACACTCATACATTGCTGGTGGGAGTGCAAGTTGGTGCAGCCACTCTGGAAAGCAGTGTGGAGATTCCTTAGAAAACTTGGAATGGATCCACCATTTGACCCAGCTATCCCACTCCTTGGCCTATACCCAAAGGACTTAAAATCAGATTACTACAGTGATGCAGCCACATCAATGTTCATAGCTGCTCAATTCACAATAGCTGGATTGTGGAACCAACCTAGATGCCCTTCAATAGATGAATGGATAAAGAAACTTGGTATATACACACAATGGAATATTCCTCAGCCATAAAGAAGAATAAAATTATGGCATTTGCAGGTAAATGGATGATGTTGGAGACTGTCATGCTAAGTGAGATTAGCCAATCCCAAAAATCCTAAGGCCGAATGATCTCTCTGATAAGTGAATGATGATGCATAATGTGGGGTGGAAGGGAGGCAAGAATGGAGGAAGGATAGATAGCATAGAGGGAAGGGAGGGATGGGGTCGGGGTGGGGGATAAGAATAATAACAGAATGAGACGGACATCATTGCCCTGTGTACATGTATGAATGCACAGATGGCGTGACTCTACTTTGTGTACAACCATAGAAACAATGGATCAAAATTAAATTAAAAAAAACATAGAGCTCCACAGCTCGCATTAAGCTTATTTTATCTTTCTTTTTCATGAACACACACTTTCCAAAAAAAAATGCCGTATTTAGAACACCTGGATTCCTAAAGAGATTCCACCCGTGGCCCCATAATTACCTGTGGAGTCACACGTGGGCTAGGTAGATTGCTGGAACTGAACCTCCATAAGCAGAAATGAGAAGCTACTAGAACACATCGCCTCCCTCCTGGATTCTCAGCCTTGTGCATTGATGGTGATGACTGAAGGGAAAAGTACTGAGCCCCCAGCCTTGGCATCGCTTCCTAGGAGTAGAACAAGCTGAGTGAATATCCACAGCATGTGAGGGCAGGAGAAATAATAGTCTTTCATTTGAAACAGTATCAGGTAACCAAAAGAACAGGAATCCTTAGGTGTTAGTCTAAAAGCTTCCACTAACTAGTTGTTTGTGGTTTGTAGCAAAAGGTAACCTTTTGGACCCTTGTTTTTTCTCTACCTACAAATTATAAAATGTTAGCATTGGACTGATTTTTAATGTATTATATATGTTTCCTCCTACTTGCGAAAGCACACACACACTCACACACACACACACACACACACAAAAGAAAGAAAGAAAGAAAAAAGTATTTACGGTAGCTTTTGAAAAATAGTAGAGTAAAAATGTCTAGAATCATGCAAGCAAGAATACCTAGGCAAAGCAAATAGATGCTATTGACTAAAAAGTCAGTGAGAGCCTCCTGGTAGCCTAGGCAAAAAGGGTGATATGATGAGTAATATTATTCTCATCTGGGAATGGGAGGGAAAAGGAAGGAGAGAAAGAAGGCAAAGAAGCAGCAGTATAACAAATCAGAATATCCAAGCTGCCTCCTAGATCTCTGGGAGGAATGTCTGGCATATGTCCTATGGAAAATAGTGCCTTCAAGAGCAGTTTTGAGGACAAAAACATTTGCACAATCTCCCTTAGGCCACATTTTATATTACCCCTCAATAAAGGCACATAATATAAAAGCAGGACTCTATAAAGATATGAGTTGAGGAATTAAGATACCTTGGTCCCAGTATGGTACCCCTGATGGTCCCAGTTGGCATGTAGATAAAGCTTAGGAAATTTCAGGAATGAATGCCTGGCATGATCCTTAGGATGTCTTTTGTGAATTCCAGTTGCCTTAGCCAAGCTTTTGACAAGTGTGACATGCTACAGATGGTTGAAAATCGAAATTCCTGTCAGGTCCTTTTATATACAGAAGTAATCCAGGTTTGCAAAAGTTCTTCCTTCCACCACCTTCCCATTCTCTGGGGGACTCTCACCTGTCTACCTGCAAAGAGGGCCAAGAAACTTTATTTTTATGGCAATCTATAGTGAGGGAAGGAAGGAGGGAATTCCATTTTCTACTGCATAGAATGCTGTGTTGTTGGATTGGTTTTATTTTTTTATTTTTATTTTACAAGCATGTATTACTTGCGAGAACAAAATTTAAGCCAGGGACCTGGCAATAGGAGAAATGGAGAGAGCAAAGATGAGGCATGATTATATATTTAAAAAATTGAAAAGGTCTGTTTAATAAAAAGAATCAATAATGCACATGAAGCAGTCCTGTAACTTAGATGTTGCTTCACAAATACTGGATGACTAGCCAGTTGGCAAGGGTCAGAGGGTAGCAGTTGCCACCTGGCCACTTCACCTAGGAAACAAATGTACTGGGGCAGCTTTAAGCCTCTTTGCTGCCAGGGATGGCGGCATACACCTGTAATCCCAGGGACTCAGGAGGCTGAGACAGGAGTATCACAAGTTTGAGGCCAGCCTTAGAAACTGAGCAAGGCCCTCAGCAACTTAGCTGGACCCTGTCTCAAAATAAAAAATAGAAAGAACTGAGGATGTGGCTCATGGTACAGTGCCCCTGGGTTCAATCCCCAGGACTGATCAAATAAAAGAAACCTCCTTGCTGCTAACAGGGCAGCATCCCAATGCCTTTTCTAAGATGAGCTGCTCCCAAATGTACCCCCAGATTCCTAAATGGGTTCATCTGTCAGCTAGAATTATATGTCAGAGGTAGGCTGCCAAAAATGACTCTTCTGATCCAGGATAATTGGAAATGAGCTCTGCCTCCTGTCATCAGTTCTTTGGCAACCTTTGGTTGCTTCTTGAAGCTATTCCCAGAATGTAATCCGTTTTGTCCATTCAGTTATTCATCCAGAAATATTGATTGAGTGCCAGCATTGCTCTCGGCTCTGGGGATCCTGCAGAGAACAAATAAATGGAAATCCCTAACCTCATGGGGTTTACATTCTAGTTAGATGGAGACATATGATATGACAAATTAGATCAATATCTGGACTGAAGAGTCCTAGAATAGAAAAATAAAGGTGACTGTTGCAACCTTAAGTGGTGTGGTCAGGAGATGCCCCACTGAAAGGCTGGTATCTGAGCAGACAGGAAGGGGCTAGGGATGCAGTGGTCTGGATGTGGAAAGGAAGAATATTCTGGGCAGAGGGAACAGTAAGGGCTAAAGTCCTGTGGGAAGTGTACCTGGCACATTCAAGAGCAGTAAGGAGTTCAGTGTGGTTGGGTGGAGTGAGCTGAGGGGGTAGAAAAAGAAGCAGAAGGCTATGAGTCAGAAAACCCAGTTGATAGAGCATGGAAGGTCATGATAAGGGCTTTCAACTTCTTCCAAAATGAGGGGGAATCATAGGAAGGTTTTGATCAAGCCATCTGCACCTGTTTCTGACTTGTTTCTTCCACTCTTCATGTTGATATGTATAGCTGTGGTTGATTCATTTCAATGATGTCTATTATTCTATTGGCCTTTTGGTGGTGCCCAGCTGTGCATCGGATGTGGACAATGGGCAAATCTATATGGCCAAAAATTTGAAATTGTTATTAGCAAATGGCAGAGTGGTCAATAAAGCCTGCCTTCCATTGTTTAGAGCTTGAAGGGTTGGGCCAGGCCAGTTGTGTTGAAATGGTGCTCTGAAGACCTCCAGGATACATTCCATGAAGAGACTCTGCTCGGCTCCTTCCATAGCCTCTCTTCATCAGGGAGCAGCTCTGCTTATCCACTATTGAACCATTTAAAAGGGATGAGCAGCCTTCCCATCTTCCCTTCCCTTTTCCCTTTCTTTCCATCATGGAGGAGCAGGCTTGGGGGATGGCCTGGCTCATGTGGTGAGGGGCATGGGAGCCTCTCAGAGGCACATCAGTGGCATGGCAGAGGCATGCCCCCCAGCACTCACGGATGCAGGGTGGTGAAGGGGCACAGCAATGGTGGTGAGACAAGAGACAACCCAAATATTGGGGGAGTGGTTGCTTGGTGAAAAAAAAAAAATTACTGGGTAAATACATGAATATATTTAGAAAAACTATATGAAAGGCAGGTTTCTCACTATTCAAAGATATAAAGATACAAAGAAGGAAGGGTAGGAAGAACCTTGAGGTGTTAAGTTGAAAATGTAGATTTCATTATGAATTTATGTTTTTAATATATACACAAAGATAAATAAGAGAAATATATATGTATATATGTGTGTGTGTGTGTGTGTGTGTGTGTGTGTGTGTGTGTGCATAAGACACACATTGGAGTCTTAATACCATTCTTCACTGAAAAGAAATTAGAACTTCTTTAGAGAAATAACATGACTGGGACAGGGAAAATTAAAGATAAGTCTGGAACATTTTGTTATGCCAGAAAGTAAGGAAATGCTCAAACGAAGATGGAAACATGTCAAAAGGACCCAGGAGCCACTTGGGGACAATTTGAGTTTTAAAATAAATAATGAGGGTAATGGATTCCAATACAGTGAAAAAATTGCAATCCATGAGTCTATGCTGATTTATATAAATACATGAATAAGTAAATAAATGGAGAAGAGAAAGTTTTTTCTTACCAAAGAATGCACCTAATAAATGTGAAAAGAATGATGGAAATGTAAAGCCATTGGTAGCTTTCATAGAAGCAGTTGGTTCAGGTGGTGGGTTATCAGTGGAAAGCAGGAGGGTGGTGAGTACAAGAGGAGTAAGACATTCCAATATCCTACTTGGGATGGCTTCTGACCAAATAATAATCAACTACCAGAAGATAAAATGGTGACCTTGCAGAGGAGACACCTGGTGAGCAGCAACCTTGGAGTCTTTGAAATTACATGAAGACATCAATGTGATGGAATGACAAGGGACTATTCCAGGTTGAAAGAGACTGGAGAAGGAGATGCACACTGTTGTCCCCACACCAGCAGAATCAGCATCATCTGGGAACTAGCAGGAAATGCAGGGTATTCTGCCCACACCCCACCACTGAGTCATTCTCTGCATTTTAACAAGATCCCCAGCAATTTTCATTCTGGGGAGTAATTACTTCCCAGGGCTCTTGATAGTGTTTCCAAACACAAGGCTTTCTCAGAATCACTTAGGAAAGCTTTCATTAGGGGATTCTACTGCCCTCCCCAGTCTACTGAATTTTATGCTAAATAGTGAAGTTTGCAGTTGGGTATTTAAAAAAAAAAAAAAAACTCTCCCAAATGATCTGAAAGTGAGCTACACTTAAGAATCACTGGGCTCTAAATGGCATTGTCATTCAATAAATGGTCAAACCAGGGTTCATTTCACTCTCAGAACACAGCTTTTCATCAGTACATTTCTGCTCCAAGCACCAAGCCATGACCCAAACTAATACTTTAATGCAGGAGTGGAATGTAAATAAATATTGCTGGTTCACATTTCAGGAGTTTTCTAGAACATTTAAGTGGATTTGAAAAATACTTTTTAAAAGATTGTTTGTACAAACATCATACTCTTTCCAGTCCTTGTTTGGCATAGAGTTTAATCAGATTTAAAGTGGTGAGTGTTCTTTGTAAGGTTGTATGTTTCTTTTCTTCCAGGGCATGTAAACGAGGACATCTGGGTTTTATCATTAAAAAACTAAAACATGTCCAGCATTTTTAGGAAATTTAGGCCAGAGTTTATATGCTACAGGTGTTGGATATATTTGACACAAGGCTGAAACCTACTTATTTATAGTTATAAGGGGGAAGAAAAGTATGCACACCAATTTTGTTTCAGGAAAATATTTGACTAAAGCATTTAAGTTTTGACAATGTTTTCTAGCACTTAGAAAAACAGGAGAAAATAGAAAGAAATCTCTTAGTCAATTTAATATGAAAATATGTAGTTTCCAGATATTCTTTATTTTATATTATATATTCAACTTTCATCAGCGCATAGCAAAATTCGCTTTTACTCTCTTATACGTGAGTACGTGCCACTTAGCAGTAGTAAGATTGGTTAACCTTCCTACTGTGCCAAGCACGTTCGCATGATTTTCTTTAATCCTCTGATTCTGTGAGGGAGGCGTGGCTCACAGACTTGCTTTAAATTGAAGGTATAGCGAAAAAAAGCTTGTAATATTATCACACAGCAAATGTTAGTGTTGAGACTTGAAACCACTACCTTCCCCCCAGCATCTAGTACAGAACGTCTGTCCAATCAATATGCCAAGATCGTCTTTTATTATTACGGTTTGATTTGGGGTGTGTTTATTTTTGGCATACGATGTGTCACTTTCTAATTCCAGAACAGTGCTTCTTTTCAGCTCCTATCATCTACATCCTCAGCCCTTCCCAAGTCATTATGTTTTTGAGAAATTTCTTAAACTAGATGTAAAACATGAATTTACGCCTTTAAGATTAATACGCAACCTTTCTCTATAAGAAAAGCAAGGTTGATATTTGGGGGGATTTATGTGACCCTTTAAATTACCAGATTCCTAGACACTTTTACAGGAACTGTCAAGACAGCCCCAAACCTTTGTGGCTGACTATCCTGAATAAAACAAGCAGACCTCACTTTCAGCCTGCTCAGCAAAATCACTCCAAAATCCTACCAGCTCTGCAGCCCCAGCCTCCAAAACACATCCCCTTCCTCTGCCAGTCTCAAGCTCACTGCAGCCTCCCTAGCTCCAAGGTTTTGAATTTCTCCAGCTCCTAACCTGGAGTTTGTACCCACGGAGGCTTTCATCCGTCTCCAGCCCCTAATTTGCAGTTGGTGGTGAGCAGCTGCTCCCTCCTTCCTGAAAGAGATCCTAACCAGAATGTTCCCTGCAGGACCCTTCCTCCCCTCACAGAAGCAGGGGAGGCGTTCTTCCTGTGGCTCTCCCTCTCTTGCCATCCCTAATGAAGACAAATAGCAACTATACTATTTATTTCTGCTCTGTTTTCTCTTGGACTTCCCTTCTAGAATTCTGCCCCAAGTCTCCGTTCTCCTCCGCCCTTTCCCTCCTGCAGCCTGGTCTGCAGGGCACAGCTGGTATCCCTCTCTGGCTGGAGCTGCAGGGGAAAAGTTCAAGGCCAGCATATCTGAAATTCTGCAGACAGGTCTGCCGCCACAGCCACCTCCTGGACTCCATCCAGCCTGTTGAGGGCTGTGACGTGGCAGGGCCCTAGTCTGGGCACTCTTGCTTTCATTACCCTGGCTCTGTCCCAATTTGTTCCTAGGCTTTTGCCTAACTAGGACCCGCTGCCACCATCTCTGAGTTAGTATCTTTAGCAATTGTGTAGCTCCCAGCTCTCCTCCTCTTCCTCACCATCAGACCACCTTCTCTCCTTCCTGGCTTGCACCACCCAACATGCACTGCTTCTGCACCCAGCAGGCAGGGCAAGGGGTGGTACATCAGATCCTCTTCACAGAGACAACTGAAGCTCAACCACTTATGAACACAGGATGTCCTGAGGTCAGGAGGCCTGGGGTCTCCACTCACTCATTGGGTGACCTTTGCAAGTCATCTAACCTCTCTGACCCTCAGTTTGTTCATATATCAGATAAGGGAAGTAGACTAAATAACATCTAAGGACTTTTCCAATCCAAACATTCTGAGGTTCTTTGATTTATTAGTTGTCACCCTATTTCACAGGGTCACATGACTAAAGCTAGTCTACTTTCTGGACAATTTCCTTGAGGTAGCTGTGGCTATGAAATAATAGATGCCCACATGCCTTAATCTCACTTTGGATTTTAAGAAAAATCATCCTTTGTGTTTTGATTTTAGAATTTCTCCAATGACATATTGATTCTGGATTTATGACACCAATTGTATAAAATTCTATGATGCCCTTTCCATTTTGACTTCCCGAGCACCCATCCCAAGCAGTTTCCAGAGATGAAAGGATGTGTTTTCAAGTGGCCAGATACAAGTGGACAGTCTGCAGAACTGCCAATGGAGACAAGTGCCAGACTGTATCCACACCAGGCTGAAGTACTGGGAGGGACCGAGGATCGATACTCCAGAATTCTTCTAGATGTTAGTGTGCCTTTGGGAAAAATATCACATGGTCAACGGAACTGGGGAAACACTGAATATTAGCTCCTTCTTAGAGATTTATCATGCACATTAGCATATAAAAGGCTCCAAGAAATCCTGCCAATAAAAAAACCTTTTTTTTTTTTTCCAGTTCCAGCTTTTCCTGAACTTATATGACCCCAGACACTTCCTTCACAAAATACTTAACATCTGCTAGAA